>CM042140.1:14891321-14966321 GCA_023376005.1 Doryteuthis pealeii | reverse complement strand
CTTTGCTTCATTATGACAGTGGTGATGATGTTTTTTTGTTTTTTTTGTTTCTTTTTCTTTTTTTTTGCCTTCACTAATTCTAACTTTGTTATGCTTGTCTGCTTTCCATTTTCAATACTGCTAGCAATTCTGCTTCTTGCTGCTGTTTTCTGCTTGAATGGATGAATACATTTTACCCTTCAATTTCACAACAGATTTTTTTATTAAGGTGTATACATAGTATTAAAATAACCTGGTACTGAAAGTAGAGTATATAATTCCACACTCCTTTTTCTTTTTCCTTTTTTTTTTTACTTTCACCAACAAATATCAATTAAATGAACCTTTCCTCCTCCACTATCTCCTTTGGTTCACTGACTGTCTTACCAGTTCAATATATATATATATATATATATATATATATATATATATATTGATTTCCTTTTTCAGTTTATCTGTTTTTTTTCTTTTCTTTTTTTCTTTTCTTTTTTTCTCTCTCAAATAAAAAAGCCCAAACTGACAGTAGTATTTTTCTAGCCCATTCTTCCTATTCACACCTTTTTGTAACTATCATTTTGAATGCACTGTATAAGTTAACAAATTAACTCATTGTATGTGCGTGTGTGTGTGTGTGTGATGTGTTTCTATTTTTCTATTAATGCTTCTCACTTGCCTTTGCCATGCTGTACATGTCAATTATTGTTGGTCTTATCATCATCATCATCATCGTTTTTCTCAAGTATCTGTCCTGCTACTGCCAACAGCATCTCGTTATTTATTTCTCCAGTTCCTCCTAATTAATCGTTAATTTTTATCTGCTATTCTCTCATCCTGATTATAGTATATATTTTCTTCTTTTTTTTTTCTTTTTTCCTCTCTTCCTCTTCTCTTCCTCTTATTTTAGGGAGATGTTTCCTAAGCATGTGCAATTTAGATAATTGCTCTGTAATGTTTTTCTGTTCAATTAGAATTTTCTTCTTTTTCTTCCATAGTAATTTCTGATTCACTCTTTTTCTTTTTTCTTTCTCTCAGCATTGACCATTTTTAACACTACCTAATATTCTAAATTTTGTTATTAATTATTGTTTGTTTGTCAAATCCATCCATGCCTTCATTTTTCTCTTGTAAAAAATCTCCTCATTGTTTCAATACTGTCATTGTCATATAAACTTGCCTTTCAAATCCACCTCCCAGCATTTCAAGAGTTTTCTCTTATTCCACCTTTTTATTTTTATGAATCACCTAATTGATTATATCTGTCTTATCTTGGCTCTTTCCCTCAATTCACTTTTATTATTCATCCCATTTTAGTCTCCTCCTAACTTATAAGCCCTTTATCATTTCTTTTTTCTTCTTCTCTATTTTTCTTTTTGTCTTATGTTGGGTTTGCCATTTCCTTTCAACTCTTTTCTATTCCATTTATTTATAAACTTTTTCATTTCACCTTTCTTTATGATATCGAATTCTTTTTTCAAATTTTCTTTTCTCAAATATCATATGCTCTCTCTCTCTCTCTCTCTCTCTCTCTCTCTCTCTCTCTCTCTCTCTCTCTCTCTCTCTCTCTCTCTCTCTCTCTCTCTCTCTCATATCACCTTCATCTTCTGTAATCTTCTTTTCTCAGTATTTGCATTTGTGACAGTTCAACAATGACATGAAGAAACAGCCACAGGTGATGGCAGTTACAATAGTAGTTGTAATACTTAATATATCTCAACATTGACATGACGGTAGAAATAGTGATAGCAGGCAATCATATTACTTAAAATATTACAGATGCTTTGGTGTCAGCTTAGGGTTTATAACTTTGAACTGGAGATTGTGAGGTTGATAGTTCAATCATGTTAACTGTTTGAATCATTTGAATTTAAAATTGTTTAAGCATTAAGGTCAAATAATATAACTCAGTTATTGCATGATAAAAAAAAAATAGATAAATGCAAAGTTAATTTGGATGTAATGCTGCTTTGTGGCAGTTTGAATATAAGAAAATTAGGAATTGAAAATCAAATCAATTTCAAATATTACATTATGTTCTTCCAGTATTTTTAGAGGTGTTATATCTTAATGAAAAAAAAAAAAAACAGGGGTTGGGGGTGAAATAATACAATGACTGTATATGGGAGGGGGAATATAGCCTGAAAAATAATACATAAAAAGATGTGTGCCCTGAACTGTTTTTGATTCGAGAAGCAGATAGTAACAAGTTTTTAATTGTATACAATTTATCACAAATCAGAATATATATATATATATATATATATATATATATATTAAAATTCTGTATATGCTTCAAATATTACATGACACACAATTATATTGCAGATAACCATAATGTATGAAATTTTCAATTTGCGGTTTTAGCTATTGCTTGACTAAACCTTAAAATCAATTAACTTTATCAAGATAAACATGAAATCCCTCCTCTTCTGCACGTTCATTACACATTAGAATGTTTGTATAATGTATTTTTTTTTTTAACTAGTTTTATTTTAGCAATTTATCTAATTTATTCTTAGTTGTGAAAATTTAGTCCTATCAGGTTTCAAGCAGACTTGTGAAGAGAAAGTGATTTTTCATGTTGGATCAAAGAAGGCAAGTTGGTTGAAGTACATTAATATAAAAGCTTTAATGGTACTTAATTGGTATAAGGTTATTATAGAGTAATGTAATATCTGCTGTAATGGTTTAAATTCATCACCTCCTTTTTCTTTGCAAGCAATAAACCTAGAAACACATATTTACTGGCATGCAAATAATTAGAATTGAAAGTTTGTCAAAATAATAAGTGCAAGAAAATTAAAAATTGTCAGCATAAAGATATAATGTTGCATATGTATTTTTAGAATAGAGATTTGTCATATCACCCAATCATTTCTTTTCAGTTAAAACTTGGACACTCAAGATATTTACCTCGTACCCCACTTGTACAAGTTAGGCACAAGGCCCTGTTAACGTGGGACCTCCCACAAGCCGAAGCTTATGGGTAGTAGGCACAAAAAATATGTTGATCCCGTTGGCATTACCCCTCGAGGCGCTGGGCAATAAACCCAGCCCTACCCCTTTAAATCAAGGGGGCAGGTATTGCCTGGGGGGATAGCCCCCTGGGATCAACACTGTTAATTTTATTACCTAGCCACTCCAGAGTGCTCTGAAGCAGGCTGAAGTAAAACTTGGACACTCAATATAACTAATAATTTAGTATACTAGACAAAACGTGACCTGTTGGGTGATCCATTGAGCTCTGGGTAGGTAATTGAGATTAGGGAAAAGTGAGTTTGCAAAGCAATTTAAAAAATTTTTTAGATAAATATGGTTGGAAAAAAACATTAAAATCATTTTGTAAGATGTCTAAGAAAAGCAACATTTGACCTAATTTAAGCTATGGGTTGCTGCTTATGAAATTTAATATACAAATACATTTCAAATTCTCCCATCTCACTTTCTCTGAGAGAAACATATATAACGAAGAGGTAATCAAGATATACATAGAGAAGAAGAAAGTGATAGGCAGAATGTAAAGTATCAGACGGGTCAGTTTTTTACTTAATTGCAAATTACACCTAATTAGAACCAATTAAAATGGAATTTTTTTTCAAAGATAACTCAATCCTAAAACTAAGGAATAATTTAGTATAACTTTGTGTCATCAAACTAAACAGTAAAACATCCTTTAGGAGACAAATGTTGATTCACTCAGCTTTAGTATAATAATAAATGATGCTTTCTATCCACTTTGGATCAAAACAAGAAATATAAATTCCTTTCATGAAACTATTGTATAATATGAAAGAATTTGTTGCAATCAACTGTGCAATTATTTAAATAGAAAGTCAAGTCAAGATTACAGAACAGTAAACTGGTAATCTGCTGGTTTAGCTCATTTGGTAGAGCATTCAACTTGGAATTACATGGTTCCAGGTTCAATACCAGTCCTTACCAACTTTGTGCATGAATAGCACAGCTTGGGTAATCTGATCTGTGTAGTAAACCATCTGGAAACTGGCGGTAGGTGTGGTACTCCACTTCAGCAAAACAATATCCCTGGTCTAGTGAAAGCAAAAATGGGATAGACTCCCTCGCTGTTCGACTGATACCAACAATAATATCATCTGCCAACTTTACTACTGTACTTGTGAATAATCAAACACTTATTTTTACTATTTTTATATTTTATATTATTTACTAAAGCTTGGCCAATTTACCAAAACTTTTTTGATTCCCCAATGATACCTGCATCAGAAAAATAAACTCTAAAAATGTTCAGCTTCAGGTTACCCATAGTGCACTTTTAACAGCGACTACCATGACCTTGTTAATCTCTCTCTCTCTGTTATATTACTCACCCCACTTAGGACAGCAGCTTCTCTGCTACATATTTTTGTTACTCTGCAATGAAAATGCTGTCATAAGCTAATAACACATGCAGCTCTGAAACATCATTCTTGCTGGCAGATATTAATATCTTTATTTTAGATATTTAGTGGTTCAGGTTTTATCTGGATTAATTGAAAGTACTTTCTCTCTCTCTCTCTCAGTCACACACACACACACACATCTGAAAGTTGGTTTTAAAACCAACTTGAACACAGAAGTAAACAGATTCAATTGTTCCATTTTTGCTGGGCTCCCCTCCTTCCTTGCTCGGCTCCCCTCCTTCCTTGCTCTCTCTCACTCTTGATTCTCAAGCCAGTTTACCCATTGGCTTTTTTCAGAAATGAAACTATTGTTTACTCCTTAGAGAAAACAGGAACTTAAGTTTTGTGTTTCTTTTGTATATTTCTGGATACAGTGACTGATATAGTTGTAGAGATTCAGTAGATGCTTGTGTTCATTATCTTGCTGGCTATGCCTCTCTAATTTCCTCTGCAGCAATAAAAATTATTTGATTAGAGGAAATGTTTGTCTATTTCACTTTCCCTTTGACTCATTCAGATGGGATTTTGGCTTTCAGCCTTATCAGTTCCTAATCAACTCTTCTTACTCTCCAATTTGCAAAATAGCTGCTTTAGTTTTCAATAATATTCCTTTGATATTAGCTACATCTTTCTCCGTGCTATTTATTCTACTCAGCATGAACGTCATAGGCATGTAATCTTGACACTACCATCTTGTTTTTAGAAGATAGGAAACTTCATCTTCTTTTTTCTATCGTTGTCTTCCTTAAATTCATTTGCCTAAAAATTCTCCATCATTCCTAGCTGTTAAATTCTTGCCAAACATGTTTTTTTATTATCTGCCTTTATCAATTCTAATATGACCATTTTCTTTTTCAAATTATTTTTTGCCCTTCTTTTTTTCCTTCCAGATTCTCTTGCTCCTTTGCACTCCTCTTGTCTTTTTCTTGTTCCTCTCCTTTCTCATATTCTCTTTCATTACCTCTCTCTCTCTCTCTATCATCATCATCATCATCATGCAGTGTGTAGGTTAAGGCAGTTTCCCTTCTTTTGATTGCTGTCCAGTGTCCTCTTGGTTCACATTTCACTCTTTGCATTCAAAAATTGACAGCAAAAATTTATCTAGTTGTGTCAACCAAAATGTCAAATGCCAACCACTGTGCCTGTTCCAGTCTCAATGTCATACTTTTTTTTTTTTTTTTTTTTTTTTTTTTTTTTTTACTCTTCTCTCTTCTCTCTTCTCACAAAAACAATAAAAGATAATGAAAATATTTTCTTTCTTAATATCTCCCCACTCAAAAGCCTATGAACAATTCTCTTTTCTGTCTGGTTTTATTTCAAACTCTTCTATTTAATCTTTATTTGAATTAATACAATTGGTCTGAACATAACAACTAGACATTGCATTTTATCTTTTACAAATTAAAGAGAATGATATTAGTAATATCTGATAAATATTCTTTTAATAATGTCAACAACAGTTTTCTTAAATCTTAAAAGTGAGGATCTTGTACTGACAAAAATATTTTCTATACTGAACTGAATATTTTTAGTCTCTTTTCATGATCTCCTTTTTCTTTGTCTATTTATCATACAGGGTAGGAATATATGCAAAAGTAACAGTCTTGTTCACTTAATATTCTTTGCTAACACTCAGACTGCAATTTCCCCCATTTTTGTTCACAAGGATCAGTTAATCTACAAATATGAGTAGCTGAGACCAAAAAAATATATAATCTTTTTTAGATTACTCATTTCTCATTAGCCTGTCTAGAAGTTGTAAACCAACCATATCTCCTTCTCTTTCTCTTTCTCTTTCATATATATTATTATTGATATCAATATTATCATTATTAAAATATGTTAAAAAGATAGTCTTATTTACTATTTTATCTGTAAGCACAAAGAATGTTCTATGTCACTCCTGTACACTCAAAAATGATATCTTTTTTCTTGACGATTTAGTTTGTTTTCTTTGTTTAATGGCATATCAACTTTCATTGGTTATTTAATGCCAAAGCCATCCTCATAGAATAAACAGTAGTGGTACTATTTTAACCAATAGCTGGGAGGAGGATGAGGAGGTTCATGCCTTTCTCAAGGTATGAAAGTGAATGTAATAGCATAACTGAAGTTTGAACATGATTACTATGATGTCACAATCCAACACATTAACCCCTATGCCACAGAGATTCCTCCATATCTTTTTCATTTGTTAAAAGAACATTATATGAAGATTAAAAAAAAAAAAAAAACATTGCTGTCTTTTATGATTGTATCATCCTATCTATCACTTAGATTGCAAAAATGTTAAAATATATTTTAGTCATAAGTTGTGAGTATTTTCTTTATTTCCACTCTTTAATAAGATCCAGTTGTTCTCTTTTCTTGTATTTGTAAAGTAAGAGTGATAGTGACAGTACCAAAATATGTTGTCAATTATTGTGAAGAATAATGAAAGCAATATGCCTATGTACCATTGATGCTGGTATGAAAGGAAAATCAAGAGTTTTGTAAGTAAGAGAAGTGAATTAAAGAATAGGCGTGTTTTTTTTTTTCTATGATCACTTGAATCTCTAAAAAGATTTTTGGGTTTGATATGTTTGATGTTATATTGAATGAAAAATAATCAAAGGTATTTGTTTGGAATTGCTAGCCAAACTGCTTTAAAAGTAAACACCACTCGTGATATTGATTCTGCTGTGTATGTCGGACAAGTTGTAATTAAATATGTTGTGTACAAATATTGTTTGGTGATAGAGAAAAGAAAAGTTAAAAAGCCAAAAAACCTATATTTAAAATGTCTCTGGTGAATGTGTTAGCGAGTGAAGTCTGTGGATGTGTAAATGACAACAATAAATTATGGAAAGAAGACTCTAATCAATCATGTAATTAGGAAAAGAAAAAATCTAATTTACATTGTTGATTTAAAATCTCACTGTTTGGTCTTCTGCCAGCAAAGAAAAAAACTTTCTGCCTTTTTTTTTTTTTTTCTCAAAAACATTTCTTACTAAATAGAAATTGTAAATTGTGGCAACATATTAGTTCCTACAACTTTCACTCCTCTCTCTCTCTCTCTCTCTCTCTCTCTCTCTCTCTCTCTCTCGATATGAGGTTGGAAGAAGTTCATTATCATGTATTTGTTTAAAAGAAAAATCATCAGCTCATACAGACAGCATGGATCTCCATGACTCTTCCTCACCACCCATCCCTATTGGCTATCACTCCTGGAAGGTCCCCTGCATAGCATCCAGTATCCGTGGAGAGCTGGTTGGTGTAAATTTTTGCTGGCCAACTGGTGTGCTCATGTGTAGGTGCCCACCAGAGAATGTCACTTATAAGCTAGTCTTTGCTTCTCCAGCAATATACAGCTGGTCTTTTGTGGGGTGCTGATTCCAAAATTTGTTCAAGACAGCATACAGCATCCTTGTAATTCCCATCTAGCTTTTTCTCTAAGCATTTCGTTAGAGTCCAAGTGGGTAAAAATAATACCTTTAGAACAAAAGACTTTCTTTTTTTTTTTTTCTTTTAACTATCATGCAAAAGCTGCATTCCCCTTATGGTATAAATACCATAAAACCCTTTATAAGTTAGGAAATCGTAGAATTTCTTTTCTATTTAGTTTTATTTGAGAATACAAAAACCATCAATAATCCTTTTTTCTTTTTTTAAATCCTCCTCTCAATTAAGATAGTTGTTTTAAATTTTAAAATAAATTTTTTTTTATTTTTTAAGAAAATCTCATGCAGTGATAGTTTTTGAATATTTAAAAAATGAATTTCAATAAACACTATGATATTTTATTCAATCCTCTTGAAAAATGATAAATAGAATCTAAACATATACAAAGCAATTAATCAAGAAAACAAGATTCTTCTTGCATGTTAATATTGCTAACAGAAATGACTGAACTACATGTTGTAGTTGTTCTTGTAGAGAAGGATTCATTCTCAAGGTCAACATTACATCTACACAAGATAAAATGCATGTGAATATTTTATGCAAAAAGATCCCATTTTTAACATTCTTCTTTTCTGTTTACAATCAACTTTTTGACAGTTTCACTCACCAGTAATAAAATGATAATTAGTATCTCTAACTCCTCACCCAATTTCTGGATGTTTGTTGTGTGTTGTGGAAATTCAAGAGAGAATATAACTATCTAGTAAGTAGTTTTTTATAAAATACATTAAAAGATGGTCTGGGAGAAATCTTTATTCCCTTGTTCCACCCCTACAAAAGCAAAGGTTATTTGGTACTACATGAACATGTATTTTTGGGCAGTGTTATATTTAATATCTTTTTTAAAGCTTCATTTTCAAATAATTACTGTAATATATAGCATAAAATTATCCCTAAAAGCAAACAAAGTATGAGTTCTTAAAAACTATCTTCTATCTTTCCAGTGACCTGAAATATTGCAAGAAACAATGAACCTTAGAAAGGAGGATATTTAATCTTTAAAAAATGTTCTTTCATTTTATTTTATATAATCATATGTGAAATTGAAAAATCAAGCTTTAGTTGAACATTTTTCAAATAAAAATTCACAACAAAGAACAAAGGGACTGAAAGGCTAATTCACACTTTGTTTCAAGGTTTCCAACAACATTTTACTATATTTATTGATTAGAATATACTGAGTAATTTAAAGTATAATCTGCATAATTTAGGTCTGAAATTTTGGCTACATACTTTAAAGCTTTTAGTTGTGATATTTTATGGTACTGTTAGTATTTTTGCTCTTTGCAATAACAATTGAGTGGATAAAGTATAATGCTAGTGTTATGTCAACTTTTCTCATGTTCCACTTTCCATTTATAAACTTTGTCATGTCCAAGTTGAATAAATATCAGTATTTTAGTTTTTGTTGCAACAAGATTGTTGTCATAATTGTTTTCTTTTTCAGTTCAATTCATATAAAGATGAATTTTTTTCTCTTCAGTTTCATGTTAAAAATACATTTAAATAATAGCAAACTTTTCATTCTTAATTCTGTGTTAGTACAGTTAGTGTTTGCCATACAAAAAGCTTTTAGTATCTTATTTTTCTATCTACAGGTACACTTGGAATATTTTCCTCTTGTTTCTTTAGGCGCAAAATACAAACATTATCACTACATAGATCATTACATAATTATATTTTTCTTTTTCAACTACACACACTTCATTGCTACTAAATGGTGTCAATACTTTGAATGTTAAAAAAAATGAAAGACAAAATTTGTATGTCTTGGCCAAAGTTAAAATTTGATTTATTTTCAAGTATATTAGAGACTTAGATTTTATTTATCTATTTTGATAGTAACATTTCTTTAGTTTTTTATGATATTAATCAGGAGCGTAACGGCTAATATGCTGGACTGCGACATTGTAGTGAGTTCAAACTCTAGTCACACTATTACATTCACTTTTGGATCAATACTCTTGGAAAAGGTATGAATCCCGTCATCCCTCTAGCTATGGGTTAAATAGTAACACTACTGTTCGTCTCCAAATATAGTTTGGGAATTAAATCAGTCATGCCATTAACTCTTAACATCCTGTTAAGAATTTTCTAAGTCCAGAGCATTCCTATAAGGATATATCAAAAAATGGCTAAAAATGACCTTTGCATCTAAAGTTACCTGTTATTTCCCTTAAATCAAAGACTTCTAAATATGTTTAATATTACATTTAAACAAAGGCTATCATTTGGGGTGGATTAGGAAAACGATTGAGACTTCAGGCTGGGTGGAATGAGGTGGTATAGGATGTTAAGAGTTAAACAAAGAAACCAAACCTTTTAGTATTTATTATGATATTAATGAAAATTAGGATATTATGGTAGAAATTAGAAATGTAACAAGAGTTTCTACTTTCTCTATTTTTATATTTGTGCTCTTTACTCATATTCAAGTGCCATAACCTGTTCTTATGTCTAAGTCTAATTGCAATACAAGTGAACAGTCTCATTAGAAGAGAATGTGAGAAAGGGGTTCACTGAGATATTATATTTAGGAGAAAGATATCTAATTCTTTGAAGCATTATTTATATATTTAACGTCTACATATAAAAACAGTTTCTTTTCTCAAAAGCCTCGGCCTCTACTTCTCTTTTCACTACCTTCAAAAGTTTTTAACAAGCCCATTAAGTTTCAGCCTAAACATCTATGTAAGATAATTATGTTTATGTCATCATAAAGCTTTTCTGATGGCATTGATGTTTAACTTTAGGCTGTAGACTTGACACAAACAACAATTACAGTTTGTAGTCAACTGGAAACAAACCACCTACACATTCTACTGAAATGTGGTTTTGTCTGAACTAAAAGAAGAGCCTCATATCCACTCACTTTGACTCATAGCTAAAACTTATCGATTAAAAACCTATGATTTCTCTGTTTTCCCTTCTCTCTGATATAACCATTCATGTTTAAAGATGCCTAGCACATAAAAATAATTTGTTATTTCTGTTTTCATCCTGTCATGACTAGGATAGCAATGACTTTCTGACAGGTTGCCAGTTCCTTAAATGCTTTCTTTTCTTGACCTCTACTGTGCATTTCTTTTATACTCTCTCTCTCTCTCTTTGTGTCTGTACATATATATATGTGTGTGTAGGTGCCTGCAAATGTTGTGCGCTCTCTCTCTCTCACTTTCTCTCTCTCACTCTCTCATATCTCTTTGTGTGTCTTGGCTTTAATGTGTCTATTACTTTGTACCACCTGGGTTTCTTTCCATTACTTTTACCTCCTCTTCATCATGGCCATATTTCAAATACTGCTCTCCAACCCACTCTCTCCTTTTAAATCAATGTTCATAGACCAGTCAAGTAGACATTCTGTCAGTAATTGTCTCTTCTCTTCATTCTTGCTATAAAAAAAAAAATTCAAGAAATTTTGAACAGAAAATAGCTTTTACCTCGCCATTATTTTTATAACAGTAACATTTTAAAATGAAGGAAAAATATTTAGTAACTTTAAGATTTCAAATACAGCCTATATGAACCTGTGACATTAAATGTATTATTAGCCTGTCGGGGGGGGGGGTCCAGTTTCATTAAATTAGGAACTGCATATTCACTGGTTTAGTGTATCTTAGTGCTTACCTGGTATACAGTGAGCTGCAACTTTTCTGTTGCTTTTTTTTTTTTTTTTTTTTTTAATTGCTATGCTTGCACTTGACAAAAGGTACATTGGCTGATACTGCAGACCTCATGGGATATAAGTAATAAAGGGAATTCTGAATATGCTTGGTGCAGTTTCTGTACCCCTCTTACTACCCTATTACTGTACTTGTCTTTTCAGTACAAAATTTCTCTTTCTCGCTAAGTTTTTATTTGTAAAACAGAGACTGGCTTATATGCATATACATACAAGCTTTACTTAGGAAATATTGTGAGTCTCAGTTTACCAAAGTTTTCTTTCCTTAGA
Source organism: Doryteuthis pealeii (assembly GCA_023376005.1). Taxonomy (NCBI): domain Eukaryota; kingdom Metazoa; phylum Mollusca; class Cephalopoda; order Myopsida; family Loliginidae; genus Doryteuthis; species Doryteuthis pealeii. The sequence continues at coordinate 14,954,534 of CM042140.1, read as the reverse complement.
CTTTGCCTTATCTATTGTCTCTCTTTCTCTCTCTCTTGTTCTGATTACGGTCAAGTCACTCTGAAAGCTCCTGTTCCCATTAAATCACCAATGTTAAGCAGTGATGAGCCTGTTCAATACATAATTGAGTGACTACTTAAGCAACAGCAGGTACTGTAAGTAACCTGAGTCCTTTATTTATCAAAATGACTTAATTTGGCATTAAATGACCCAAAAGAGGGTTGATATGCCATAAAACAAAATAACCAAGCAACTTTCTCTGGATTTCTTATTCAACTAATTCACTCTCTTTCTCTCTTATTGTGTTTTATTTTCTTTTTTGTGTGGTTTAATTTGCCACATTCTTTCACGTATTCCTCTTTTCTTTTTCTTTTCCCCCCTTTTTCTCCTTCAACTTTCAACTGACAAAATTTAACTTCCTTCCGTCCATCCATCCTTACTTCCCGCTTTATATCCCTGCTGGATTCCTAATCCGTATTGTTCTCTCCTTCAGATTCAACTGTGACTCCCCTGTAAGTGACCTCGAATCAAGAACACCGAAGGGACGTGGAAAACGGGGACGGGGCAACACTGCTACACCCGTCAACGAACGTGTGAATAGCAATAATAGCAACAACAGCAACAGCAGCAACGCCAACAACAGCAACAACAACAGCAACAATGAGGGTCGCAAATTAAGGAAAGGTCGGAGATGTGGCGGTAACAGCTTCCAGGCCCCACCCAGCCCTGCCAAGACAGAGCATGACCGCAGCAGTTCCTTAAAACGGAAAGGCCGGCCTTCTGACTTGGATCTTTCTGTTCCTCCTGACTCATCCAAAGGTAGTAAACGATGTCGTTCAAGTTCTAGAGGTGCCACGGCTGCCACCAGTAACACTAGTAACCAAAACTCCAATACAGCATCCACAGGCAGCATTAGTACCACAGTGACAATTGTTAGTAGCAATGGTTCCACCCCAGGAGAGAGTACATCTCCTGGACTTCTAACTTGTCCAGAAGCCAACTGCAACAAACAATATAAACACATTAATGGTCTGCGTTACCATCAGTCACATGCTCATCACAGCACCATGCTTCAGGCACAAGAAGCTGAGGAAAATCTCCGCGATGATAATACTGCAAGTATGGAGGAGAATGCTACTGATGAGGAAATTGCTAGGGTTCGGAAAGATGAGTCTGCTGAGATGTCTGCTGGAAAAGGAGGCCGTAAAGAAAAAATCAAAGAGGAATCAATGAGTGATGATAACATTCCTGCAGATTCCTCTCTCTCTACAGAACAACAGTCTGATGCTGGACTATGTCCTCCCAGCTCAGCTGATGATAGTGATGCTCAAAAATGTGCCCCAGAAAAGCTGCCTACCATAAAAATTGAGCCATCTGTAGAGGGTATAAAAACTGAGAAAGTAACAATAAAGACTGAACACCCTTCAAGTTGCTCAGGTCCAGTTCTGCCATCAGCTCCTGGCCATACGGTCAGTAGTGTGTCCAAACAATCTCTAACCACCCAAATTTATCAATTAGCAGCTGCTCCTATGGGCTGCCTCGGTTCTGGGAGTGTTGCGATGGTAACACAATCTAACTGCCAAATTAGCCCCCTCGCAACAGTGACAACTTCATCAGCTAGTAGTCCTGTGAGTAGCCAGTCCCTGCCAATCACTGTCTCGGCCATGGGACCAATATCACATGTGTCCGAATCCGATAAGAGTATCAAGACTGATAAATCATCTGTGCTAGATAAATCAAAAGTGAAAACACCAACACGACCCATTGTACCAGCCCCGACTCCTCAAGTTGTTGCTTTTGCAGGTGGTGTTGGTTCCAACCATGCCAGCCTGACTTCGGTTCCTAGCACACACACTCAGGTATCCCCGTCTCTTAAGCCCATCCAACCCAAACCAACAATTCTTGGTGAACCCGTGAACATTAATCCCGCCCTTGTTGGGCTCAAGGATAAAAAAGCCAAGCAGAAAAAGAAATGTAAAGAAAAAGATGGAGTTAAACCTGGGGAACTTGGCCCAATGAAGGGCGACATTCCCAAATATGAACGGACAGCTGTGATCAAGGCAGTGGCTTCTCCTCCAAAGCCTGGAATGGAGTTGTTACCAAAAAAGGAAGGTGGCAGCTTAATGGAACCACCCCACCTAACCTCTGACCTGTCCCGGCCTGGTGCAGGCACTTTAGGCTGTGGTAATTCTGTGATTGCCTCTTCACAGGTGTCACCAAAATCTGTTGATCCGAGTCACCTGGCTCGTATGGCACAACCCCCTGGCCTTCTCAAAGTTGGCCCCTCAGGCTTGCTTTCAACTCCTGAAAGAAAAACGCCAGTCAATGATGATGTTCAAAGTCCAGCTTACTCTGACATCTCTGATGCTAATGAGTCTGGCTCACCAAGCCAAGGTGATACTCCTGTCAAAGTCAAAGAAGAACCATCTTCATCTCGAAAACAAGAGAAACATGCCAATCAGAATCCCTCCGACCAAGCAGCTGCTCCTGTACCGCACTACAGCATGTATGGCTACTACAGTCAATCGTCCTACCTTATGCCGAATGTATCACAAGCATCATCCCCTCATGTCAGTCAGAGTGGCAGCTCTGTTAGCAATAGCAACAGTGGGTCTACAGTGAGCAACCACAAAGCCCCAGGCTCTGTGAAAGGAGATCACTCTTCCTCTTCAAATTCTAGCAATGCTCCTTCTGCCACTTCTAGCCATGATGAGAAAGTGAGCATTTCCATTGATGAAGGTAGTAAAATGATTGAAGAGAAAAAAATCAAGGAAGAAAAAGAAGATTCCAAACATAAAGAAGGCGCTCCACCAGGCGGAGGGGGTGGCAGTGGTGGGCCAAGTGGTGGTGCCAGCGGACCAGGCCTACCTCCACCTGAATATTCCCAAAAGTTGTTTTCCCAATACTACTGGTCCCAACACAATACGTACCAGTACCCATACGGTTATATGGAACCGTACCCCATGCATTTGGTCCCTCCATACAGACAGTATGAAAAAGTCCTGGAGGAACAGAAACGTATCCCGCAACAACACCATCAAGGCAAAGATGTTGAACAAGTTAAGAAACCAATAGATTACCACTCCAAATCTGGCTTGCCTGATGAATCAAAAGGCCCTCCACATTCAGACTTACCACCCAACATGCGTTCAATAAAGTCCAGCCCACACGGTATTGCCTTGAAACCAACACCGGCCGACAAAATGACAGATAGTCACAAAGTCCCTTCAGAAAAGTCCCTTGAGCGGGACCGGGAACAAGCACTCAGGGAGAAACAGAATGAAAACCACCAAATCTTAAAGGAGAGCATTGAGCTCAAAGGTCAAATGGACAAATCTCGATATGAAATGTCTAGTTTGGAGGCCTACAGGATTCACGAGGACATGCGCCAGAGTGAGGAGATTCAACGGTACTATATGTTCAACCAACAGAAACTTATTGGTCAGGAAAAACACAAAGTGGAATTTCCTTCCAAAGCAGATATACAATCTATGGAACCTATGATTCCGAAAAGTTCAAGCCATAAACCTTTAGATCATGGTAGAATGCTGCCAGAAGATATTCATGCCAGAGACATTAGTAGTGGTAGTACTGTTGTTGTTGTTGGTGGTGGTGGTAGTGGTGGTGGTGGTAGTAGTAGTGGTTCAAGCAGCCACAATCCTTCCAAACGGGATCTCTCAGACAATAAAAGCAAAGAAGTTGTACGTGATATGAATGCTGTGGGCAAGTCAATGCCACCAGACATGAAAGGTGATGAAAAACAACGGATGATGATGGACAGAATGCGTAGTCCTGCTGACAGCCAAAAACTAAAAGGCTCATACTCGTCTTCGCTTAGTGCAAGTGGCAGCAGTAATAATAACAACAGCAGCAATATCTCTTCTTCACCCAGCACTAACAGTGGCTCCAGCTCTGGCAATACGACAATGACGACAGCCACAACAGCAACGACGACGACTGTGGCATCTGCTAATTCAACCAATTACTCTCATTACCTATCATATCCTTACGTGCAGACACCATACTTTGACCCATATCGATCTTTCAACTCTGTCCTAACCTACCCAAACCCTTCCTATCTGCACCCTACTCATTTGGCCTACCGTGTGAACCCTAATGAGTCTGAAAAGGATGAGAAGAACCCCAATCCACCAAAAACCTTGCTTAATCAGCCTGTTATTGGTGGATCTGAATTGGAAACTTTCAAATCATCAGAGGTTATCCATCACTCGTCATCAACGCCATATTTTGGTGTGCACAAAATGCATGAGCTGCAAGAGAAACCTCTGTCATCACGGCCCTCTCCCTCCTCCTCCTCTTCCAATTGTCACTCCTCGCCACACACAAAATCTTCAATATCTGAGACATCAGTATCACCATCACCAAATTTTGAAAAAAGCAGGGACTATCAGAATTCTCCCCCTACCCAGAGACATGTTCACACACACCATCATACCCACGTGGTTGGAACAACATTTTCTCTTTACTCTCCATTTACCAATAAGTAAAAAAAAATAGCAAAGTGAAAAAGTTATTCAGAATAAAAATGATTTTTGGGGGGGGAAAAACAACGAGGAATCAGTATTAAGTATAAAGATTTGAAAAACAAAAAAATGAAAAGATATAAAAAAGACAAAAAGAAACAGTTAATTTTTTATTATTTCACAGTTCACAGTTGAATGGACTACTTTTTCTGTGTAACAAAAAAAAAAAAAAAAAGGATTTTGAAAAAACAAAATGAGCAAATTAGAAGAAAATGCAAACATAAAAAACAATGATTATGAAAAAAAAAAAGAAAGAAAAGAAAACAGCAAATAAATTCCTCTTACTCCTATTTTCTCCCTCTTCGCCTCCCCTCTCCCACCCTCAACCTCAAAATGGAATGTATTTATCACAACTAGGATAGATACAACCAAAACTGGAATGGGTTATTTACTCATTCTCTCTCTCTTCTATCTCGGTCTTTCTCTCTCACACTGGTCCCATTCCTATCCTTCAACCCCTTCCCCTTGAATATATTCTCCAACTTTTTCTGGATACATTGCATCCTGTACAAAAAATAAAATGAAATCTATCCAAGATCTACTGATTTACATTTCACTGCTCTTCTTGTTTGTTTATTTTCTTGCTCAACTATTTTTGTTTCTGTTTTTGTTTGTTTTTCTTCCTTTCATGTCAAACTGTGTCTCATCAGATGTTTTGCTCTCTTCTGCTTTCACTTTAAAGTTGCACCAATTTACCAGCAGGTTTGCATCCCCAACATTGTTTTACAACAGGAATAGAATAATAATAATAATAATAATAATAATAATAATAATAATAATAATAATAATAATCTATTAATAATGGAGATTCGCTGTCTATCTGTCTGTAACGAAAACTACATCACTGCTTACGTCACATAACCCAATACAACCATGCTCTCGCCCTTTTTTCAGTAACAAGAAGTTAACTAAAAGGTTTACAAATAAATAAATATCTATGATTTTGTGTAAAATATTCAAAATAGTTATCAAATTCATGATTAATAGATGCCTATAACATTTTATTTAAAGGGGACAGAACTAAGTTTCTATTTCAAATGTTTGTTGGTTTTTTTTACTCCTTTAATAAATTTGATGATTTTGCTTATGATACAAACCCTCTGACGTTGAATTTTAACTCCCCTCCCTCAGGTAATATCATTCAAAAATTAATTTTTAGACCGCCCAGGGAGTGTTTGTTTTTGCTAGTAATTATAATAATAATAATAATAATAATAGATGATGTGCATCTATCAAAAACTTTCTCATTTATATTTCCGTACTGTTTAAAATGGCCTAGGTGGCACCATATAAAAATGCAATTCTCTTTTGTAATAATACCTACAAATAATTTTGATAAACAGAAAGTCTCTTAGGTTTTCCATCTTATAGATAAGTTTATATATTATCTCAACCTGACGTAAATACTTGTTTACTTACATATTTCCATTGATACCCAAATATGAATTTAACCCTTTCACTGTTCAAGAAAAATTAGAGGTGTCTCCCCACATGTTTTTGCAATATTCTATCCTTAATTTTAAATGCAGTTTGAGAACCACATATGACCCTCAAACATGTCACAGGAACAATGAGTGCTACGTGTCGGTTGAATAAGCTACATTTTTGCAGTAATCTTTCTTGTAAACAACAGTCAAGGTTTGTTTTAATATTGTTTCTTTTGCTGATCTACTATCATTGTGCAAGATCACAAATGTAAAGAAATTGACAAATGTTTTCTTTCCAAGAATTTTCACCTATCATTGGTGATTTTCTATGGAGTTTATTATGCTAATAAAAAATATATATATATATTAAAGTTTCTCTGAATCCAAAACCAGTAATATCATCTTCATTTTTAACCCTGATAAGGACCAACAGGGTTGCAGCATACTGCATCTGAGCAGGGGTAAGGTGCTGGTGAAAATCTCAGGAAAAATGGGTTTCATATATTTTCTATAAATACTACTGAAAATTGAAATTTAGCAGTATGGGGACCCCATATCCTAGATGAGGTGGGGGCATAAGACCCTAGCATTGGCCTTGATGACTAATGAGGGTTGAAAGCTCAGGGAGAAAGTTTTGGACAATTTCTACACAAACTTGAACACATGTTGTCTTGTGTATAGACAGGAGGAAATCAGTTTCCCCTTACCTATTATGGTAGAGGCGTGTAAGTATCATTGACAAGGTTAATTTCACAAGGATTGTTCGCTGTGTACAGTGGCGGAGGCAATATGGTCTTTGACTATGCCTGCTGAGGTCCCGGTTTCGATTTCTGTCGGAGGGAAGTCATTAGTATACATTGCTGATGAGACTTAATAAAGTCAAAACAGTCTTCTACGATGTTCTACACACCGAGCGATCCTTTGCCAGGATTACACTTGTCAAGTTCATTTTCTATAAAAAAGTATCGAATTTTATGCGATACATGCATTGTAATTGCCTTCAAGCAAATATATATATATATATATATATATATATATTGTCTGTTTATGTATATAGATTATCTATAGGGTTAGTTTAGCTCAGCCGGTAGAGCATCTGCCTTGAAACCATGAGGTTCTGGATTTGATACCTGCCCTCACCAACTCAGCACAAGAGTAGCACAGCTTGGATCTGTGCTATAAATTGGGGAGCTGATGGAAGGTGTGGCACTCCACCTCTGACGCAAAAACAATCTCCATGGTCTAGCACTAGTGCAAAGGGGGATAGTCACTTGCTGTCCAGCTGATACCAATAGACCACTCCACTTAATTTACTTTTACTAATACTTAGACAGTTCTTATAGTCCAGGCTAAAAGTTCAGTAAGGGTAACCTGAAGCCAAACATTTTTTTAGATATTATTTGTCCGATGCAGGTATCATTGTAGAACAAGAAAAGTTTTGACAAATGAGCCAAAGCCTGCCCCATTTACTAAAACTGTTTTTATTCCCCAATGATACTAGCATCAGAAAAATAAGGTCTAAAACTGTTTGACTTACCCTTACTATGCTTTTAAACATTTTCTTTTTACATATTACAAACTGAGATTCTTTTTATTTTCTAACTGATTATAATAAAGAATTTTTAGTTTTTAAAACTTATATGCTAGAATCTACTGGACTGGATAATTTGTTCATGTTTAAAGGACCTATTGAAATTTATTATAAGGCTGCACTGTTTCATATGCTTACAATAAAATCTAAAGTTTAAACTTTTAATTAATATATACTACTCAAAAGAAATTTTTTTAAAACTTAATGACTTTTTTCTTTTTTCTTTTTAGATTGCTTTTTACAAGAAATTTTTGGAATATCAGGTTCTAAAATGAACAGTTTTAATTAGTTTTTTTTAATCAAGTTCTTTATAAAATTCTAAATCTTCTCTTCTTCCTCTCTCACTCTCCTTAATTTCGAATTTAATTTTTTTTTCTTTAAATAAGTTTTGTTTATAAACATTAGTTTTTTGGGTTTTTTTTTAACTCTATTTTGAAATATACATGCAAACAAAATTTATTTTTAGACAGAAACTATTTTCTGTAAAATCTCCTCTTCTGTCTCTAATACAGAATTTTTAGTTTTTAAAACTTATCTGTTAGAATCTAAAAGTCATTTACAAATTTTCTTCCCCATTGACCTCCAACTTAATTCAACATTTTTTGTTTTTTATTATTTTTGCTAAACCATTTTAGCACATTTTTCTACACAACCCTATATTATTTACACCTGTGTGTATAAGTGTAATCATTGTGTTGAGTTCCAAAGGATGAAACATTTGACCTTTAGTCCTCCCTATCTCTCTTAAATGAAATTCACAAGTGTTGTACTTTTCAGATAACAAATGGAGGTGGGTATATTTATGTATTGATCAGCCCTTCTGCTTTGGATCAAAGTGTTGTATCAGTGCACTATATATAAATAGTAAATATATATATATATATATATATATATATATATATATATATATATTTGAAAATTAATTGGTTAATAATTAATGAATTTAGGCGGGCATATATGTTCAAATGTGAGGCTATGACTTCAATTAAGCACATATCCTCCAAAAATATATATATATCCATTTAATTCAATTATAAAATTATCAAAGTAATTCCTCTATTCATGATATTAATATGTATCCCTTGCCCATTAGGTTGTGTGTTCGTGGATGCGGATCCCGAATTGGGAAGTCGTTGTCCCTGGAGGTGACCTTGTCCTCTGTAATCCTGCGATGGGCGTCAAGACAAATATAGGTTAAGTGGCTACGCGTGAATTACCATTACCATTGACTAGATGATTTGGCATTCACCGTTTGTGGCGTGGGCTGGTGGCCCAGGTGTAGAGTCTCCGCTCTTCACTCTGTGGTCCACTGGTTCAATCTCTAGTGGTGGAGACTGTGCAGCTGTCCAGTGCTCCGGATGTTGCACATGGTGTTTGCCAGGTTGTCTGGTCATAGTAATTTAATTCAATTATAAAATTATATATATATATATATATATATAATGTCTGTGTAAGTAAAGAAGATGGAAATAAATCTGACATGTTGAGAAGATAAATGGAAAAACAAATATATTTGTATGTGTGAAATTTATTGTATGCTGACACGTGTTTCAACAGGAATATATCTACATATACATTGCTGTATATGTAAATATATCCCCGTTGAAATATGTGTCAGCATACAATAAGTTTCATCCTTACAAATATATTTGTTTTTCCATTATATCTTTTCATATATATCATTAATATTGATAGATAGTTTGCTATGTTTATAAGTAAGGAGTGCTGGATATAATTGACAGAGGATGTATATATCTGGGCATTTTGCCTCACAAATTAAACTAGCTCACTTGCACCATGGTGTTTGACCACACAACAGCATGTAAGGAAAAGCACAAACATAAATAATTCACTTGGTTTGAAAACCGCATAGGTGAGAAACTTACCAAGTGCTGTTGATTTCATATCTTCCTACCCTAACTTATATGTGTGTATGTATTTACCAACCCCTCCGCACGAGCAGGATGTGACACAAGGTCAATTTCTTAAGTGGAGTTCAACAGGTTTGAATTCAGAGTTTTCCTTCTCCTAGACTGGTTACCTAGCCATGGTTAAAGAATCCGGTCTGCCCTGCTATTTACCCATAGCTGGAGGGAGAGTAGGATTCATACCTTTCCCAAGGATATTAGCACTAAGTGAAATGCAATTACCACATCCAGGATTTGAACTCAGGGCGACGAGTCCATTTCCCATGACTTTAACCATTACACCACGCGCCTCCAACTTATATGTGTGTATGTGTGTACTTGATTATTAGTAGTTAACAAAGTTTGTTACTTTATATAACCCTACTATATTAATGGGGCTGGGTTAGCTCAGTCGGTAGAGCGTTCGGCTAGAAACCACAAGGTTCCTAGTTCGATACCGGTCCCCGCCAACTCAGTGTATGAGTAGCACAGGGATCTGTGCGGTAAAGTAAGGAGCTGATGGTGGGTGTGGCGCTCCACCTCAGATGCTAAAACAATCTCCTTGGTCTAGCACTATTGAAAAGGGGATAGACTCCCTCGGACTTTAGGCCGCCCCGTCGACTTTACTTACTTACTATATTAATGATTTTTAACCACCCCCAGCCACCATATTCACTTACACTCATTGTGTAACGGTTATCATCATAGGAAATGGACACAGCAACTCTAGTTCAAATCCTTGATGAGGCTGTTTGTGTTTCACATAGCACTAATAGCATTAGGAAAGAAATGCATCCATCTATTCTCCTTGCTGTTCTGCTGGTTAAATAACAAGGCAGACTGGACACTTTAACCTTGGTGTCCCATCTATGGGTTAAATAGAAAAATGTATTTATAAACAAAATTGTATTATCCATTAAGAATTGATTTATTTCAAAACTTTATCGGCATTAAATGACCCACTGAGGTTGATATGCCATAAAACAAAACAAACCAAACCAAACTTTAACCTTGGTATGGCAACTGGTCTAGAAGAGCGAAAACTCTGAATTCCAATCTGTTAAACTCCGATTTAAAAAAATAAATAAATAAATAAAAATTGACCTCGGGTCATATCCTGTGCGTATGGAGGGGTTAGTAAATACTTACAGGCCACCAAAATCAACGGTTAAACTCAATGTTGTGATTTACTAAGCTTAACTTAGTCTGACCCCAAGTTGTTTACAGTACCTGCTTTTCTTAATTAGTTATCCATTAAACTCAATGTTGAGTCACATCCTATTTATCTAATAAATAAGGGAAATACTCTATAATTAATTAGCACTTAATGGTTATGTCCTTGGAGAAATTATAATTAGAATGAATAAAGTCGATTGTGATATAATTTCAATTTGGATTTGTTTTATTCCCTACGAACATTTTAATACTATTGTGTTAACAGAACTCTTGCTACAATGTACCATTTTTTTCTATGTGCTATGTAATATATAAAAATATTATATTTCTCTGAATGTTTGAGATGAGGCTCGAAGATTAGTATTATCTGCGTTATTCGGACTATTGTCCCCATCTTCATTGTTACTTGTACAACGTTTCGGCCGATATGCCCCCGGCCTTCTTCGGGTATTTCTTGTCGGACTCGGGAACCTTCTCGGACTCAAAGTTCTGTGATGGCTCCGAATACGACAAGAAAGTTCCCGAGTTCGAAAGGAAGGTTCCCGAGTCCGACAAGAAATACCTGAAGAAGGCCAGAGGGCATATCGGCCGAAACATTGTACAAGTAACAATGAAGATGGGACAATAGTCCGAATAACGCAGATAATAAAAATATTAATAATACTAGCAAATATGCACCCTCCAGATGCAAGTTTTAATGTTATAAAATATTATATTAAATTAGAAAAGTTAATGAAACTAAATAAGAATGCAGATAAAAAGACTTGAAACAGAGTGGGCATAATCGAAAAATAGAAAAACTGAAACTTACTCTTACATCATACTGGTCTTTCATTGCTAAATTTTCCTAATTTAACTATTTCATTAAAATAGAAAGTAAAGAATAAAATGTCAGTAATTTTTTCTTGTTAATAGATTTCTTTTTAATATTTATTTTGAGATTTTTGCTCATATTCATTAAGGTAAAACCAAACAATTATGAATCAATAATACTAAGCACATATTTATCATAATCAAATTTTTAATATCAATATGCAAATTAGTCTTCCTGCTAACGCTATAAACTGCTATTTTGTAGTGTATATAAGTACAATTGCATGTTATTAGTATATAGATATGGTCAATAGTATTGATAATGTAAAACAATTTTATTAATAATTGAGGTTTAAATAAAAATAAATCATGTGACGTTAATAACTAAGGGAATTATGACTTGAGTAGTGATATAGTTTTGGTTACAGATAGAAAAGCACACAATCTCCATTATAATAAGAGATTAGTAATATATAATATAAAGGGCCAGGTTAGCTCAGTCGGTAGAGCGTTCGGCTAGAAACCACAAGGTTCCTAGTTCGATACCCGCCCTCGCCAACTCAGCGTATGAGTAGCACAGGGATCTGTGCGGTAAAGTAAGGAGCTGATGGTAGGTGTGGCGCTCCACCTCAAATGCTAAAATAATCTCCTTGGTCTAGCGCTAGTGAAAAGGGGATAGACTCCCTCGCTGCATGGCTGATACCGACATTAAGCCGCCCCGACGACTTTACTTACTTAGTCATATAGAATATGAATGCAATACTTTTATTTTCCTAACTGAACTTTCTTAGAATTGACCAAGTTTTGCTTATCTGGCACACAAACCTCATATTGCTTACAGTAGCTGCTGTTTCTGGGTGGCACCCATTTAAGTATTGAACAGGCTTATTGCTGCTTGATTCTGGTGATTGGCAGGAACTTATGATTTAATTCCGCCTTGAATTTTCTAATCTAAAAAATTCTGAGAGAGAAAAAGTTATCTAATAAAAAAAATAAAGGTAACTAAGACAAATAATAAAATTTTAATTTTTAAATTGAAGTGAAATTCAAATTATCATTTATGACTATCAAACATAAGATTTAAAGAGTTACTAAATAACACAGTCTATTTTGAATTGAAAGAAAAAAGGTAAACTATTACCATACTTATCAGTTGAAAATTCATTTAATCCACCATATTCATGGGCAGGAATAGCCTGGGGGAGCCCATCCCTCTCCAGGTCTAGTTTTGAATTCAAAGTTTTCCTTCTCTTAGACTGGTTACCATACCAAGGTTAGAGATCCCTATTTGCCTTGCTATTTAACCCTAGCTGGATGGAAAATAGTTGGATTCATACCTTTCCCAGGGGTATTAGTGGCTATATGAAATGCAAACAGCCTCATTCAGGATTTGAACTCTGGTAGCCAATTCCACTTCCTACTACAAACACCATTATGCCATGTGTGTGTGTGTGTGTATATATATATATATATATATATATATATATATGTGTGTGTGTGTGTGTGTATTTGGGCAGCATTCTTTCATTTATACATGTAGAATTAAACAAAAGACACATCTCCTGTTTAACAATTTTATTTTTTATCTTTTTGAGTTTTCTGGCCAACTTTTTAATGTTTGGGTGGAATTCATGGATAAGTCCACCAAAGTTCTCCTTCCAGCCTCCACATTAATTTGATTTAAAAAAAAACTGGAACACATCACTCCTGATGATGGCACTTCGAAGTGCCGAAAGTACTCGGGACCTGAACTTTGGTGGACTTATCCACGAATTCCATCCAAACATTAAAAAGTTGGCCAGAAAACTCGAAAAGATCAAAAATAAAGTTGTTAAACAGGGATGTGTCTTTTGTTTAATTCTACACACATATATATATATATATATTATATATATATATATACACACGCACACATACATTTATCTAGGGAATAAATTTTTGGGAAAAAAAAAAACAAATAATTGTTTTTTATCCCATTAGGACCTGAAAAGTGCAGGATTTTTGAAAATACTGAAGCACAGGATTACTTATAAACAATAGTTAACAATAGTTGATCATATCTTTAAAATACATAAGTCAGTACGAGTTGGTGAAATGCTAGGCTAGTAGAGCATTAGTAAGTTCAGTTCTCACTAGCTACTCCATACTTCTAGCCATGTGCTACAAGTTAACCTTAGTAACTAAACCAATACAATAAAGAAACAGAGTCATTAAATGAAAAGTAAAATTTGAATGAAATAATATACTGTACAAGCAAAGATAAAATAAAGGGCAGGAGTAGACGTAGAAGAATTAAAACACAAAAGAATTCTTAAAGTAATAAATATATAAAATGCAATCAGGTAAAACTTGTCTGTATTTATATAAGTATGCCAACAAACAAGACTGATTTGAGACATTTTACACTGGTCATTTATTCTGGTTGTAAGAAAGGGTTGTGGGATGGGGATCCTAGTATCTTATTACAGGTATATATTTATCCAACCCTATTGCTACAAGCAGGATGTGACACAAGATCGATTTTTAAGCCAAGTAAAGCTGGTTTGAATTCAGAGTTTTCCTTCTCTTAGACTGGTTGCCTAACCAAGGCTGAAGACCCCAATCCTGTCTATTTACCCATAACTAATGGGGGTGGGGGCTTATATAGATTTATGTCTTTCCCAAGGGTATTAGTGTTATGTAAAATGCTAATAGCTTCATCTACTATTAGTAAATATCTATTTATATATTTTTACAGTTGAATTCATTACTTATCAGTCCTGAAAGATGAAAGTTCTGGAAAATCTATTAATAATGGAGATTCGCTTTCGGTTTTTGTCAGTAACAAAAATTACGTCACATTACCCAACACATAATCCAACGTCATAACATAGAATAAATATACTCAAAATGTGAGCATGCAACGTTAGACAATCCTCATTGTTTCAATAAATAGATGCCCGGCGTTATATATTTATATATAGATTGTTTTATTCTAATATAATATTTAAAGTTATCAGAACCTTTTTCCATTTCAAATTGTCTTTCTTTCTTTTTTTTTTTACTCCTTTAATAAATTTGATGATTTTACATACTTATGGTACACACTGTATGACATTGAATTTTCAGCTCCCATCCCCTCAGGCAATATCTTTCAAAAAATTATTTTTACATCACCCGGAGGGTGTCCTTTTATTTTGCTAATATAAGTAATTAAATAATACAAATAGAAATTATTATAATTCAATGGTAATTATTTACTAAGCTTAGCCTAGTTATGGAACCAATGAGAATTGAACTCACTAACAATGGTCTGCTAATCCAGATAGCTAAGCATTACACCACGTGAGGTGCCCTATTATAATTCAATGTATAAACTTTTTTCAAATCTGTTAAATTTTTAACTTTGAGTGTAACACTCAAAGTTAAAAAATTTTAAACACAAGCACTCCAAAAAAAAAAAAAAAAAAAAAATTCAGTTTATATTTCAGAGGTAATGGGATACATCTAATCTTTAATTGTTGTTAATTATCTTTTACTTACACTTATAAGATCAAGGTTATTTGCTTTACCCCAGAAGATTTTTCAAGGTGCGCCACTGCAATGTACACACGGTGGTCTGAAAGACTTGTCATAATTACATAGTGTTTTAACCATCATTATTTTTTGTTTTGATAATATCTATAAGTTATGTAATTATTTTATCCAACTGTACTTCTGCAGAGGGGTAAGACTCCCCCAATGGGGCCACCTGTTGGCCGTGGGTGGCGACCTGTGATGCTTAAGGATAGAGCCCAGGTGGATGAGCAGTTCATGACATGAAATACTCCACTTTGGCCCTATCTTGGGCTAGAAGGGCGGTCGGAAAGGTCCCCTCCGATCAATCGGCTGGTCACGTCAAGCCCTAGCACCTATATGATTTTCCCAACCCTATTGCCCTTATGGCAAGCCCCAACCCCTTTTTATCATATGGGTGCTAGAAGGTGGTGGCTGCAGGTCTAGATGTCCTGGGAATGACGTTAAACTCATGGTGAGGTTCCAGTTTTGGAGGTTTGGGGAATGTGGAGCACCCCATTTATCACCATTGCTCCCTGGTCCACTCTGACCCGGAGTGGTAGTACCTGTTAGGGTCCCATCTATGGGTTAAATAGAAAAATGTATTTATAAAAAATTGTATTATCCATTAAGAATTGATTTATTTCAAAACTTTATCGGCATTAAATGATCCACTGAGGTTGATATGCCGTAAAACAAACCAAACTTATTATTTTATCCATAAAAAAATCTTATAAAATTAAGATATTTTCTAGAATTTTGGTAATCGTAATTATTTTACCTCTTAAAAAAATGTGTAAGGGTGGCAAGACTTTCGGACCGTTCTGTAGTGTACAGGTAAATGTAGGGGAATTAACTTAGAAAATAAAGTTGAACACGTCCACTTTTTAAGTAGAGATAAATATACATTCAAGTTTTCACAGTAGGTGAGTGTAGTGGCCTGGGAAATTTCTAATCTGTTCAGTTATGAAGGAAAAAGATTACAAGAACTTGGATTAGTGAAAGTCTACTTGTATTAATTTTTATTTTTACTCATTTCTTATCTTTTCACTTCTGACTACTATGAATATTTGTACAATTCTTTCTTTTTCATTTTTTTTTTAAATTTCATACCTTACTGAAAAATGGTTGTATAAAATTATAACTAGAATAAAAATGATTTTGCTAATTCTATTGTAATATTTAATCCATTAAGCCTCTTCTTGGTGAGTGATTGTAAAATAGCACTTTAGCACAAGGTAGGTCTCCTGATGAAGACCTGGGAAACACAAGGAATGGAAATTATAGAAACTCTAAAGAAATAAAACTAGCCGTTTAGTTGGAACCAACAACCTTCAATTAGTTTGTGGGGTTGGGAGAGGAAAAAAGATGCCTCTTAACTCATACACGTAGTCGTCGTTGGGGCGGGCTAATGTCAGTATCAGCCAATCAGCGAGGGAGTTTATCCCCTTTTCACTAGTGCTAGACCAAGGAGATTGTTTTTGCATCTGAGGTGGAGTGCCACACCTACCATCAGCTCCTTACTTTACTGCACAGATCCCTGTGCTACTCATAACGCTGAGTTGGCAAGGACCGGAATCGAACTAGGAACCTTGTAGTTTCTAGCCGAACGCTCTACCGACTGAGCTAACCCGGCCCATACACATGTAGTTTGCTATATGACCCAGTCTCTGTGATTAACAGACAGACATCTTATTATAATGGAGATTGTGTGTTTTTCTGTCTGTAACCAAAACTATATTACTACTCAACTCACAATTCCCGTAGTTATTAACGTCACATTCTCTATGATTTTATTTTTATTTAAACCACAATTATTAATAAAATTGTTTTACATTATTAATACTGTTGACCATATCTACATACATGTAATTTTATTTATATATGCAACAAAATAGCCGTTTACAGTGTGGACAGGAAGACTAATTTGCATATTGATATTAGTTTAATTTTAATAAATACGTGCTTATTATTATTGATTTCTAATTCTTTGGTTTTATTTTAATGAATACCAGCAAAAATCTCAGGGATAAATCTTAAAAGAAATCCATTAACAAGAAAAAATAACTAATTTTATACTTTACTTCCTATTTTAACTCAATAGTTAAATTAGGAAAATTTAGCAATGAAAGACAAGAGTGATGAAAGAGATAGGTTTCAGTTGTTCTATTTTTCGATTATACCTCCCTCTGTTTCAAGTTTTTATCTGCATTCTCATTTAGTTTCATTAGCCTTTCTAATTTAATATAATATTTCATTACATTAAAACTTAAATACTTGCACCCGGAAGGTGCATATATTTACTAGTATATATAATCATGGCTTGGGTTTGTGAACAAAGATTAAGGGGGTGGTCAACTTTGACTGCAGGCATGATGTTTGTGGCTGATAAGGATAATGCAGTACAGGTAGACATGTTTGCTGCAGCTGAAAATCTGGTTATGGTTTGATGACATTTTATATAATATATATATATATATATAGTATCCAATTGTCACTTTAGTTAAGTGTAGGATAGGGTCCCGATGCAATCATTTGGACTGAAAACATAGTAGACCCATAACTCTTTTCCTCTACTAAAATTATATATATATATATATATATATATATATATATAATCCAAAAGTCCAGAGAAGAAATCTTCCTTATGACATAGGATTTTTTTTTAAAAACCTGTCGCAGTTTGCAGAGCTCAATGTGTGTTCTTATTGTTAGTCACAGAGCAAATTTATAAGTAAAAATATAACAAAAGACTTGGAGATTTTGCTTATAGTCTATTTCAGGGAGCTTTAAACAAGGTGTCTAACTCTCCCAAATCATCAGATGCAAATGATGAATTGTTTATCACCTTTAAGGCATTTGAAAACAGATTTTTTTTTTTTTTAATTTTTATTATAATTGTCCTGTTTCTCTCAGCTGTAGGGTAATAAAAAGATATTTGACCATTTGTTGTCAGTAATTTGTTAGGAATTTCTGTTAAATCAATCTATTCCAGATTTCAACTAAAAGGACCACCCCAGTTTGTTTAGATTTCATTTATTTTCTTGTTTATTTCTTCCTCATATCTTCCTATTTTCCTTAATTTATTTTAATTTCTTTTATTTTCTTTTTAAGTCACTTGTATATCTATATATATGAAGATTCAAGAAAACCTGTTTTATCTAATTAATACACTTAATAATTTAACTAATTCAATATATATATATATATATATATATATATATATATATATATATATATATATACATACATATCAAATGCATGTATCCACCCACACACACCTACATACATATACCCATACATATATATACCTACACCCACTTATACATGCATACACCCATACATATATATACATATACATACACATACCTACACATGTACATACACCTATACATACACATATACATCCATCCATACACACATATACATAGACACACACATCTATACATATCTATAGGTGTATGTACATGTGTAGGTATGTATATGTGTATGTATATATGTATGGGTGTATGTATGTGTGTATATATATATATAGATAGATAGATGCATAAGTGTAGTAGCCCCTAACTTTGATTAATATAACTATTATTACTATTAGTACTATCAGAATCATTATTATGGTTATGAGAAGTAAGTTCACAGAGCAAGATATATGCATGTATAGGTGTGTGAATATTGATGATGTCTTATAGAAAAACCCAGGCCCAATAACTTTAATTAAACTTGACAGAATGCAATATAACTTATGCCCCTGTAATATATTCCAAACAATATGTAGATGGATATTTATTTATATATACATATATATGTGTGTATTTTTTATACTTATGGATGGTTAAATAATACAAAAAAAAGGGAAATAATATAATTTTTTATATATGGCGTAATGTTGAAAAGAGATGTACGGATGAGGGTATATATGTCACCCCCAACTAGATTACACCCCCACACTAATAGTTCAAATGGACAAAACCGGGTGTGTATGTATGGGTATGTGTGTAAAAATGTGTATGTATGTGAGTGCATATGTGTACATGTGTTGTATAGGGGGGAATGCGGGTGTGTTTGAATGTAGATTGATATGATTGGATATGTAGATGTATGGATATGTGTATGTACGTGTTGTGTGTGTGTGGGTGGATACATGCATTTGATATTTATATGTATATGTATATATATATTGAATTAGTTAAATTATTAAGTGTATTAATTAGATAAAACAGGTTTTCTTGAATCTTCATATATATAGATATACAAGTGACTTAGAAGAAAAAAAAATAAAATAAAGAAAATTCGAAGAAATAAACAAGTAAATAAATGAAATCTAAACAACTGGGGTGGTCCCTTTAATTGAAATCTGGAATAGATTGAATTAACAGAAATTCCAAACAAATTACTCACAATAAATGGTCAAAAATCTTTTTATTACCCTACAGCTGAGAGAAACAGGACAATTATGAAAAAAATAAAAATCTGTTTTCAAATGCCTTAAAAGTAATAAAGAATTCATCATTAGCATCTGATGATTGTGGGAGACACCTTGTCTAAGCTCCCTGAAATAGACTATAATGCAAATTCTCTAAGTCTTTTGTTATATTTTTACTTATATATATATATATATATATATATATATATATATATATAATTAATGAATTAAAAGCTTTTACTTTAAAAACTATTTGCTGTTATTTTAATTGTTGTGATTACTACCAAAATTCTGTGTGTGTAATGCATTATATCACCAGATATTATAAGATCAACAGATTAAGTGATAAGAAAAACTTATGGTAACACAAGGCAATATGTACATATATTATTTCACTTCTTTTCTATATATAAAAAAATGTTTTAAAATTCTCATAAAAATTCAAATATATTTATGAAATATCTTCCAATTTTGTCAGTTGATCATTTTACCTTTCGTTTCATATTCTGAAAGTATTTAATGTAAACTAGAAAATACACAGAAATATGTTTTTTTTATATATCATCATCATCATCATGTCGCGCATGCAGCACGGGTATTTTCTATGATTTTAGGGGGGTTCCCCAGTTTAAAATATATATATATATATATATATATATATAAACCAGAAAAAAAACACACCCGAGCAGTGTAAAAATTAATTTTTGAAAGATATTGCCTAGGGGGTGGGTAAAAATTTAATGTTAGAGGGTTTATATCATAAGTAAAATCATCAAAAAATAGTAAAAAATTAAAACAATTTGAAATGGAAATTTGGTTCTGTCCCACTCAAATAAAATGTTGTGTGCATCTATTAATTATTAATTGAATAATTATTTTGAATATTTTACACACAAATTTTACATAAAATCGTATTTCTTCATTTCTAAACTTTTTAGTTAACCTCTTGTTACTGAAAAAAGGGTGAGAGTAAAAAAAATAATTCTTAAAACTTGTTCTTTATTCTATGTATTGACATAAGCAATGACATAGTTTTGGTTACAAACAAATGGAGACCGAATCTCCATCATTAACAGATATGATGCTAATGCAAATTTATTTCGATATTGCTGTCATTTTTTTTATCAAATTTGTGAAAGTTTTTTCAGAGTTTATGAAAAAAGTTTTTCTTAGAAGAAACTTGATCACAATTTCAATGCATTGCTGTTATCACTGTTGCATAGGGCCAGTCGAGTTGTAGTAGTAGTCGTTAGTAGAAACAACATACGCAAGTTGTATAGTCACAAGGGGGCTGTTTATTTATTTCTAAGCTCATGGGTTCTTTTTCAGAGAGAAGGAGAGAGAGAGGATAAGATCAAATTATTCTATTGTAAATCATGTTCAGTACTACTATGCGAAACCCATATGGGGGAAAGCCGGGAAGGCCCAGCCTAAAAAAGAAAGATTTTTCTCTTCCTCCCAGGGGTAGGAGGGTCACCCACTTCCGTTTCCGTTCAAAACCCGGAACTTCCGTTTTTATTTTTAAATCTAGTTCCAGGGTTGTTCATCGATCAATTGCTGGAACCCCGTTGAGTGTTTACCCTTCTAAACTTTAACCTTTGTTCTTATTTCTTTTTCTCTTTCTCCAGAAATCCGAATACCATTTTCTTTTCAATCCCCAAATTCCCTGTAGACTATAATAATTACACAATTTGATAAAACAACTTCAAAATCATTAAATCTCCAGACTTCTCACTTAATTGATATAAAATCTTCTTCTTCATGACATTCTAATGGATTCTTCTTTTAATGTTTTAGTCTTGCTAGCAAGAATATGTACCCTCTGGGCATAAGTATTTAAGTTTAAATGTAATGAAATATATTAAATTAGAAAGACTAACAAAATTAAATAAAAAAAAAAGATTACACTTATTTTAATCATATTTTAATTGGTTTCTATATAAAAATCATTCATAAATTGATTTTAATATGTTGGAGAATAAAACAATATTAGAGATCAATAACACCTAGTAATTATTTATTAAACTTGGTTTTGTTAAAACCAGTATGCAAATTAACCACACCATATATTATATAAACCTTTATTTCTTTGTAATATATGAGACACATTGCAGGATATTAAACACATTAATAACATGGGCTTTTCTGTGTCTGTGTCTATTAATGAAATTAACAGCGTCGATCTCAGGGGGATATCCCCCTAGGCAACACCTGCCCCATTGATTTAAAGGGGCAGGGCTGAGTTTATTGCCCAGCGCCTCAGGCGCCCCCCTCGAGGGGGAATGCCGATGGGATCGACGCATTTTTTGTGTCTACCACCTATGAGCTTCGGCTTGTGGGTGGGCCCATATAAAAATGTCCTTGTGTCACGCCTGCATAAGTGGGATGAGAGACAAATACCATAACATGGGCTTTTCTGGGTCTGTGTCTATTAATGAAATTAACGACATTGATCACAGGGGGCCTTGCCCCAGGCAATACTTGCCCCCTTGATTTAAAGGGGCAGGGCTGGGTTTATTGCCCAGTGCCTGAGGCACCCCTCTTGAGAGGGAATGCCGATGGAAACAATACATTTTTTGCACCTACCACCTACGAGTCTCAGCTCGTGGGTGGGCCCACATAAAAATATCCTTGTGTCACTCTCGTATACATGGTAAATACCCTAATAACATGGGCTGTTTTGAGGCAAATCTAACTCGGTTTTCATAGAGACATCGTCAATAAATAAGATTTATTATTTTATGTATTAATGATTTTTACTATAAATTAAATACTCATTGATAAACTTACGCAATTCCTGAGAGTATTGTGACATAAGCAGTGACATAGTTTTGGTTACAGGCATACAGTCACCGAATGTCCATTATGATAAGATATGAAATTTAATATATTTTCTTTAACCTTTTCATTCCCACTGGAACATAGGTGTCACATTCCATTTTCATTTTAACCCTTTTAAACATTGTACTCAAAACCTAATTTTGCATATCCAAAACTTCTCTTTATGTCCTATACCACCTCATTCCGCCCGACTGGAAGTCACATTCATTTTCCTAATCCATACCAAATGATAGCTTTTGTTTAAATGTAATATTAAACATAATTAGAAGTCTTAAAGGAAATAACAGGTAAATTTAAATGAAAAGGCCATTTTTAGCCATTTAAAAAATTTTTTAAATTCCTTATAGGAATGGGGCTCTGGACTTGGAAAATTTTTAACAGGATGTTAAGAGAAAAAACACATATACACAAACTTGGTAGTGAAAGGGTTAAAGATAGAGCTTATTTGTAAAGGGCTAGCAGGATAAGGATTTTTTTTTTCTTTTAATAAATTATTGCTAAACAATTTCAATCAAACTTGGTTTGGTTTCTTTGTTTAATGACATATCAACCTTTATGGGTTATTTAATGCTAAATCCATCCTTGTAGAAGAGTGGTAGTAGTACTATTTAAACTATATCCGGAAGGATGATGGAGTTCATACCTTTCCCAAAAGTATTAGTCCAAACATGAACATAATAGCACAACTGGATTTCAAACTCTCTCACAGCAATGTCAGTCTAGAGTGTTAGCCACTACACCAAAGGGACTTCTCCTCGAACTTGGTAGTGAAAGAGTTGATAAAGGTAATTGAAAAGATATGTACCTATATTTTCTTAACCGTTAGGCATGACATAACCCCAGACGGGTTGATATGCCGTTAAAATCAACCAACCAACTATATTTTCTTTCTATTATTAAGTTCAAAGGGGCCAGGTTAGCTCAGTCGGTAGAGCGTTCGGCTAGAAAACACAAGATTCCTAGTTCGATATCGGCCCCCGCCAACTCAGCGTAAGAGTAGCCCAGGGATCTGTGCAGTAAAGTAAGGTGCTGATGGTAGGTGTGGCGCTCCACCTCATATGCTAAAATAATCTCCTTGGTCTAGCGCTATTGAAAAGGGGATAGACTCCCTCGCTGCATGGCTGATACCGACTTTAGGCCACCCCAACGACTTTACTTTTTTTTATTAAGTTCAAAGGTTCTTTATAAATCGCTCGGTAAAAATTGGGGTCGGTATAATGAAAAAAAAAAAATAATAATAATAATGCTGGAGATCCCTGAACTAATATTAAAATAATTTAACGAAAATTTTTCTTTATTATTTGATTTTTCTTAATTTTCCTAACCATTTCTAATCGTTCCATTTATGCTTCTCTATTTTGATCCTTTGTAATTTGTCAATGAAATTATTCAATCTCCAGTACTGGTTAAATTGGTATGAATAAACAGACGAAAAATGTGCAGTTACATGTCCTGATTCTTCAAGCAATTCTTTCATTGCTTTCATGTAAGTTATTTTATTTAAAAAGTAAAATTGAATTTATCTTATAATGTATGTTGTTTTTACTGAAAACTACCCTCACTGGACTTTTCAGCAACACTACGGGTCCTCCATAAACACATGGAACTACTGTCACCTCATAGATTGGAATTGCTCAGCAAAGAAACCCTTTTTCTATCAAAAGATTTTATCAACCAAACATTTTCAACATCTCTTTTAATATATATATTTTCGGGAGAATATGTGCTTAATTGAAGTCGTACCTAATTTTGAAAGTTAATTAATAATTAATTAATTAGGCAGGCATACCTATTTAAATGTAAGGCTAAACAAATCGAGAAAAATCAATCTCTGTATATACATTTCGGCCTATTAGGCCTCATCAGCAGAGCTATAGATCGAAAGACCGCCTTGTATCTATAGCTCTACTAATGAGGCCTAATAGGCCGAAATGTACATACAGAGATTGATTTTTCTCGATTTGTTTAGCTTTACATTTAAATAGGTATGCCCGCCTAATTTATTAATTATTAATTGATTAACTTTCAAAATTAGGTACGACTTCAATTAAGCACATATTCTTCCCAAAATTGTCGGCTAAAAAAGCCATATCATAAACACACCGCGTGTGTATTTACTTCTCATATATATATATATATATATATATATATATATATATATATACAAACACGTGTGTGTGTGTGGTTGAAAATAGAGGGAAAATGTGGATAAAACAACACAACAAAAAATTAAAATGATATTTCGCCTCAGTCTTTTGCGAAGCTTTTTGAAATAGAATAAATTCAAAAAGCTTCACAAAAAACTGAGGTGAAATATCATTTGAATTTAGTTGTGTTGTTTTATTCACATTTTCCCTCTATTTTCATATATATATATATATGAAAGTACGCAAACAGTTTGATATGGCTATGCC
This sequence comes from Doryteuthis pealeii, assembly GCA_023376005.1. Classification (NCBI taxonomy): domain Eukaryota; kingdom Metazoa; phylum Mollusca; class Cephalopoda; order Myopsida; family Loliginidae; genus Doryteuthis; species Doryteuthis pealeii. The sequence continues at coordinate 14,929,861 of CM042140.1, read as the reverse complement.
GACAATTTTGGGAGAATATGTGCTTAATTGAAGTCATACCTAATTTGAAAATTAATTAGTTGATAATTAATGAATTAGGCGAATATATCTGTTTAAATGTGAAGCGTAAACAAATTGAGAAAAAGTCATTCTCTGACTGAAATGTACATACAGAGAATGACTTTTTCTGGATTTGTTTACGCTTCACATTTAAACAGATATATTCGCCTAATTCATTAATTATCAACTAATCAATTTTCAAATTAGGTATGACATCAATTAAGCACATATTCTCCCCAAAATATATATATATATATATATATTATTTTTTGTTGAATAAACAAAAAAGTTACCCCAAAATATGTTTGAGCCAATCAGTTATTCATAGTGAAAAATAATAAGATGAGGGAACAATGTCCAGTTGTCAGAAAAGCAAAACAATTTGGTCAGATAGCGGCTAATTTTATGTCTACCTATTCATATCAATAAAGTTAACCAGTACGCAAGCTTCTTTACAGGTGGAAGGATTTTGCGAATAATAAATCAGATTTTTCAGTTTCTGACACTTTGCAAAAAAAATTTTTTAATAGCTCATTTCTTACAAACATTTTTTAAATGAGAGAAGCAACTGTTTGAATTAAAGTATGTATTTAGTCGTGTGTGTGTGTGTGGGGCAGCCTAATGTCGATATGAGCCATACAGCCATAGTCTATCCCCTTTTCACTAGCACTAGACCAAGAAGATTATTTTAGCGTCTGAGGTGGAGCACCACACCTACCATCAGCTCCTTACTTTACCACACAGATCCCTGTGCTACTCATACGCTAAGTTGGCGAGGGCCAGTATCGAACTAGAAACCTTGTGGTTTCTAGCCAAATGCTCTACCAACTGAGCTAACCCGGCCCTTCTCAAGGAATAATACTTGACAAAATAATTAAAAGAGGGACAAAGTATCCAATAGTCACCCCAAATCATCAACTTAATGAAAGGTTCACATTTTAACTCGTCACCGGTAACTTCAGCTTCTAAATTTTTGTAAACAAATGATTTTAATCAGAAGTTTATAGAGATGTTGAACTTACAATAAATAAATAGATGGTTGGTACATGTAATCAAAATTAAAATTCAATAGCAAAATCTTTTTTTAAATAAACACTTTTTAATCAGAAGTTCATATGTATTTTTCAACACTTGCGATAAATTAAAAAAAGACGAAAGACATTTTTATACTAAAATAGTTTTTACTTAATCAGAAGAGAAATGCAATTATGTTTATTTAAATAAAGATACAGTTTTTATTAGCAAAATATTTTTATGTTTATTTAAATAAAAGGATGCTGTTCAGAAATAGTATCATAAAATTTGTTTTTGTCAGATACAATAGCAAAAATCATCTGTTCGTTTATTTTCAAATATTTGAAAGTCAAAGTTACCGGTGATGAGTTAAAATATGAACCTTTCATTAAGTTGATGATTTGGGGTGCTTATTGGTTACTTGGTCCGAAAGAGTTTATAAATATGAAGTAAGGGCTGATAACTGAAAATTTCATTTAATTAGATCAACTCATCTCATAAAATACATTTGTGTTTCAATCTAGATCTTTTATAAGTCAATTCTTGCATTTGTCTATCATTTATAAAAATAAGTTTGCATTAAACATTGTCGCACTACACTTGGTATTTCAGTCTGAGTGCTAGGTACCACCAATTTTCCCTGTGAAATTTATACTCCCTATATTTTAACACAATGAAACTTGCATAAAGGTTTATATTATCTTGAAAAGTTTTTGTCCATTCGAAAGAAGAAACATTACAAAAACTCCTAATGATTTTTAAAAAGATTTTTCAGCTTACGGAAATAATGAAAATTATAAACGAAAAACAATGTTTACATTTTTTCAATGTTAAATTAATTGAAATTTAACGTAGCTAAAAACAAGTTATGACTAAAAATCAATTAATGGTCCGATTTTCACAAAAATTTCCATAATTACTTACATTTTGATAAAAATATGTATGAAATAGTTTTTTCCTAAGATATATTAGGGAAAATAATTTTTTTTTATGAGGTCTACCCCCTTCATTTTATTTTATGAAATATGAAAAAATGAACTGACAAAAAATGATTTTTACTTTTTTCTATAAAGATAAGAGTCTGAATAATTATATCAAAAGATTTTTATAAGTTTCAATGCAAGAGTTTTTTTTATTAAAAGAACCATGAATACAGAATTCTGCTAAAAAAAATTATCAATAAAGAAACTGTTTTGTAAAAAAACGGACTGTTTTACTTATTTTTCAAGATAACGGTGAGTAATTTTCTCCAGTCGGAAATTTTGATCTTTGAATTAACTGTTTTTCTTTGTAACAACTCTTTATGTTCATTATTTCTTTTTTGCGAGATTTAAAAAAAAAAGTTAAATATTTGTTTCTTCCTTCAATATGACCTAAACTGATCACGTGACCTATTTTAGTGGTACCTACTGAGTGCTGTTTTACACTGTAAACCCAAAATAGATTTGATTTCATAGCAAACAACTGTAAAGATGAAAAAAGATTTGATTAGTCAATCAACAAATTTTTTAAAAAAATTATTAATTTCATTTCTTTTTTTCGCGATTTGATAAATCAGACTTTGAGGATATTGAAATTGATTAATTTGAAGAAATACAATGGTGCAGTTTCATACCACATCAAAAGAGGAGTTTCTGAGGTGCTTTCACCAATGGAAAACTCACTGGAATAAATTACTAGAATACCAAGAGATGATTTAAGGAAAAAATTGACACTTCATTTCTGTCTTCATAAATACAGCTTAAGAGTATTTTGTTGGTTGGTTGGATGGTTTTTATGGCATGTAAACCCTTGTTGGGTCATTTTATGCCAAAGACATTTTGTTTTATTCATTCTTGATGGATATTCAAAAATCTTCTTAAACTCAATCTTTTTTAAACAAAACTTTTTAAAACTGATTTTTTTATTTAACCTATAGATGTGACATTACAGATAATACCACTCAAGGTCAGAGTGGATGTGCAGTGCTGAAAGGGTACTCCACACGCTCCAGAGCTCTAAAATTGGAGTTTCACCATTTGAGGCAGTTTAACATTATAACCATGACACAGAGGATGTTGATTGGTTCTTTTTTTATGGCATATCAACACTTTAAGGGCCATTTAATGCCAAATACTTTTTAGACACATTTCATATTATCTTGGGCTAGACGGGTGGTCGGAGAGGCCCCCTCCGATCAATCGGCTGGTCACGTCAAGCCCTAGCACCTATATGATTTTCCCAACCCTATTGCCCTTATGGCAAGCCCCAACCCTTTTTATCATATAGGTGCTAGAAGGCGGTGGCTGCGGGTCTACATGTCCTGGGAATGACGTTAAACTCTATCTGATGGTGAGGTTCCAGTTTTGGAGGTTTGGGGAATGTGGAGCACCCCTTCATTACCATTGCTCCCTGGTCCACTCTGACCCAGAGTGGTAGTACCTGTTAGGGTCCCATCTATGGGTTAAATAGAAAAATGTATTTATAAAAAAATTGTATTATCCATTAAGAATTGATTTATTTCAAAACTTTATCGGCATTAAATGACCCACTGAGGTTGATATGCTGTAAAACAAAACAAAAACAAAACAAAACAAAATATTTCATATTATAAAAATTCTCATTATCTTTTGTGTAGATTATATACATACAGGTTTGTTTGAACGCGACAGACATTTAATGTCTTTTTGGATGTCTCAGGGTTCTTCATATTGGGTTGGTTAACTTCTTCATTAGGTTTGTCTGGTTCTCTGCATTCTATCTTTGTTAGTTGTTTTAATTAAGAAACCATGCAGAGACATTTTCTAATCTACACACTTTTATTAGTTTTATTTCCCTGATTACTGAACATTCTTACTACATGTTCGAGGAAGCATCACAGAGACAAAATCACATTTCTTGCCTCGAAAGGCGTCTTCAACTCCAACTGATTAAATTCTACCTTTCTCAGACATCTGATCATGTGACTCTCTAAGCCAATGAGATGAACTCCAGGTTCAAGACTGCTGTCAGCTAATCCTTATGAACTTCCAACTGTAAATATTCCATTTAATTTTAAAATCTATACTTCACTTCCTTACAAAAATGATAGGCTATGCCTATTCATTATGAAACACAATTTTTTTTGCATATTCCTCTGAATAAAACAAAAATAGCCATCTTGTAAGCGGGGCTTATAATATGCTGACAGCAGAGGAGTAAGACCCTTCCCCCTCCAAAAAAAGGGGGGGTTTTGACTATGGCACTAAACTGCATTTGGTGGTGAGGCTCTAGTTCTGGAGCTCTGGGGATTGTGGAGTACCTTGTCATAGAAAAGAATGCGTTAGAATGCACTGACTGCACCTCTGAAGAGGGGTAAAACTCCCCAATGGGGCCACCTGTTGGCCGTGGGTGGCGACCCGTGATGCTTAAGGATAGAGCCCAGGTGGATGAGCAGTCCATGACATGCAATACTCCACTTTGGCCCTATCGTGGGCTAGACAGGTGGTGAGGAGAGGCCCCCTCCGATCAATCGGTTGGTCACTTCAAGCCCTAGCACCTATATGATTTTCCAACCCTATTGCCCTTATGGCAAGCCCAACCCTTTTTATCATATAGGTGCTAGAAGGCAGTGGCTGCAAGTCTACATGTCCTGGGAATGACGTTAAACTTTAACTGATGGTGAGGTTCCAGTTCTGGAGGTTTGGGGAATGTGGATCATCCCTTCATCACCATTGCTCCCTGGTCAACTCTGACCCGGAGTGGTAGTACCTGTTAGGGTCCCATCTATGGGTTAAATAGAAAACATGAGTTTATAAACAAAATTGTATTATCCATTAAAAATGAAATTATTTCAAAACTTTGTCAGCATTAAACATTTTTTTTACCAATAGAAGTATTCAGCATAAAATGACCCAAGGGGTTGACATGCCATAAAACCCAACCAACCAAGTTCAAATTCTGGACTAGGCTGTTTGTATTTCACTTTGTGCTAATACTCTTGGGAAAGGTATGAAGCCATCTCTTCTACTCACTCCCTTGTTATGGGTAAATAGTAAGGCAGACGGAGTGTTTTTTTAGCCTTATTTAGGCAACCAGTCTAGGAGAAATAAAACTCTTAATTCAATCCAGCTGAAATTTATCCCTGTGTTACATCTTGCCCATGGTAGAGGGGTTGGGTAAATACATACTAGCTGAACTCATGAAAATTTCACAGGTGTTGTTATTTAGTAAACTTTGCTTAATCTGACACACAGACATTAGATTGCTTGTAGTACCTGCTGTTAGTAAGTGGTCACCCATTTAAGTACTAAACAGGCTCATTGTTACTTAACTTCAATGATCTAGCAAGAACTGGTGTTTTTAGTGACTTGTCTGTAAGCAAATTTCACAGGTGTTGACAACTAGGATTCTTCATCATTTCATACCTTTGATCTTCTCTCATCATGTCTGTATCTTCTCAACTTCTCCCTTATCCCTTTCTATCTTCCCTGGCCATCAGTGTTTTTATCTGAATGTTATACAGGCATTAATTAATTAATTTCATGTTTGAAAAGGAAATAAAGAATATACAAATATTTTCTACTGTATCCTATTTTATATATATATATATATATATATATATATATATATATATATATATATAAGTGTATTTTAGCAGCATTTTTTTTTATACAAGTTTTGTTGAACTGTACAGACAATTCTTGTCAGACAAGTTTTTCGTTGATCCATTCCAATTTTCGGGCCATCTTTCTGATGTCGGGGTGTAACTGGTATAACAGTCCCCCAAAGTTGTGCCCCCCTCCCACATAAAATCACTATTGCAACGCTCGCTCGAACCACTACCATTCCTACAACCTCCTACTACCAATTGTTATTACCTCCCACTTCTAATTCCTTGCTACTACTCATTCTCGTTAAAAACGAGACACGAAATCATACCATCGTTTCCTACCTGAGGATGGCAAATTGTATTGCTGAAAGTGCTCGTTTTGAAACCTTTTATACCAGTTACACCCCGACACCAGAATGATGGCCCGAAAATTGGAACGGATCAACGAAAAACTTGTCCGACAGGAATTGTCTGTACAGTTCAACAAAACTTGTGTGTGTATATATATATATATATATATATATATATACATATATATATATATTTTTTTTTCTTTTTTTGCTCTATTAATTTTAATTTGTTGCACTTTTCTATTTCTGTCTGCCTTTCATTTTTTTTTTTTTGTGGTGATAAGGGGGTACACTTTGCCTCTTAATATACAGCCAACAAGTCTGCTTCTCTATATTTCATCTCTATCCTATTCCCTCCCACTCTCCCTGCCTCCCTATATATATATATATATAACATTTACCATTAAATCCACCAAGCAAATAAGTATAGAATCTTATTTACTTCAGGATTTTTTCACTAAAACTGATTAAAAAGTGCTCAATATAAAGAGCTAAATAGACAATTAAAATCGAATGGTTTAAAAACTACATAAAACTAAGTTTCTCGCAATTGCACGAGTCTTCAAAGATTCATGCTGCTGCGAGAATCTTAAGTAGGTAGTTTTGAAACCATTCAATTTTAATTATATATATATATATATATTTACCAACCCTTCCACACGAGCAGGATGCGACACAAGGTCAATTTTTTAAACGAAGAGTTTAACAGGTTTTAATTCAGAGTTTTCCTTCTCCTAGACCGGTTGCCTAACCAAGGTTAAAGAACCCAGTCTGCCCTACTATTTATCCATATTATGTCACTTAGAACTGTATTAACTCAACGCCTATATCCACTACGCCATGAGTCCAATTGGACATCAGTCAAAACGTTGTACAGATAACAATATAGATGAGGACAATAGTCCGAATAATCCAAATAATCAAGCCTCATCTAAAACAAACAAAAATTCAGAGAAATAATAAAATTTGAGTATTGGACAGTGGTGAGATACCAATTGTGGTTTGAAGTTGTGGCCAAGAATGATAGATATATTTTTCTTAACTTCCTTCCTATGATAATATCAATTCATCTGATCTATTAACATAAACTTTATCTCCAGAAAGAACCACAGAAACCAAAGTGCCCAAAAATAAACAAAAAAATAATTACATTCTTTTTATGCGGAAATATCTTAACAAGGAATGTTACAGATATTTTCTATGTTCGTGCTCCTCCCCAAAAAAACAAGGATGGGCCTTCAAAAATGATGGAAATATTTCCTTTTATTGGATTTCTGTTTGCTCTGACGCACCAAACAAAGAAGAAAATTACTAAAACTGGTTAAACTTAATGATAAAACTAAATAATAAATTTTAATTTAATACTGAAACTTAATACTAAAACTGGTTAAACTTAATGATAAAACTAAATAATAAACTTTAATTTAATACTGAAACTTAATACTAAAAACTGGTTAAACTTAATGATAAAACTAAATAATAAACTTTAATTTAATACTGAAACTTAATACTAAAATGGTTAAACTTAATGATAAAACTAAATAATAAATTTTAATTTAATACTGAAACTTAATGATAAAACTAAATGATAAATTTTAATTTAATACTGAAACTTAATACTAAAACTGGTTAAACTTAATGAACAAAAGCCTTTTTAATTTGTCAACAAGTTGTGAAGAGTAAACAATGCGAGAGAGTAGTTGGATGCATACCTTTCCCAAGGGTATTAGTGCTATGTGAAATGCAAACAGCCTCGTCCAGGATTTGAACTCGGGTCGACGAGTCCATTTCCAACGACTCTAACCATTACACCACGTACATCCACAAAGTCCCAAGGAAGTGGCATCCAGCGAGGATCGAATCCTCTATTCAGTAGTAATGGATCTGAGAGACTAACTTACTAACCATTACATCACGATTACCATGTATACTCTAAAAGTACGCAGTAAAATCGTATCCATGCGTCCCAATGTTTTTCTTCCCTCACAATTTCAAGCTAATTGTAAGTACATTTCAATAATTCCTTAGAAACGAATTACACAGGATTGGATACAAGGTAGGAGTTAGACGGCTTTAGTTGGGACCCATACATTTTCCCCGGGACTCATTCAAAGCAAATATAAAGCTATCAGCATCACTGTAATAATGACTATTTCCCCTACTAAACATCAAGGTGCATGCCATGTAATAGCTAGTTCTGCATCTTAGCTAAAATCCACTTCCATATTTACCACTGATACTAAAGATTGATGTTCGATTCCAGATAAAAGTCGAGCAATGGTGAATGATTTCAATCGTCAGAGGATAGTTTTCACGGTTATGATATGGGACTGGGTGAGGTAATATTATAGGCTTGGATCCAGGGAGCTTTCCTCCAAGGCAGCAACTGTCCCCTCGTCTAAAACGGGGTAAGGACTGAATTCGTCGCTCGAGGCTTGAGACGCCCCTGAAGGGGAATGCCGACGGAATCCAAGTATTTTAAACTGTCGCTCAATAGGTTCGTTTCCAACGTGGCACGCCACATTAAACCAACCTTGTGACATTTTGGTTTCGTAAGGACCTAAATAAATACGTCAAATAAGTCAATTTCTGTTTCAAACTTTAATTAATATTTACCTGCTTCATTGCATCGTAAGTGATGTAAAATAAATCACATGGTCCCAGGAGGCGTTCACTCAGGCAGCACCTGCCCACTCGCCAAAAAGGGACAGGGTCGAGTTTATTGCCCGGTGTCTGAGGCACCCCAAAAGTGGAATGCAGATGAACCATACAATTTTTTACACTGGACATCGTATGAGCTTTGGTTTGTGCGTGGCTCTGCACATTAAAAAGATTTTAGGAGGTCAGAAAAATATATATTTACCTAGCTTTCAAGTCGCTTGGTTCCAGGGGGTGGTGTATACCCTCATGCAGCACCAGCCTCAACGCCTCAAAGGGGTGAGGTTTGTGTTTATTACTCAGCACATGAGTCACCCCTGAAAAGGGAATGCCAATGGGATCAAGCATTCTTTGTAACGACCACGCATGAGTTTCGATCTGTGTGTGGCTCCACACTATAAAAATGACTTCATGTCTATTCTGGTTTGCTGGGAAGTCGGAAAAATAACACAATAATGTCAGAAGTAACAGAAAAAAAAATATTACATATTGTTTTCTTGGCTGGTGTTAGGAGCTTCTTAGACGCCTGAGCTGAAGATAAAGAAAAGAAAAAAAACGTGATTTTTACATAGACAGATTTTTTTTTTTTCCTTCTTATCTTTTAAGGCATTGAAAAGAAAGAACGAATTATAGTCAACCTGCCACCTCTCCTGACATTGCATAAAAAATCTTCTTTCCCTGTTGCTCTCAAAGGACAAAAAATAAATTAAATATCTTTTTTTTTTATGTCTTGTCGTTTAAAGACTAATTTATGTTTTCATGCATGAGCAGTACGAGTTTCAAAGAAATTGACCTCAGTACCGCTTATCAACAAAGATATTTCTTTTCTATCTTTTCTTTTTCTTCTCGATTCTTTATGTGATACTATCTCTGTACTATAAACATTTGTGATATTTGCATAGAAATCTTACACATTAAACCTAACAACTATTATGGGACATAGGTAGTATTTACTAAGCTTTTTGCTTAGCCTACCCAACAAGCCGCTTAGAGTACGTGACGTTCCTTAGCGGTGACCCATCTAAGTATTCACCAGGTTCATAGTTGCTTAATTTCTGTAATCAGACCAAAAACCGGTGCTTTCAGCATGGTAAACGTTCAACCGTGAGTGTGTGTGTGTGTGTGTGTGTGTGTGTGTGTGCAGGGAGAGTGCTGAAGATTTCTCGGTGTTACACAAAAGTTTTTTTTTCTTTTAATGGACACGGCAATAAGAATTCAAATCCTGAACGAGGCTGTTTGCATTTCACAAAGCGCTAATACACTTGGGAAAGGTATGCATCAAACTATCTCCTATCCTTCTGAACTATGGATAAATATTAAGTTGAAATGGACTCTTTAATCTAGGTACTGGCAAAATGAGCCTAAAATGCGTTTTTGACCAAATGACTTTAGCCCCCCCCCTGAAAATAATTTACCAAAAATCAGGGAATTATCAGATTTTAATGAAATTTTCAGTGTTTATTTATCAATGAATGATCTTTATAATGCATTATTTATTTTATTTCAAAACTTTCTAATTTTTTTCAGGTCACTTAATTTTGACCCCCCCCCCTCCTTATGTTGGGGGCTAAACATTTTTTCGAGTTGGTCTTATACTGTACTAATTACAGTATAAATAATGAGATAAAAGACTGAAGTTACGAATAGAAACAAAAAAACATTTACGGTGGCTTTTCTATGAGGAAATAAGTACCGAAAATTGAAAAGTAAAATATTAAAAAATAATAAATAATTAATTTTTTGGAGATTTCTTTTTTACTCATTTTGATAATTATTTAATTGGCTATTATCTTATAAAAGAAAAAATTATACATCGATATTTTTTCTGCTTAAAAAGGGGGGATACATTTTCAATAGAGTTTTTCTTCAAAACTTATTACTTTTTGCACCTAAAATAAGGTTTGCATTAAATAGATATTTATTTCTAGAATCTAAAAATATAACATCAGGCTTTTCATATTTTAAATGAATTTTATATATTAATTTTTCATAGCAAAAATACTAAATCAAAGTTTTGAAATAAAATAACTGATGCATTATAAAATTCATTATTTGATAAATCAATACTGAAAATTTCATTAAAATCGGATAATTACCTGATTTTTGGTAAATTGTTTTGCAATCGCGAATGTTACATTAAAATTGTAAACAAGCGCGTAAAACCATTGAAAAATATACAAAATGGCAGATCGCGTCAAAATTGACCAAAACAAAACGTTTTAAATCTATTAAAAATAAACTGCATATGTAATGATATTTTTCTTTTTTTAATGATGGTCATTATGTTACTACTTATCGATTTAGACCAAGTTTAACCTTAAATAATAGATTTAATTATTTTTAATTCGCTTTTAAAACTCGTAGCAGATGATTTTATTGCCAGTACCTACTTTAATCTCTGTATGATAACCGGTCTAGGAGAAGGACAACTCAAAATTCAAAGCTTTTAAACTCCGTTTAAAAATGACCTTGTATCTCATCCTGTTTGTGGTGGAGGGTTTGAGTAAATACATGTATATGTGTATACTTATATGTATAGTAGGTGTATGTATGGTGTATGTATATATATATATATATATATATATATATTATATATATAGTATGTATATATGGTGTATGTATATATATATATAGTATATATATGGTGTATGTATGTATATATGGTGTATGTATGTATATATGGTGTTATGTATGTATATATATAGTATGTATTATGGTATGTATATATGGTGTATGTATGTATGTATATATAGTATGTATATATGGTGTATGTATGTATGTATATATAGTAGTATATATGTGTATGTATATATATATATATATAGTATGTATATATGTATAGTATGTATATATATATAGTAGATGTATGTATGGTGTATGTATATATATATATATAGTATGTGGGAGATTATGTGCTTAATTAAAGTCATACCTAATTTTGTTAATTAATTATAATTAAATGAATTAGGCGTACATATCGGTTTAAATGTAAAGCGTAAACAAATCGAGAAAAATTCGATCTCTGTATGTACATTTCAGCCTATTAGGCCTCATCAGCAGAGCTATAGACAGGGCAAGGGCAGTGCTTTGTGCGTGATTCGAACCCTACCTGTCAGGCTGACAGGCGGACATTCTAACCACTACACTAGCTGGCTTCTCGTTCATTTTAAACTGATATATATATCGCACTTTTTGGGTGACTTATGAGTAGATGTATGTATGGTGTATGTATGTATATATATAGTAGATGTATGTATGGTGTGTATATATATATGTGTGTATGTATGGTGTATGTATATATAATATATGTATGTATGGTGTGTACATATATATAGTACAAGTATGTATGCATGGTGTGTATACATGTATATATATAGTAGATGTATGTATGCATGGTATATATATATATATATATATATACACACGTGTTTGTTTTTGTGAAATATAGCCAAAGAAAGGGAAATCTTCGGAAAATTGTTCGTATCTATTTTCCATAAAAGGTTATCCGACAATGACAACTTCGGAATGTAAAGAATTAAAAAAAAAAAAATAAGAAAATAAGTCGTTCGTTCTGTTTGTGAAGAGTGGGCGGTTCTCTGATCAGTTCCTCTTACCGAAATTGAAATAGATTTGCAGCTAATGGATACACACTGCATTTATTTTTGGTTTCTCTTCAAACGTACGAGTGTTTTATATTCATCTTGGTCGTAAGGAACAACAACAACAAAAAAATGATCATTATCAAAATTGTTAAACTGATTTTAGTAAGGAATTAATTTTTTTGTTTTTTATGGGTTTTTATTTTTAATTCTATCTGATGGTGAGGTTCAAGTTCTGGAAGTCTGGGGAATGTGGAGCACCCCTTCATCACCATTACTCCCAGGTCCAGTCTGACCCGGAGTGGTAGTACCTGTTAGGGTCACATCTATGGGTTAAATAGAAAAAAATGTTTAAAATAAATGGAGTACCCATCAAGAATGAATAAAACAAAAAGTTCTCTTCGGCATAAAATAACCCAACAAGGATTGACATGCCGTAAGACCCAAACAACCAGCCAAACAATTTGGACACAGATCTATTTGACCCATACATAGGACCCTAATAGGTAATGCTACTCTGGGTTAGAGTGGACCTGGGAGTAATGACAATGAAGAGGGGATTCCATATTCTCCAAAGCTCTTGAACTTGTGCCTTACCACGGGATCCAGTTATGTATAATACACAGGAAAACCCTTTGGGGGAGACTTACCCCTCAGCGAGTGATGCAATCGGCATATTCTAAGCCTCGACGACAAGGTTATCTGGTGCTAGGTTAAAAATAAAACAATAATCACCGTTCTGTTTGTGACGTCTGCATTTGAACCCGATATTTATGAACAAGATATCTGCCATTGGCATTACCCCTACTCTACCTCTTACCCGCTTCGTCTTAGTCATTTTCTGCACTAACAACCTAAATATTTCTAGTAGCAAAGAAAGAAATTGACTATTACCAATTTTCGCAGTACTGTTTCAACAAATTACGGCGCACAATCTTTGTGTTATTCATTGAAAATTAGAATGAAAAAGATTGAATGGTTTGGTTTCTTTGTTTAATGGCATCTCAACCTTCGTGAGTTATTTAATGTCAAGACCGTTCTTGTAGAATAACAATAGTGGTACTATTTAAACCATAGATGGGAGGATGAGGGGGTTCATACCTTTCCCAAGGGTATTAGTTCGAAAGACAACGTAATAGCGCGACTGGAGATCGAACTCGCTTACTACGATGTTGTTGTCCAGCGCGTTAGTCACTACGCCATGGAGATTTCCCTGAAAGCGGTTAAAAGGTAACATGTTCATGTTGATATATTTTCAAAAGTTTAAGCCAGGGTTTCTCAAAGTGGTCTACATAAACCCCTGGGGTCTATACAACAACTCAGGGGGTCTGTACGTATTCGGGGGCCTATAAAGGGTCTATGGAAACTACTAAGCCTTCTTAGTAATTAGAAGAAATTAATTCCACAAAAATCCTGGGTAAGATGCTCATTTGATATATTTTCAAAAGTTTAAGCCCAATATTCATGAACTTATCTAAAGTCATCAGCTTCACCCATCACATTAGGAAATGTGCTTCCTTGGTAAATTATTAAGTTAGTATTAAATATTTGCAACTCTTTTTTTACATATTATGCTTACTTTACTGTTTATTTTATGGTTATTTTACAATTAGTAGTTTTACATAAACGTTTGTGGAGAATTCATTAATTACATAATTGGTTGCAACAAAACAACTGCAAAGTGGACTGGGATATATAAGGAGGGGGGTCCATGATAGGTCAATCACATTTTTTTTTTGGGGGGGGGGCTACAAACTTAAAAGTTTGAGAACCCCTTTTACATGGATAATCTGTATATCAACGTAGCAAGATATGTGTCTATACCTGTTTCAATCTCCAGTTTTCTACGTCATTGTGGTAGGTTCGCCACGGGTAGGATATGACACAAAATCCATTACTACTGAAAAGCGAATTCGATCCTCACTTTATCATGTATGACATACTGTAATATAAGGTGTGTGTTAAAAGCCCACTCCTATTTATAGACTCGGCGAGAACGATGTGATCTCTCTTGGCCAATCACTGGCAGTACCCTGCTGCTGATACAATACTTAAACCGACAGTACTTTGACTTTCGTGGACGACGGATATAGGATTAAATCACTGGACCTTTAACAATACGCAGGATAGGACTTATTCGCTTACCAAAGAATTCCATAATTCAGGACTTACTTACTTTAAGCCCTTTTCAACTGGCCAAGGATGGCATTTAAAAACTTAACACATACTACACCCAACAAGTTCCCCAATCTAGTGGTATCCCTTAGAGAAATGGAAAAAGGTTACAATTTATTTGCTGTTGTTGTGAGATTAGCTTTCTAACAATTACACAAAGACTAGTGTATAGATAAAATAATTAAAAATAAAACAAAGCATAGTTTGAATTTAACACGATATCATAAGTATGAGAAACCCAGTGAGAATCGAACTCACTGATAATGGTCTGCAAGCCAAGCTCAGTGTACAATTAAACCATGCTAGGCTCAAAAAAACAAAAAAACTAAGCACAGCTTAAAATTGGCACAAGCCCGCAAAATATGATTGGTTGATTTTAACAGAACCGTCTATGATTATTTCATGCCTAGAGGTTAGGGAATTGCGTTCAGTGTACATTTATATTTACATTTTTTTGTATAATTGTTTCTTAAGTTTTTTTGTTTTTTTTTTAGTTTTTTTTTTTTGTGGGGGCGCACCGTTATATGATATCAAGTATTCCTATCTAATCCAATTAATTTGTACTCAGTTGTATGGTTTCAAGTATTCCTATCTAATAATAATAATTATATAAAAGCAATTGGAAATTTGCTTGAAGCATTGTTAAGTATGTTATAGTATATTGATATTTTGAAGTCCAGTACAATGCGTATGAAAAATAAAAACAAAAAGATGTTATTTTTGTCTTATCGATTTCGAAGCATGAACTTCATCATCAGAGTTTATTTTCAGAAATGGACGTGCTTATGTTTTTATTTGTGTGGTTACAATTTCTCTTCTTATTTCCTTTTCCTCTCCTTTTTTTTCTCTTTCTTCTTCTCCTCCTTTATGAATGAAATGGGCGAATAACTGTAATTTCTTATTTCTCTCTTTTTTTTCTTTTTTTTTTAAAGTTTGTGGAGAACAAATTTTCCTAATATCGTCTGTCATCTGGTCAAATGTTGCAAGTGTGTTGCCAGTATGTTGCCATGTCAAAATTGAAAATAATAAATAAATAAATAAAAACTAATAATTATATGGTTTCAAGTAATTGTTTTTATTTACCCATAGCTGGAGGGGGTAGGATTCATACCTTTCCCAAGGGTATTAGTGCAAAGTGAAATGCAATTATCACATCTAGGATTTGAACTCGGGGCGATAAGTCCATTTCCCATGACTTTAACCATTACACCACGCACTTCCTACATCTTTGATATACGCTCACACACACATAAATGACCTTTCATTCAATGTCACAAATAATTTTCAGTCTGTTACATTTTGTACAATAAATCGCCATTTGTTATTGTTGCAAAAATTTATTTCTCAATTTTATTTCATGTCATTCGTACATCTGTGACATCCCCCCTCTCTCTCTCTCTCTCTCTCTCTCTCTCTCTCTCTCTCTCTCTCTCTCTGCAGACAAGAAAGGGAATTTACCATTCTCTCTATTAAGGCTGAATAATCCTACTCAACAATCGACAAGATATACTGCTGCTACATTTACTAACCTTTTCTTCTAATCTGTAGCTGTATCAGTACTACTCTATGGTAGCACTACTTGTATTTTAACGAAAGGCTTGGAGAGAAAACTCAATGGGAAATAATCCCGGAAGCAGAATCCTACAAAACATCAGCCGTATGGCCACTTTCCCCCATCTCACAAACTTCTTTGTTCGCTTTTACCGGAAAAAAAGTCCTTTGTCATTTTTTTTCGTCTTTTCTTTTTTAATTTAACCGGAAATTCCTATTTCTGTTTGTACGATATACAACATGGGCAACCAATCTAGAAGAGAACTTCTGAATTCTTAAAAAATGACCTCGTGTCGCATCCAGTCCGTGGATGAAGGATTTTGGCAATGTTGTAGATTGAGTATCAGGATTTAACAGAGAAATAATAGGAAGAAACACAAAGAGTATTAAGGATAGAGAAAATTGTTTATCAAGCAAAGATACAAGGTGAGCAGAATAATTAGCAATTGCTAGGTTGAATTAACAAGTCCCGTGATATATTGTTGTATCTTCTGTGGTTTCGTCAGATATTATTTATGGGAAAAACAGACGATTTCATTCTCATTATTTAGATACTATATATATTTACTAACGAGCAGGATGCGACACAAGGTCAATTTCTTAAACGGAGTTTAGTAGGTTTGAATTCAGGGGTTTCCTTCTCCTAGACTGGTTATCTAGCCATGGTTAAAGAGTCCAGTCTACCCTGCTATTTACCCATAGCTGGAGG
Organism: Doryteuthis pealeii; assembly: GCA_023376005.1. Lineage (NCBI taxonomy): Eukaryota > Metazoa > Mollusca > Cephalopoda > Myopsida > Loliginidae > Doryteuthis > Doryteuthis pealeii. The sequence goes on along the minus strand of CM042140.1, from coordinate 14,913,196 downwards.
GAGAATTGGATTCATACCTTTCCCATGGGTATAAGCTCCATGTGAAATGCAAACAGCTTCGTCCAGGAATTGAACTCGGGTCGACGAGTCCATTTCTCATGACTCTAACCATTATACCACGGGCGCCTCCTTTTAGATACCATATGACAGTTAAATACATACACTGCATAATGTTACTAAGAGTCACCCATTTAAGCGCTGAGCAAGGCTCGTTGCTTAACTTCTGGAGTGAACCAGTACTTTCACCATGACTTAACTATAAGGCTATGTATACTAAAGTGTTATTCTAGATTTATTAAAGTCACTTTCATCCTTTCTCGAGTTAGTTATTACAAGCCTCACCAGCATGACACATTGATAGGATTCAGTTTAGACCAAACGTCTGTTCCCTCGAAAAAAAAAATGGGGCGGGGGGGGGGGGCAACTATAAAAGAGAAAGAGAATAAGGAAAGGAAAATGGAATCGCGATTATTTGTTGCTGTCTCTCCGCCTAAGAATCATTGCCATGTGTTTTTTATAATGATGAAATGATATTTGATACGGTTGTGTCGACTGGGTTGGGAGGGTGTCTACCTCGTTGTTTGGCTAACGATGACAAATAGAAGGCCGATCTTAAAGGCCCGCTCACATCTTGCTTACAAGCAAACGTGGAGCCGACATTGATTGTAAACAAACATATTGATTACAGTTTCGCGCGCAACTTGATTACAATCGTAAAAAAGAAAAAAAAACTTGAAGTTAACAATTGATCCATTAAATTCTTCCTCTCATAATGGTGGGCCAACAAACTAGACACACCCGTACCCGTGTATTAGTCGATGTTTAAATGTAATTTAAAATAGATATATAAGAGTGGATATGATTGAAGCCTACACATACACGCATGGTTTTTATTCAACGAACTCTGACCTACTAAACATTGCTCAAAATACCTATACAAGGGAACATAAATTAAAACTCCTAAAAAAATCTTGTAAAGCAAACGCAAGACAAAATTATTTTAGTAACAGAGTGGTGAATACATGGAATAAACTACCTTCATCAGTAGTGAATGTCCCATCTCTAAACTCCTTCAAGGCAAAGTTGGATAATCTGTGGAATGATTATAAATATTCTGTGGATTTAAAATGAATATTTATAAGGGACAGCTGACAGGTCTCAGACCAAATATACTAGCTGAAAAGATATTATTATTATTATTATTATTATTATTATTATATAAAATAGTATGTCGACTGTTATACATAAAATCGCAGTACTTACCCAGGTCCTTATTTAGAATAGCTCTCTGGGAAAACGGATACCTACTGTGCTAAACTGGCCCTTTATATATATATATATATATATATATATATATATATATATTCCACTTTGAATTTTGGTTATTTTTCCTTATATGTTTCTATGCTTCCAATACAACCCAAACAGTTTCCAAACATCAATCACATATATCTACGCGGACTCTCTAACAACAACAATCTCATATATATATATAATTATATATATATATATATATATATATTACTTACACAATCTAGACAAGAATAACTTTCAGTTAATGTCTTTATTAATTTATGAACTTTTACGCGTCTTATCTTAAAGGCGACCATGTTGATTTTTCAGGAGACAAGACAATTCCCATCCCTCAGACGGAAGGTGGTATTATTTTGGGGTCGTGGAGGAGGAGGAGGGTAAAAACGAAATACGATAAATAAGTTTTAGTTTGGTTCCCTTGTTTAATGGCATATCAATTAATGGGGTTATTTAATACCAAAGCCATCTATGTCGTTATACTATTTAACCCACATCTCGAGGATGATTATTGCTTCAAGTAACTATTCTTAATACAAATATATAATATGGTATCAAGCGAGCACCTTACGTAGTGTAATGGTTAACAAGCTGAATTAGCAGACCATTTTAATGAGTTCAATTTTCATTGGATGCCTTGTATCAAATCTATGCTAAGCTTCATCGTCATCAGCACGGATATCCATGACAATCTCTCTCCAGCCGTCCCTATCACTCATTGTTCTCGGGAGGTCCTCTACGCAGCATCCAATATCCGCACAGAGCTGGTCAATGTACGTCTTTGCTAGTCGGCCTATACTGGCGTGCCCATGTGCTGGCTTCCACAGGAGGACGTCACTTATGATTTCATCCTTGCTTCTCCAGCAGTGTCCTGCGTGTTTGTCCGTCTTACTCGGATGGTTTGGGTGATATGGGGCAGGTGGCCGTACAGCTGTTTTCTCGTGGGGTGTTGTGTGCTGCTGTACGGCTGCACAACTTGGACCCTAACGAAGTGCCTAGAGAATAAACTAGGTGGGAGCTGTCCAAGGATGTTGTGTGCAGTCTTAAACAAATCGTGAAAACATGCTAAGCTTAGTAAGTATTGTTGGGATTTTCCGTTATAAGGTGTGTACCAGATGGCCGCTTCTACTTATAGACTCGCGATAAGCACGTGACCAACCTATTGTCCAATCACTGGCAATGCTCTGCTGCTGATATTATTATTTATACTGGCCTTTTCTGGTCATACTAATCATTACTACTTGGATCTTCTTGGACGACGGAACGTAGTATTATACCACAGGACTTATTCACTTACCAAAGGATTCTATATCACAGGACTTATTGACTTACCAAAGGATTCTCTATCACAGGACTTATTCACTTACCAAAGGATTCTATAACTCGGGACTTATTCACTTACCAAAGGATTCTATAACTCGGGACTTACTTATTTACTTTAAGGTCTTTACAACTGGCCAAGGATGGCGGCCAGATACTTAACAAGTATTCCTATTGAATATGAATAATTTTCAAACAGATTTATTTGACTCATTGGCCCAAACCGATATACTACCACTCCAGTGATCAAGAGAATAATGGTAATTATGAAGTACTCTACGCCCGCCCCCGAGCTCCAGAAGAGGAGCCTCACCAACATAGTTTCAAACAAAGGACACCCTTTGTAGGTAAACAAATCCCTCAAGTGATTCCCAATCCATTTAACAACAAACCGTCAAAATCCTTGAAAAAACATAATAAATCTGACCATTCCTCATAATTTTCGGTTTGGTATGAAATAACCCTAGACGGGTTGACGAGTCGTTAAGGAATACTGTCAGCGTATTCTAAGCCCCGCCGAGAGGGCTGGTTTTTAGCAAAAGGTTTTAATAGTCTGTCGGGTTATTCCCTATAAGTCCAACATAAACAAAGGGGAACCGCTCTTGACTGATAAATTATTTATTTATTCATTGATCTACTAGGGAAAAAGAGACGGGGTTAGGGTTAGGGTTTAGGGTTAGAATTTAATGGGAAAATAAATAAATAATTTATCAGTCAAGAGTGGTTCCCCTTTCGTCTGTCGATGTTCCATTTGTGTCGCGAATCCAATAAGATTTTTTAAAATAACTCAGGTGATTTTTTTCTCATACTTTCATTTATTTACCTTAATTTGTATTCACTTTAACCTCAGTTTGGAATAAGCTTCAGTGTTGATCATTTTTCAACACACCTCGCATAAAACTACTTAAAAGAAATGAAAGACTTTAACCTTTTAAGAGATTTCCTTAATTGCTTTTTGCAAGTAACCACTCGGCTCTCAGGTTGCAAAGTGGAGATGCGCAATTTTAATTGGGCTTTCGGCAAAAAAAAAGTGGAAGGCCGCACTTGAGTGTCTAGAAGTCGACAAGTGTCCTCAAGACCACAGATTCCCCCCACCCACTGAATTTAATTATGTGGGTGGTTCTTATAATAATTGCGTCCATGTTTGCATCACATTGCACTTGTTTTGCGTTGCAACAGCTGAATCGAATCGTCGATGGGGTCTGGATTTGTTTGAAGAAGATATGATGAAAAGGGCGCGGTCGTGTAATGATTTTCATTCTAAGTAAATGGACACAGCGAGTCGAGTTCAAATCCTGGACGAGACTGTTTGCGTTTCACTTCGCGCAAATTCCTGTAGGAAATGCATGTAACCATCTCGGTTCAAGGTATGGGTAAAATAGCATGACAGTCTGAACCCTCTAGCCTTGTAGGTAGGCAAACCAGTCTAGGAGAAGGGAAAACTCTGAATTCAAAACCCGGGCGCAACTCTACACCCATAAAAAAACATACTTTATACGGACGTAAAGGATATTACTATAGGAATACACTGGAAAGGGTTTTACTATAAGAATGCATTGGCAAGGGTTTTACTATAAGAATGCATTGGCAAGGATTTTACTATAAGAATGCATTGGAAAGGGTTTACTATAAGAATGCATTGGCAAGGGTTTTACTATAAGAATGCATTGGAAAGGGTTTTACTATAAGAATGCATTGGCAAGGATTTTACTATAAGAATGCATTGGAAAGGGTGTTACTATAAGAATGCATTGGCAAGGGTTTTACTATAAGAATGCATTGGAAAGGGTTTTACTATAAGAATGCATTGGAAAGGGTATTATTATAGGAGGAATACTTTAGGATCCGATCACGGTTTTCTTTTCAATCCCCAAATTCTCGTAGACCACAACAATTGCGCTACAGGCACTGCCATGGGGGAAATTTGGTAGGGGGTAAAATCGTGATGTAACTAGTCTCGCAGATCCGTAACTATTGAATAATAAGTTTGACTTTCGCTGGATGCCCCATACATGCGACCTTGTGTTACATCCTACCCGTGGCGAGCGGGTCGAGTAATACCTACTCCACAAGGAATCAACAGTCTCTCCCCCCTCTCTCTCTCTCTCTCTCTCTCTCTCTCTATCTATCTATCTATCTCTATCTATCTCTATCTCTCTATCTTCTCTATCTCTCTATCTATCTATCTATCTTCTCTATCTCTCTCTCTCTCTCTCTATCTATCTATCTCTCTCTCTATCTATCTATCTCTCTCTATTTCTCTCTCTCTCTCTCTCTCTATCTCTATATCTATCTATCTCTCTCTCTCTCTATATATCTATCTATCTATATCTATTCTTCTATTTCTTTTCTCTCTCTTTCTCTCTCTCTCTCTCTCTCTCTCTCTCTCTCTCTCTCTCTCTCTCTCTCACATACAAATATTTTCAACAAATGCATTGATAAGTGCAGACATATCATTAACACACAGTGTAAACAAGACTGACCGAATAATTCATTCGACAATTGAGTTATGTCCCATAAGAAATGAACTTTCTATGACTTACGCTCAAGTTACGCTCAAAGTATCGGTTTCCGCTTGATCACCGAAATTAAGCAGCCCACAGTTAGTCAGCCAAGCAGCTAGCCATTTTATTGCTCTTCCAGTGACTACGAGATTTTCAAGACTTACAGTCGAGATACGCTTATGCACCGGCTCCCACCAGAGCACCAAAGTTTAGCAACGATGGGCCTGTCTAGTACTTAGATGGATGACCACTTAGGAACAGCAGGTAGATTTTTACCCAACCTGTTTGACACGGGTAGGATGTGGCACAAGGTCGCAAGTATGGGGTATCCAGCGAAAATCGAACTCGCTATTCAGATGTAATGAATCTGTGAGACCAGCTTGCTAACCATTAAACCACGATCGGAACAGCAAGTACTGTAAGTAATATGTGAGCAAAATTTAGTTTGGTTTGGTTTGTTTTACGGCATATCAACTTCAATGGGTCATTTAATACCGACAAAGTTTTGAAATAAATTCATTCTTAATGGATACTCAATTTTTATAAACACATTTTTTATTAAACCCATAAATGGGACCCTAATAGGTACTACCACTCTGGGTCAGAGTGGACCAGGGAGCAATAGTGATGAAGGGGTGCTCACATTCCCCAAACCTCCAGAACTGGAACCTCACCATCAGATAGAGTTTAATTCCCAGGACATGAAGACTCTCAGCCATCGCCTTCTAGTACCCATATGATAAAAAGGGTTGGGGATTGCCATAAGGGCAATAAGGTTGGGGCAATCATATAGGTGCTAGGACTTGACGTGACCAACCGATTATTGGAGGGGACTCTCCGACCGCTCGTCAGTAGTAAGGACCAAAGTGGACTGTTGCATGTCTTAGACTTCTCATCCACCAGGGTTCCATCTTAAGCATCACGGGTCGCCACATTTGGGGAGTCTTACATCTCTGCAGAGATGTAGTCGGAGTATTCTAACGCCCCAGCCGACAGGGCAGGCAAAATTTAGTACATTTAAGGCTCTTTGTGGCGCAGTGGTTAACGAGAAAATCTAGCAAACATTATTAATAAGTTACTGGCCTTGAATCACAAATAAGCTAAGCTTAGGAAATGACATCTTAGGGTAATGGTGAACGAGCTAGGGTAGTGGATCATTATCAGTGAGTTCGATTCTTACTGGGTGCCCCATACTTCTGGCCCTGTATCACAACGAAGCTAAGTTTAGGGAATGGCATTTTTGGGTCCCCGGTGTGGTGTAATGGTTAACGAGCTAAGGTAGCAGGCCATTGTTAGTGAGTTCGATTCTAACTGGGTGCCCGATACTTCTTTTCTTGTCTATGGTTGTAATAACTACTTCCCTCCGTTGGTCCATGTAATTCACTTGTTTCCGCACATTTTTTAACTCTTTACTTACCTAATTTCTACCACGGATGTACCAAATTTTCTTGGTAATTTTCTTTTCGCATATATGATGGCATGTTTCAAAGTTTACTGTCTATTCACCACAGAACTCATTCTATTCAAATAAAGTCCTATTATCATTGTAATCTGAGTCTTATTCAATTATAATGAACTAACCATCAGTTTTTGTAGTTTACTTACGGTAGGATCGCAGTTGTGGGAGAGCTGCTGTGAGCGGTTTAAAGTAGGCAAAGAGTTAATATATTACAGTCAATCGGTAGGATAAAACTTCTGCCATAAATTCTTGCATCTGTCATATTTAAGAGATTTATCTAATCTAAGACTTTAAAAAATTTTAAGACAGAAACCTATTTCAAAGAAAACCACTTTCAGCATTCCGTATCTATTCGAGTAATAAACTGGCCATAATTTTTAGCCACAAAAAGGTGTTGGCTGGCTTTAATCAACACGCTTGAATACGTGGTTGGTTAAGAATTTAATTGCCGATCTTGAAAGTCGTTCATTTGTACCAAATAAATAAAGTAAAATTGTTGATGTTTAGTTTTTGAGCAGCTTAATTGTTAATCCATAATCTGTTTTTATTGCCGAAGATTACAGGGGCCATTATGGGTTTTGAGTAGGGGGAAATCCGAATTAACTCACTAGTTTGGTCAAACTGTCGGCGGGGCTTAGAATACGCTAACTGTATCCCCTGAACAGGAGTAACTCCCCCTCCCCCCTTAAATGGAAGTGTCATGTCCAGGAAATCTCCCATTTAATATATATATATATATATATGAAAATAAAATGGAAATTAATCCGACAGTGTGAATTTGATATATTGAAAAAACAAAAGACGTTTACAAATGCATGGGATCATCAGGAGAGAATGTGCAAACCGTTTCGGGGCCTTCCTCTCAACATTTGTAAACATCTTTTGTTTTTTCAATATATCAAATTCACACACACACACACACACACATATATATATATATATATATATATATATATATATATATATATATATATATATATTCCTAAAAAGAATCAGATACTATCTACGTAGGATTTACCTAAAGGATCTTCAGGATAAATCTGACTAAAGAGAGTTGGCAAAATGACATTTTATTAAAGTTGCCACAAGGAAGTTTTAAAAATTATCATAAAAAGGAAGAATATATATATATATATATATATATATATATATATATATATATATATATATATATATATATATCTGTCTGTATGTGTGTGTAAATCCTTTAGACGGCATTAAACTATTCTTTCTTTCTTTTCTTTTTTTCCAGCCAAGTGCCACAACCAAACGCAGACGCCAACTGGGAACTTCCGGGAGGTGGAACTGGTGGTGGCGGAGGAGGAGCCGGTGGGGGAGGCGGTGGAACGACGAAGCGTTCATCATGTCAGACCCGACGTCGTTCTCCACACTGATGAAGAACATAAACTACCTCGGCCGAGTCATACCTCTTCTCTGCATATTCTTGCACATACACTAATTAGATTTGCTATGAAAAGCAGAACAACATATTGCCTCTTCAAACACAACTGAAAGTCATATTAAAAAATTTAAAAAAAACTATTAAAACAACTATGCACAAACAGATCTTACCAGATCCGTACTATATATATATATATATATATATATATATATATATATATGTGTGTCTGGAATTGTGTTTTTAATGAAGCTGCCTCTAAGGGGCTAAGTTGTGTACAAAAATGTTTGTCTGTCCGTATGTCCATTGTTTGGATTGCTTGTTGCGTGAAATTTAACTCCTTTTTAAAAAGTTTTTTTACTTTCATTTGTAAACTATTTGCATAGAACAATAATTCAGATTTTGTGTAATTTTATAAATTATAGAATGAATCTTTAAAAAAAATATCGATGCTGAAACTTTGGACATTTTAATAGAATTTTCAGTATTTGTCCAGATTAGGTATTTACCCAACCCATCCGCCACAATGGGATATGTCCAGACTACCCCACACATATCGTATATATATATATATATATATATATATATATATATATATATATATATAGGTGAGTAATATCTAATATTTCTGTGATAGGAGAAACAAAACAGAGAATTCAAGCGTACATATGAAAAAAGTTAACACACACACACACACACACACACACACACACACACATATATATATATATATATATATATATATACGGAGAGTAGAATAAAAATACACAAATGAAAATCTTAAATTTATCAGATATAGATTTATTTCAGGCTCCTACTTTTTTCAAATTTGACATTTTAAAAATTGAAATCAGGTTTGAAAAAGCTAAGAGGCTGAAATAAATTTATATCTGATAAATGTAAGGGTTCATTTATACCTACACACATATATATATATATATATATATATATATATATCCCAGTTCGCTCTATAGCTGGAGTGAGAATAGTTGAGTTCATACCTTTTCCCAAGGTATTTTAGAAATATTATAAAAATGCTTTCAAAGTCTCACAAAAGAAGGGATATAAAATTTATTGAAGAAGTGCCATATTTGTTGAGTGAAAACCATAAAGTCGTCGGGGTGGCCTAAAGTCGGTATCAGCCAATCAGCAAGGGAGTCTATCCCCTTTTCACTAGCGCTAGACAAAGGAGATTGTTTTTGCATCTCCTTACTTACCGCACAGATCCCTGTGTTACTCATACATGAGTTGGCGAGGGCCGGTATCGAACTAGGAACCTTGTGGTTTCTAGCCGAACGCTCTACCGACTGAGCTAACCCGGCCCATTTCCTGCATGTTTTTTTTTTATTTATTTAAAATGTTTGTTTTTGTTTTTACTCTAGAGTTACATTTTAGTACCAGAAGATGATGCATTGGCAATCAGCCGTACGTCGCCATCTTCTTAGTGGTTGGGGAAGAGAAAAACTAAAAAAAATATTGCCGTGAGTGAATTGAAGCGAGTTGAAGATGTAGTCTTTAAATGTAAATGTTTAGTAAAAAAAACCAAAAGAAACATAATGACTGAAATTTGCTCTTATTTGGATGGTTAATGTAAGTATTTAATTTGGTATAATTTTTTTGGATTGACAACCGCAGACACTTCCTCGGCGTGATATTCTGGACAAATACCCAATTTACATCAATGCCAATATTACAATAAAAAGATAGATAAATAATTATTTAAAGGAGTTTCTTTTCAAATTATATATATATATATATATATATATATATATATATATATATGGTGAGTATCTGTGCGTGTGAATGAACATATCTTTGATTTACTCCAAAATGACATAGTCTCTATTAAACTACACACCTCACCGGATGTAGTATTTGACGCATGCCCAGTTTCATAAAAGTGGTCCATGTATACATGCATGTGCAAGGCTCAAAATAAACCTGGTCTTCACGTCGAACTTTTCCGATTCTCTCCCTTTTGGGAGATGCTGCTACAGAGTTGGAACCTCGGAATCAAGCTTACACATTTTTTTTTTTTTTTTTTTTTTTTTTTTGCTGCTTCCTGTTCGAAGACTAGTATATTGCTGAGGGAAATGGACAGATATCACACTTTAACCCCAACTCGAAATTTGAAAGGAAGTTATCAAAATGATATAGTCGCATCAGAAAAGTCGACCTGAATATATGTGGTGTTTCAGCATTATAAACGCCTCTCCAGGTCTGCCTATCTGTCTGAAAGAATCAGACAAGGCTGTTTATTTTGTAGTCGAATTATAACTATATTATTTTTGCCTATCGTTAAAGATGGGTGTAAACCGTAACAAGCCAAATTGTCGCCAATATAGGAATTTACCGCGAGCGAATATTTGTGGTTTACTGGTTTAAAAACAGAAGGTCTGCGTACACAATTAATGAAGAACGTCCGGTGGATGCCTTTTTGGTTAGTTGGTTGGTTGGTTGGCTGGTTGGTTGCAGTTTATTTATGGCATATCAACCCCTTTCGGGTCATTTAATGCCGAATCAACTCATTTTTAATAAACAAAGGACCAGGTTGCTTACAGTACATGCTGTTGCTTCAGTGGTCACCCAATTAAGTATTGAACTAGCACATCGCTGCTTAATTTCGATGATCCAGTGTGACTTGACCGTAATATACATTTTGGGGGTACAGCTGATTTGAAACATGCGCTCTCACTCAAAGTGATCAAGTATTTTGAGATATATGTAACTAAGTATTTAAAAAAAAAAAGAAAACTAGATAGGAACTACATAAGGGTGCTGTGTGTTCTCTTGAACAAATTCTGGAAACAAAACTCCATAAAAATCAGAACGTGCCTCCTATCACACAAACCATCTAAGTAAGACAAACAAGACAAGCTGGACACTGCTACAGAAGCAAGGACGAAATCATAAGTGACGTTCTCATGTGGACACCTACGCATAGACACACCAGTGTAGGCCAACCAGCAAAAACCTACATCAATCAGCCCTGTGTGGATTCTGGATGCAGTGCGGAGGATCTGCCAGGGTCGATGACTGAGAGGGACGGCTGGCGAGAGAGAATCATGGGGATTCGTGCTGTCAGTACAACCTGATGATAATTAGATAAACCTACGTATTATTTTTTTAAAAGTCGACGGGGCGGCCTAAAGTCGGTATCAGCCAGCCAGCGAGGGAGTCTATCCCCTTTTCAATAGCGCTAGACCAAGGAGATTGTTTTTTAGCATCTCAGGTGGAGTGACACACCTACCATCAGCTTCTTACTTTACCGCACAAATCCCTGTGCTACTCATAACGCTGAGTTGGTGAGGGCGGTATCGAACTAGGAACCTTGTGGTTTCTAGCCAAAACGCTCTACCGACTGAGCTAACCCGCCCTGCTTCTAGTTTCAGTAACTATTGCCAACACAAATAATTTAGAGTTAAATGGTGTCAGGTATTTCTATCAAATACTTCCACACCAGGCTACGTATTTATAGATTCTGTTTAATTGAGTATTTATTGACCGGCTTAATTCTTTTTTGAGATCCGCTTAGTTCTGTGCAAGTTTTTATTTTAAAGAAATTATCAAAGATATTGCTTAACCTTGTAGATACGAATGTGAGTGCACCTGAATTTGCGTGGGTAAACGTTTGTAATTGTATTTGTGTGTGTTTATTATATGTCAAAAAGAACATTGAGTATTGCTTCCTCAAAAGACATTAAAAACATTTCTTAAAAACTTTACACACACACACATACATATATATATATGTACCTACTTAAATACATATACACAAACATGCACACATATATATATGTATAAAAAATATATATATATTTATATGCACTTACATATACACACAAATATACACATATATATATATATGTATACAAACATATATATATTTATATGCACCCACATAAATACATATGCACACAAACATACACATATAATATATGTATGTATACAAACACACACACACACACACACAAACACACACATATATATATATTTATATATATATATGTATATATAATGTTCCTCTCCTGAAGTTCAGTAGAATATGACAATATGACGTTCCTTATTTCCTGTTGGAGTGATTTCTATTGATGAGGAATATCTACCGAGAGACACGGGAAACTCTAGTAAACTTGATATGGATCAACAAATTGGTCAATGTGTTCAATTTTTCTTTTTCTTTTTCTTTCCCCGAATTTTTAGCCGGCATCTTGTTTTGTGCCAGATTTCAACCACGACAGACAATACTTCGAAGACGGTAGTGGGTAATCTAATTGGATAATAAGGACCCTCACGTGTGTCTTCGCGACGGTCCAATGGACCAATCAGCATTGAGAAACCCGGTTCAGGGAACAAACAACCAAAAAAAAAAAAAAAAAAAAAGTAAAAGTAAAAGAGAGGAAGTAAGATAGAAAAATGATTCCTTCAGAGTTGCCTCTTTTTGTTACGCTGTTGTTAATATACTATTTGCCTTTCTCCCCCCCTCCCCTCCCCTTCCCTCTTCTCCCCTTTTTCCCACTCCCCCTTCTCCTCCCCCTTTCCCCATCTCCCTCCCATCTCTTTTTATTGCTTTTTACCTTTATCACTGAATAGTGCCTCTTGTGCTCAGTCATGAGTCAGTTACGTAATTTAATTTGTAGACAAGCGTGGATGAGTGTTGGTCTTTGTGCGGGGTGGGGTGGGGGGTGTCGGGGTGGGGGGTGTTGCGGAATATACGAGCGCGCATGCGTAGGAGACAAATTGAAAAGTGGAGAAGTCGAAGAGAGACATGGAGAAAGAGAAGAAGAAGAAGAAGAAGAAAAAAAATATTTATCCACCCCATTGACTCATTTTATAATTATAAACTCGTTGCTCTTTTCTGAATCGATGGCTGAACTTCATCTCTGCCAAAAAAAAAAAAAAACCCAAAAAAACTTGGTTCTTCTCATCATAAGAAGAAGATACGTAGAAAAGAAATACAGTGGTACCTTGTCTTACGATTTTTCCGAGTTACGAGCTGTCACCCAGTCGATTTTTCGCTTTGTGTTGCGAGCTAAAATGTGAGGTACAAGCGAGCTTCAGATACGCTTATATTAATAAGTTCACCAAAAACATTTCCAAATTTATCACGCCAAAGAAAAAAATTAAACATATTACAGCACATTAATTCCTTACATACTATTTCATTATGTTTTTATACAATACAGTGCTATTTTTCTTATTAAAAAAAGCGTAACAAAAAAATTACAGTGTAATTTCTGTTTATTTCAATGGGGAAAATTGAATTTATATACGAGGAAATTGGGTTACGAGCGGAACGAATTAAACTCGCAAGTCAAGATACTTCTGTACTTATTATTTACTAAGCTTGGCCCATTAGCTTTGGTCAGGTGGGTTAAGGTTAAAATTTCTCACATGATCCCAGGGGACATCTCCCTTGGTATCATCTACCCATCGCCTAAAAGGGATGAGGACCGGGCTTATTGGCCTGAGGCGCCCCAAATGGGGAATGCCGATAGAATCATGCATTTTTTTTTGTAATTGCCACCGCATAAGTGCGTGGCTCCCCACAATGGATGGGAAGTCGGGAAAATACAACCCTTGCCGTTCGTAAATGGTCACTCATCTCAGAACTGAACAGGCTCATATCTGCTTAACTTCAATGGTCTGACAAGATCTGGTGATTTCAGCTTTATTCGAACAAGAGAGTTGCCGTTGTTATTTACTTATGGCCAGAAGCGTGAGGCACTCGGTGAGAATCGAACTCACTAACAATATTCTGTTAGCCTAGCAGACTATCACAAACCATTCCCCCCCCTAAAAAAAGTCTGCACTTATGAAGCACTTGGTGGGGATCGAACTCACTAAGATCTAATTGATCTGCGAGACTAGCTTGCTTACCATTACACCACAACGAGGTTCACATTCATTTACTAAGCTTAGCTTAGTTCAGCAATGTCAGGAGCATGGGTCACCTAGTGAGAATCGAACTCACTAGCCCAACTTGCTAACCATTTCACGACGGAAGACAGATTTCATCATCATTATCATCATTATTCCTTCTTTATTTGCTGTTTGATACAATATTTTATCATCTCTTTAACACAAGACATGAAGTTTGGTTTGGTTAGTTTATTTAATGACATATCAACACCTACTGGGTTATTTATGCCGAAATTTGATTCATTTGTAAATGTCTGATTATAATCATAATTTTATATTTTCAACGTTTTATTGTAATCATTTTTAATTGCACCTTTTTATGTTTCTAATAATAATCAGTTGTTTGCACACGGTTATATGATATCAAGTATTCCTATCTAATACGAATAATTCATACACAATTATATGGTTTCAAGTAATTATTCCTATATAATAATAATAATAATAATAATAATAATAATCTGTTCTTGAGAACGAAACGCATAAAATTCTCTGGGACTTCGAGATAAAGACGGATCACCTTATCCCATCTAAAGAGAACTTGACAACTGGTAGATTTTGCAGTTCCAGCAGATCATAGGGTGAATATGAAGGAAAATGAAAAGATATACAAATACCTGGACCTTGCCAGAGAATTGAAAAAGCTGTGAAATATGAGGGTGAAAGTGATACCAATTGTAGTTAGTGCACTAGGAACAGTCCCCAAAAGCATGGAAAAAAGACGAGAGGAACTGGAAATCAGAGGAGAATTGAGACCATCCAGACAACTGCATTGCTGCAATCGTCTAGAATACTCAGAAGAGTCCTAGAGACCCGAGGAGACTTGTCACTCAGACTCTAGTGAAAGACCCTCAGCTAACGCTGATGTGAAAAACTCACAGGAGTGAACAAAATAATAAAGAGAACTTGCCAATTGCAACTTTTGGCGTGTGGAAATTGGTATAACCTAACAAAGGTTATTAAATGAGGAATAATCAAACGGGAGTTGGAAATGAAATGAAATCTTTCTAACATTAACAAAATACAACACTCGCCAGCGGCGTCAAGAAGGGTAAACCACTAGCTCACTCAGTATAATATTCCCGTATTTATGAGGATTGAGACATACCCATTAATGTTCATAAGTAAAAAATAAAGTCGTCGTATGAGCCATACAACGAGGGAGTCTATCCCCTTTTCATTAGCGCTAGACCAAGGAGATTATTTTAGCGTCTGAGGTGGAGCGCCACGCCTACCATCAGCTCCTTACTTTACCGCACAGATCCCTGTGCTACTCATACGCTGAGTTGGCGAGGGCTGGTATCGAACTAGGAACCTTGTGGTTTCTAGCCGAACGCTCTACCGACTAACAGGAATAGAGCCCTTACCCTTCTGTAGGGGATGTAGTTCTTGGCCCCAATGACAAACTGCAAGTCCTGAAGTAATTGAAAATTGTTTTTTGTTGTTTTTTTCTTACTCGAAACCATCCAGACGATGGCATTGCTAAAACCAGCCAGAATACCGAGGATATATTCATCAAATCTCGCAGTAGTGGCCGGATATGACAAAAAGTCGAAACCACTTTACACACATTGCTAGAAGAAGTTCGCTTTCCGAGTGGGTATGTGCAAAAATTGTCCTAGTTCCGTCACCATCTCCTAGCCATGGGTATCGGATAAATAAACTCAACCAATAGGCATTTTAGACCATACGAGCAGCTGCTGCGTGGAGAGATATCCCCTTCTGAGAGTGGACTAATTTATTTTCCGAAAATACACGCTGAGCATTGATTTGGTTTAAATCATTGTATAATGAATAAAAGTATTGTTATATACACGTGTTAACAAGCGTTTTTGAGTTATTGAGATGATAGACCAGTTGACAGCATTTGTAAATTTGGTCATCTCCAGAACAAGTCAGAACAGAGAGAAGTCCGAACCAGCCCCTTCCACAACTCTCCTGTGGGTCAAACAACACAACGTGGGCACAGGAACGAACAGCTTCACCGAAGACATCAACCTACAAGTGGCCCGCGGTGCGACACACACTTATAGGACCACAATGGGCATCGTATGAATAAACTTGACCAATAGGCGTTTTAGACAATAGGAGCAGCTGCTGCCTGGAGAGATAGCCCCTCTGAGAGTGGACTAATTTATTTTCCGAAAATACATGTATTGGTTTGGTTTGGTTTCTTTGTTTATCAACCTCAGTGGGTTATTTAATGCCAAAGACATCGTTTTAGAAGAACAGTAATGCTGCTATTTAACCCATAACTGGAGGGTGAGGGGTTCATACCTTTCCCAACGGTATTTGTCCGAAAGTGAACTAGCGCGACTAGAGTTAGAACTCGCTTACTACAATATCACAGTCCAGCACGTTAGCCACTATGCCACGGGAGCCCCCCACCACCACACACACACACATACCAAAGCATATGCTTTTAAAATACACATATTTCCTGGTGTATTAACGAGACGTGCAGTCTTTAGAAACTAAAAGCCACCAGTTTATACAGATGCAAGGTTGGGGAGGTCAAAGTTTAGGTACCGGACATGTATGCTAAAAAGGAAAAAAAATGTGATATTATAAAAAGTCCCTGGTACCTCGAAAGGAGAGGGGTAATTCCTAAAATAAGGTAACCAAGCAAGTATCCAGTATTATTAGTATTTTTGTAAATTTAACCATTTTAGTTCTTTGGGAAAATAACAAAATAAATAAACTTATTCTAACGCGCAAGAATATACACCCTCTGGGCATAAGTATTAATGTAATAAAATACATAAAATTAGGAAGACTAAAGAAATTAAATAACGCTATATACACTTATTCTAATTATATTTTAATTGGTTTCTATATAAAATCATTCATAGGATTGATTTTAATACGTTAGAAAACAAAACAATAACATTAGAAATCAATAACCCCAAGTAATTATTTATTAAACCTGGTTTTGTTAAAACCAGTATGCAAATTAACCACACCATATATTATGTAAACCTTTATTTCTTAGTGATATGTAAGACATATTGCATAATTTTAAACACACTAATAACCCGTCCTTCGGGGCGGGGGTCCGGTGTGCTTCGGCCACTGGATGTGTTTGAATTAATAGCGTCGATCCCAGGGTGCTATCCCCTAGGCAGTACCTGCCCCCTTGCTTTAAAGGGCCAGGGCTGGGTTTATTGCCCAGCGCCTGAGGCGCCCCCTTGAAGGGAATGCCAAAGGTATCGACGCAATTTTTGTTCTTTCCCACCCATGAGCTTCGGCTTGTGGGTGGGCCCACGTTAAAACGAGGTCTTGTGCCCAGCCCATACAAGTGGGGTATGAGGCAAATACCCACTAATAACATGGGCTGTTTTGAGGCAAATCTAACTCAGTTTTTCATAGAGACATCGTTAATAAATAAGATATATTTTATGTATAAATGATTTTGACTATAAATTAAATGCTCATAAACTTACGCAATTTCTGAGGGTAATGTGACGTAAGCAGTGATGTAGTTTCGGTTGCAGACAGACACAGGATCTCCATTATAATACGATTAGTTATTATTCTCCGTTACAATCTATTAGATTTCCATATGCCACAGTTGAATGAGTTGTCTATCTTTGTTAAATTTTAAAATTCTTGATTATTTAAGTTAAAAGTTAAAGTTAATATTTAAAAATGGCAGTATAACATGCATTTTAAAAAATTGAAATAATTTATTATAAATTATTCTAATTCCTTCTCTAGATACAAGTTTATATGACGATTTCTTGTTTGTAAATAATTTTTTTCGTAAAAATCTATACGTTAGTTAACTTTTAAGATAAAACAGACTATATATAAATCAATAATACCGAGCATGTATTTATTAAAGCTTGTTTTTAAAACACCATAGACCAGCCTTTGTTGTGTACTACTTTCTGAGAATATATAATTAATACAGCGTTTTCTTTATTTTATGTAGTAATGATATTGACAATAAATTAAATAATCATTGATAAAGTTACTTAATTCCTGAAATTACCGTGACATAAGCAGTGACATAGTTTCGGTTACAAACAAATAGAGACCGAATCTCTATTATATATAGATATAAATAGATTGTATATATTATATCTATATTTAGATAATGAATGTTATGCATAAGTAATAGGTAATTTTTACAGTATCAGAATTTATCTTAAAGGACCCCACTTTCAGCATTTATGTCGGATACTTAAACTTTGACCCCACTGACTGATGCGAACACTCAAGGATTAGAAACGAATTACTATTTTATTTTTAATTCTTGGTTATTTTTTATTGTCACTAACTCGAATAACCTATCTACGACAGTGAGGATCTGTATGGATTTAAAAATGATAATGGATAAGCTCGCATTCATGCTCGCTTCGGGATAGTCTGATTAAACACACCAGCCGCTCTACCTACTGAGCTATGAATGGTATGCAGAAACCTAAACCAAACCTTTAAACACGTCTTTTACTCTTACTAGGCGCTATATTCATCGTTCGATAAAAAGCAATTAAAATTTAAAAAACGAAAGAAAATGCTATTCAATATTAATAGCGATTACAATGATGATAATTGATAATGCTTCATCTAGAATAAACAAAAAAGATTACAAAGGATTTTAAAAAAATGAATATCCAAAAAATAATTGTTGCAGTGAGATCTCTCTCTCTCTCTCTCTCTCTCTCTCTCTCTCTCTCTCTCTCTCTCTCTCTCTCTCTCTCTCTCTCTCTCTCTCTCTCCATTTGAATTAATATGTCGACCAAAATTGATTAAAAGTGACAAAAATATATTGAAAATCCAATATCGGCAAATATCGAAGATTATGTGATCGATTTGCAGCTTCCTGATAATCAGAAATGCAATTTAAAAAAAAAATGTAAATTGAACATTGTGCGCTTCTGTACGGAACTAATGTCGTAAAAAAATCGTTAATGGTTCTTGTAAATGTCCTCATGTGCTGGAAGCTAATAAATAAATAAATACATGAATAATATCAGCGTATAAATTGTATATTTAATATGAACTGTTTAGGCGTATCTTTTATGAAACCTTTTTTTTTTTCTATTTTCAGGTTTTTTGTTTGTTTATTGTTCTTTTTGTTGTTGTTTTTTTTTTCAGGTGTATTTTGAAATTTTGTATTCTTTTTTCTATTTTTTTCACAGGTTTGTCGATATATATATATATATTTATATACAGGGTGCGGCATAAGTAACGCCCTTTGTTTAATTAATTAGATTAATTTAAATTAATCATTAATTTAAATTGAACAAAAGGCGTTACTTATGCCCCCTCTCTCTCTCTCTCTCTCTCTCTCTCTCTCTTTATATATATATATATATATATATTATATATATATATATATATATAATGGACTCTCCCGTCGATTTCGACGCATGAGGATTCATACACACAATGAACATCCACACAGTGATTTGTTTATAGTTGCGAAGGCTTGTGTTGGACCATCCACACTTTTTGGCACAGTCGATAGGAAAGAATTGGTGCATCAAGGGTTGCCACAAACCCAATCAACGACCGACCTCAGGAATTTTGAATTCAGGGTTATCCCTCTCCTAGACTGGTTACCTACCCAAGGCTGAAGGGCCCAGTTTGCCCTACTATTTAACCCATAGCTGGAGGGAGAATATATGGATTCATACCTTTCCCAAGGGTATTAGCGCTATGTGAAATGCCAACAGCTTCCACGACTCTAACCACTAGCCACGCGCCTCCATATATATATATATATATATATATATGTATGTGTGTGTGTGTGTGTGTGTGTGTCTGTGTAATCTGAACATTAGTTACATAAATGAGAGTAACCTACTAAAATGCGAATTTGTTCGAATCAATACAACTGCATGTTTTAACACGAAAATATCATAAAATGTGTTCTTAATTGTGCTTGCGCATTATTTGAAATGAACTTAATTGTTATTAAAAACACATTTTATGGTATTTTCGTGTTAAAATATGAAGTTGTATTGATTCGAACAAATTCATATTTTCTGTGTAGATTTACAGTGATGAAAATGGCCAAAAACATAATGCTTCTTCAAAGTGAAAGAAACAAGGGGAGGTTATTCTCATTTATGTAGCTAATGTTCAGATTACCTGAAGAAGTACCAAAAGTTAGTTAGAAAATACTTTCTGTGTCTTCCATGGTTTTCTTGGCGAGGTGTTAGAAAGTTGGAGACTAATTGTCTCAATTCTATTCAATGAACAGAATTGGAAAACATGTCCTTTTAGCTCCACAAGCTAAGATGAAAAAGATAGGACTTTCTCTTCGAAGACCGGGGGACAACAGAGAAAGTATTTAGGGGCTGAATTATCATGTGATCAACGCGCATGTGACGTGGGAAGCTGTTGGACTAATTTTTTATATATAGATGTGCTCTAATTCCCCACCAAGTATTATAGACTGGCCAAGACCACGTGATTTACTCCTGCAGCCAATCACTAACCATACTCCGTGGAAGACACATTATTTAACACCCCCCCCACTGGTCATAATTACAATTATGCTCACTGATGACAGACATAGGATTACCAGATCTTTACCAATACTCAGGAAGGACTTATACGATTACCAGAGTAACCAAAGGATTCATTATCGAAGGACTCTTTACCAGGAACTGAAAACTCTTTACCAGAGGAACCAAAGGAATCATTATCGAAGGACTCTTTACCAGGGATCCAATTCCACTGGACAAAGGATGGCCCATAAAAACTTAACAGAAGCCACACCCACAATCCAAGGGAGATAATTGTTTTGCCTCCCTACAATACTACATGTAATGATAGACAGAAAATATGAAATACTTTCATTGTTGTAGGAAATCTGCGAGACGATTTTACGTATTGTGGTGAGAGGTTACATTACTCTTATATTGGGGTCATAGTACGGCTTTTCTATCCGGTAAAGAAGAACAATTTCCTCGTAAATTCCTACCATAAAATAAACTGAACCCTCATTTTATGTCCGTGTTTTTGCATATATATATATATATATATATATATAAGTTAAAAGAAAGGAAATGAATCCGACAATATGAGTAAGAAAAGGTGGAATGAAAACATCACACAATGCTGTTAAAGAAGAAAACAATTTATAGAAAATCTCAAAAATCCGCTACATTTGGATGACAAAAGGTATACATAGAGACATGACCGACATATATATGGCGCGAATGCCCACGATGGTGAATATTGTAACGTCTTTCGTTCTTTTTTTTGCAGTATTAAGGTTTTTTGTTTTGTAAACTGATTTGACTTTCCTCTCCGACCCAAAAACTACGGGAGTGAATGAGCTCTGATGATGATTTTTAAAATCGAAATATTGATCAGTATCAGCTATGATTATATTATAAATTGTTTTCTTCTTTAACAGCATTGTGAGATGTTTTCATTCACCTTTTCTTATATATATATATATATATATATAAGCAGCATTTTTTTCTTTTATCCATGTTTTGTTGAACTCAACATACTGATATAAAAAAGATGGCCAGGCAATTGGAAAGGATAGAAAAGAAACTCGTTAGACAAGAATTGTCCGTCGAGTTCAATAAAAACATGCATATATATATATATTATTTATATTTTGCTTGAAGGCAATTAAAATGCGTATATCATATAAAATTCGATAATTATAGAAAATAATCATGACAAGCGAACTCGGCAAATAATGTGCGATGCGCATAGAACATCGTACAGCCTGTTTCGACTTTATTAAGTCTCATCAGCGATGTATACTACGATTTCCCTCCGACAGAAATCGAAACCGGGGGCCCACCAGGCAGTGTGTGGGCATTAACGTTATTCATATTCAACTTGCAAAAACACAAGTGGAAACCAATAAGAATCATTAAGAGAGAAAAAAGAAAGAATATCTTAAAATGTTACCAAACGAATAAATTGTTATCATCTTTTATGATCGTCTGTAAATTACAACAACAAAAAAAAAAGATCT
>CM042140.1:14878821-14881321 GCA_023376005.1 Doryteuthis pealeii | reverse complement strand
CACACAAAATTAGAAAGAACAAAAAATAAAAAATAAAAAATAAAAAAAATAACAAGACAGTCAGTAACACAAATAACAGAACCTTACTAATTCAAAATAATCCAACAAGACACCAATTTTCAACATATTAATACCTACCTACATACTTAGGAGTGTAAGGTGTGCGTCACGAGAAATTGAAATATTAGATCGCTATATCCATAAAGGAATCTGAAGAAAATATTTTACAAAAAAATCTTTTTTAAATTAACAAAAAAAAAAGCATTCCCACTGATACTTTACTGTGTAAAATTTTAAACTGCCACCGCCTACCTACCTAGGAGTATAAGCTGTGAGTCACGGGAAATGATTGATTGATTTTAACGGCATGTCATAGGGTTATTTCATGCCCAGAGATTAAGGGGTTCATTGTACGTTCGTTACATTTTTGGTTTCTTAAGAGTTTTCTTTTTGTATATATACAGTGACAATATCAAACAACAACGCCACCACCATCACAACCAATATATATTATATATATATATATATATATATATATATATATATATATAAGAAATTTGAAAAACAAGTGTTCCGAAAATAGGATGAATTCATTTATCGATGTTTAAACATTTCGGTTTCTTTAATATATATATATATATATATATATTGGAGGATATGTGCTTAATTGAAGTCATACCTAATTTTGAAAATTAATTAGTTAATAATTAATGAATTTAGGCGGGCATATATGTTCAAATGTAAGGCTAAACGAATCGAGAAAATGTCAATCTCTGAATGTACATTTCGACCTATTAGAATCTCCGCCTGTCAGCTTGGCAGTCGAGGTTTCGAGTCACACACGGAGCAGTCTCCCATGTCTATAACATTGTCCTCCAAAAATTGTCGGCTAAAAAAAAAGCCATATCAAATAAACACATTGTTATTACTTACTCTCATATATATATATATTATATATATATATATATATATATATATATATATATATATCATTCATCTATTTTCTGTCCCAACAAAACCAAAAACATTTTTTGCCACGGGCAGGATATGACACAATGTCAATCTAAGTAAATTTGGTTTGAATTCCGTGTCTTTCCTTCTCTTAGACTGGTTGACTAACCAAAGTTAAAGAATCCAGTCTGCCCTGTTATTTACTCATAGATGGAGGAATAGATGGATTCATGCCTTCCTCAAAGGCATTACCGCTATGGAAAAACGCAAACAGCCTCAACCAGGATTTGAATTCGGGTTGCCGATAATGACTGTAGATAAAATACAAGAGATGGTTGATCCTCTAAGAAAATATTTATCATTAAAGAGATATCGTATATACTCGTCTACTGGTTGAATTCTAAAGACCTGATGTTTGTCCAAAAATTTGTGTCGACAGTCGACATCTATCTACATACAATTTTCATATATATATATAATATATATATATACACGGGGTATGTTAGATGGCGAAGCACCCACGAGTTGTCCTGCCACATCTCTCGCTTCTTCTCGCGCACTGAACGAAGCAAACGCCACAGTATCTCTTTGTAGACATGCTGCTTGATCATCTGGTCCTGTGGCAAGAACTCGCAGTAGACGATGCCCCTCACATCGAAGAATGTGACTTTTCTGAAACTTTTCTGACATACCTCGTATATATATATATATATATATATAGATAGATAGATAGATAACTATGGAATTGAATTAGAATCCTTCACTCCTTCCTAAATGGTAATATCAATTCGATCGTAGATTTCTGTAACAACGGGAATCCGACCAGTTCATGCTGGCGTCTACCGAGTAACAATTTTGTCAGGTTGAAATTGAAAAAAAAAAAAGAGTGACATGCGTCTTGGTTATTAGCTGTGTAGGGAATTATCTTCCTTTTGCCGGAAGAGTTATCTTCTCGCTGTGTTGCTGTTTGTTTCCACTAGGGGGACCTCTGGTAGTTAAGCAGCATTCATTCAAAACGCTGCTTCCTCTTTTAGCTGGATCTTATCAAGAACTGCTATGGGCTAGAGTCTATCTACCCCCCTTCTCGGTGGGGCTTTTGCCCCCCCCCCCCTTACGTTACTGTAAGTCCCTTATACAGCATGGACTATCCTTTAGTTCCATGTCTGTAACATTTATATGTTAGGTACATTTGGGTATCTTGTTTATACCTAAATATTGTATATGTATTTACAGATTGGTCGCCCCTACTGCGATTCAAGGATGTCTGCAAAAATGATCTCAGGTGCTTTGGCATTGTCCCTTCCAGCTGGGAAAATTTGGCTCAAGACCGCCCTCGGTGGCGGCAGAATCTCCATAGAGGCCTGTACACGTCAGAATTCACCCTGATACAACATCATGAAGCTAAGAGGTCCATAAGAAAGCAACGGCAACAAAGCATCGGAAAATCATCATCTACAGGGACAACCTACAAATGCAAAATCTGTGGTCGAGAATGTTTCTCAAACATAGGACTTCATAGTCGCAGGAGGCGCACAAAAACTTTTATCAT
>CM042140.1:14851321-14876321 GCA_023376005.1 Doryteuthis pealeii | reverse complement strand
CACAACATACATGCACACAAGCACATACTTATACACACACAAAGACACACAGATACAAACCCACACACGAAGAATTTGGAAGAATACTAATACATTAAACAAACAAACACCCGCTATCACCACCACAAACAAGTACAAAATACCAACAGAACAATTTGATACAAGAAGCCGTGAGCATCCCTTTATAGAAGTCTTCTGGTGAAGGGATATTTCATCTCGAAATATTAAGAAAACAATATTAAGAAAACAAAAAACCACAGGTAAATGAACATTCTCGTTACCTCATCTTTCTTTACACTCGCATTGTGATAGCCTTCAAAACTAACCAAAACCAAATATGAATACAAGGCTTCAAGCAAATTATAAAACTCTCATCTCAGGATTTGTTTTCAAAAAGATAAAAGTCAATGAATATTTATAAGTAGCAAGTCATTGATTCTTTTTTCTTCCCGCCTTTCAAGACGTGGTTAGGAACTTTTGGGCGGGAATCAAGAAACGTCTGCGGAGAAATGTTCATTTGATAATGATAAGAGTTGACTTTAATCCAGGAATCGTCGATAAGAAGAAAAGAGATAAAGAAATCGAATTAGTTCAAATTGGTATATTATTATATATAATATATATATATATATATATATATATATATATATATATATATATATATATAAGTTAAGAGAAAGGAAATGAATCCAACGGTATGAGTATAGATAAAACGATATGAAAACAACACAATATGCTGTTAAAGTGAAAAGATTTTATATCATTAATATTAATCATCTTCAGAGCTTGTTACACTCCAGCCTTATGAATAGCGGAGACGAAAATGATATGAATTTAAAACGAAAACGTTGATGTTGCAACTTCCGCATAATTTTTTTGCAAAATCAATGTTTTCGTTTTAAATTCATATTATTTTCGTCTCCGCTATTGATAAGGCTGGAGTATAAACAAGTTCTGAAGATGATTTTTATAAATCAAAATATAGTTCAATATTAGCTATGAATATGATATAAAATCTTTTCACTTTAACAGCATATTGTGTTGTTTTCATATCCTTATATATATATATATATATATATATATATATATATATATATATATATATATATAGGGTCATCCACAGACACGTGTTTCGACTTATCAAGTCTCTTCAGTGTGGCTAGACATTTTGTAAGCTACCTACAGCCGGAATTGAAATTCGATCGGCACCTTAACCATTATGCTGTCTTCACTTACAGAATGGAAAGGGGATTTTAACTGTTTTAATACACACAGTGTAAAGGCCGTCACAGAGGGCTCCATTCCTTAGAAGAGCGTTGCGTTTACATATATATATATATATATTGATATATATTGATATATTCATAATACAATTGTATTACTTATTTACTTTAAGTTCTTTACAACTGGCCAAGGATGGCGGCCAGATACTTAGCAAACGCAAGTCATATATTTCTTTGTGATCACTTATATAACACCACATCTACCATCAGCTCCCTACTTTACCGCATAGATCTCATTAGTTAAGTTGGCGAAGATTGGTATCGAACCAGGAATGTTGTGATAGCTAGTCGGATGCTATACACACTGAGCTAAACTGGCCAATAAATGGAAATAAATAAAATAAAAATACAATGATTGAAATTTTGGTCACTTTATCTAAAGCGGTTGTTAGTCAGACTGTTCTATATATCAATGTTAATTTTTCTGGCAATGAAATAAACACAGATGCTGATAAGTACGCCTCCTGCGTCACTGACGCATACAAATCTAAAAGGACGCATAAAAATCGTATCCATGCGTCCCAGTGTTTTTTTTTCTTCCCCCACAATTTCCAGCTAACTGTAAATACATTTCAATAATTTCTTGGAAACGAATTACATTGTATGAGGTACAAGGTAGAGGTTAGACGGCTTTAGTTGTTCATAGATAAAGATTTAAGAAACTTTAGTTGCGACCCATCAAATTTCCCGGGGAATAATTCAAATCAAACCCACGCATCCCAGGACGCTAAATTAAAAAGCTATCATCATCACTGAATAAAGTAAAGAGTGCTTAGAAAAGTGGTTAACAAGCAAGTTTTGCAGATCATTACTAGTGAGTTCAGTCCTCACTGGGTGTCTCATCTTTGTGGCTTAATACCAAAAAGCTTAGTGAATAATAAGTCATTTTGAATTTTAATAGTTTTTTTTTCAATCTATTCTAATGTTGAATATTTAATAAATGGAATTCTATAAAAATTCTCTGCAAGAAATTTCCATTTATTGGCCAGTTTAGCTCAGTGTGTATAGCATCCGACTAGGAATCACAGCATTCCTGGTTCGATACCAATCTTCGCCAACTTAACTAATGAGATCTATGCGGTAAAGTAGGGAGCTGATGGTAGATGTGGCGTTATATAAGTGATCACAAATAAATATATGCCTTGCGTTTGTTAAGTATCTGGCCGCCATCCTTGGCCAATTGTAAAGAACTTAAAGTAAATAAGTAAGTCCCGAGTTATATAATCCTTTGGTAGGTGAATAAGTCCTGTGATATAGAATCCTTTGGTAAGTGAATAAGCCCCGCGATATAATACTACGTTCCAGCGTCCAAGAAGATCCAAGTAGTAATGATTAGTATGACCTGAAAAGGCCAGTATAAATAATAATATCAGCAGCAGAGCATTGCCAGTGATTGGACAATAGGAATCCTCCCCAGGTCACGTGCTTATCGGCGAGTCTATAAGTAAAGTAGCCGTCTGGCACACGCCTTATATCCACAAAATTCCAACAGCGTTTTTTCTATAAACTAATGACAACCTTTGCATAATTATAGCAGCATCTTGAAGGATCAGGACAAGAAGCAGAAGAAGTTAGAAGAAAAACCCCAGCCACACAAGAAGTAAGAAGAAATATAAAAAGCCATGAAGATAGCTACAGACTACAAGAAACAGAAGAACAATAAGAAATAACAGCCAGCCATTCCAGAAACTAAGTAAAGATTTAAATACGAAGGCATAAGTACGGGTGTCACTCATGAGAAGAATAGAAACGAACTCTTCAATATATATATATTTACCCAGATATGCTCAAATGGGTATATAACACTATCTCACTGGTCTAACGCCAGTGAAAAGGGGATAGACTCCATCGCTGTCCGGCTGATATCGACAATAAGCCACTCCCTTGAAATTGCCGGCTTAAAGCCATATAAAAATAAACACATTTGTTTGTTTACTTAACCTCATACTGTCGTGTAAGAAGTCAATAAAAAGTGGATTATAAATAAGTTTCAAAACGAGCGAAGAATGTGGAATTGGCAAGCTAGTGTAACGGTTAGAGACTTCGTCTGTCTCACTTGCTGATGAGACCTAATAGGTCGAAATGTACATTCAGGGATTGACATTTTCTCGATTCGTTTAGCCTTACATTTGAACATATATGCCCGCCTAAAAAATCATTAATTATTAACTAATTAATTTTCAAAATTAGGTACGACTTCAATTAACCACATATCCTCCAAATATATATATATATATATATATATATATATATAAAGAAAGAAAGAAAGAAAGAGAGAGAGAGAGAGGAGCTAGATATTATGTGTTTGAAAGAAAGGAAAAAAGAAAGACGAAAGATAAAAGGGAGAACAAAACTGAAGGCGAAAAAAGAAAGAAAGAAAGAAAAAAGAAAGAAAGAAAAGAATGATAGATAAAGAAAGATAAGAGAATGAAAGAGAAATCGACATAGAGTAACGAGAAAGGAATGGACGAGGAAGAAAGAAAGAAAGAAAGAAAGAAAGATAAGTGAATGAAAGAGAAATCGACATAGAGTAACGAACGAGGAAGAAAGAAAGAAAGGAAGGAAGAAAGAAAGAAAGAAAGAAGAAAGATAAGAGAATGAAAGAGAAATCGACATAGAGTAACAAACGAGGAAAGAAAGAAAGGAAGGAAGAAAGAAGAGAAGAAAGAAAGGAAGAAAGACAGAAAGAAAAAGAAAGAAAGAAAGAAAGAAGAGAAGATAAGAGAATGAAAGAGAAATCGACATAGAGTAACGAGAAAGCAATGGACGAGAAAGAAAGAAAGAAAGAAAGGAGAAAGAAAGAAAGGAAGAAAGAAAGAAAGAAAGAAAGGAAAAGAAAGAAAGAAAGGAAGAAAGAAAGAAAGAAAGAAAGGAAAGAATATAGAGAAGGTAATAGGCGTGTCGGGGATTGAAGATTGTGTGTGGGGGTGAGGGGTGAATAAGTGATGATGACGATGTTTAAAAAAAAAAAAAAAGGACAAAGAAATTAATTCTTTTCGGAAATTAGTGACAATGGCGTCGGAGTCAAAAGGCCGTTGGGTAGTTTTTCTAAACGTCAGCAAAGCGACATGTAAGAAAAATCTTCAGCTGAACGACGTTGCTAACAACTGAAGAAGGAAAAGATCCGGGACATTCGACTTTAGAATGCTGCTGCTGCTGCACCTCAGCGACACCAGACCTCTGATATATGTGTTATTGTTTTCCTTTCTCTTGATCATCATCATTCAATATCTATATTATATTCTCCCATATATATATATATATATATATATTGGCTCACTTTTTACTTTTTTTTCATTCGCTATCTTTTATTTTTTTAGCTCTCTCTCTCTCTCTCTCTCTCTCTCTCTCTCTCTCTTCTCTCTCTCTCTCTCTCTCTCTCTCTCTCTCTCTCCCTAGCTCCCGGCCAATTTTCTCGTTGCCTTGATTCTATTTTAAAAGAATGCGAAAAATTAAGATAAAGAATAAGACGAATGAAGACAGAAGTGAAAGAGGAAATGATGACGCTGTTGTTGTTGTTGTTGTTGTTGTTGTTGCATGAATAATAATAATAATAATAATAATAATATGTTGTTGTTGTTGTTGTTGTTGATGTTGATGATGATAATAATGATGATGATGACACTGATAATAAGAGTAATTGTAGTCGTAATAGTAGAAGAAATGAAGAACGCGCGAAGAGGGAGAAGACCAAATGAAAACGAAACAGGGAGAGAAGAAGAAGAAGAAGAAGAAGAAGAAGAAGAAGAAGAAGAAGAAGAAGAGAAGAAGAGAGAAGAAGAAGAAGAAGAAAGAAGAAGAAGAAGAAGAAGAAGAAGAGAAGAAGAAGAAGAAGAAGAAGAAGAAGAAGGTGAAATGAAAAAGAACTTGAACGAGAAGAAGAAAAAGAAGAAATTATCAAAATAATTAAAAGAAAGAAAAAAACAGAAAGAAAGAAGAAACAAAGAAATTATAAAGAAAATGAAGTAAGACAAATAAAGATTGAGATTTTCCAGACCCCAGCAGTGTTTCAGTCTGTTAGAATACTGAGAAAGGTATCGGAAAATTGAGAACGAGTCACTTTGCTATCTCACCAGTCCCACTACAAGATCTACCAGACATCTCCACTAATTCTTCCCTTTCCGGTCAAAATAAAGAGAATTTAAGGAGATAAGGATCATACCACTAATATTAAGAGAAACGAGATTGGCAGTGTGGGTGGGGGGGAGATGGGGATTGGTAATAATAATAATAATAATAATAATAATAATAATAATGAAGAAGAAGAAGAAGAAGAAGAAGAAGAAGAAGAAGAAGAAGAAGAAGAAGAGTGCAGATTTTGCCGTTCTGGCAGACCACAGAGTGGAAATGAAAGAAAACGAAAAGATAAACAAATACCGGGACCTTGCCTGAGAACTGAAAAAACTGTGTAACAAGAGAGTGACAGTAAAACCAATTGTAGTTGGGTGCCCTTAGGACGGCCCCCAAGTGTTTGGTAAAAGACCGGAGGAATCCTAGAACAACTGAGATTATTCAGACCACAGCATTGTTAAGATCAGCTAGAATACCCAGAAGAGTCATAGAGATTTGAGTAGACTTGCTGTCATTCAGACTCCAGTAAAAGACCTCCAGTTATTTCAGGTGGCAAAATCTCTCTCTATATATATATATATACCAACCCCTCCGCACGAGCAGGATGTGACACGAGGTCAATATCTTAAGCGGAGTTCAACAGTTTTGAATTCAGAGTTTTCCTTCTCCTAGACCAGTTGCCTAGCCATGGTTAAAGAGCCCAGTCTGCCCTACTATTTATCCATAGCTGGAGAGAGAGTAGGATTCATACATTTCCCGATGGTATTAGCGCTAAGTGAAATGCAACTAGCACGTCCAGGATTCGAACTCGGGGCGACGAGTCCATTTCCCATGACTTTATCCATTACACCACGCGCTTCCAAAATCTCTATAATAATGATAAGACTATTGATTTCTGTTTCTTTAATTTATTTCCGTTTGTTTTTTTGTCTCCTTCTTTTTCTATTTACTATTGATGTTGTCATTCGACACACTAAATATAATAAATAAATAGATAGATTTTTTTCCCGTTCTTTTGTATATTTTATACTTACTTATTTTTACTTTTCTCCTTTTCTTTCTTTTTCTTTCTTTCTTTTTTTTCTTTTCTCTCGGCTGTTTTTACGCCATGTTTCCAATAAAGGCAGTCTCTTAATTTTCTTCTTCCTTCCTTACACTTCCTTCCCTGAAGCGAAAAAGAATAGGATTTTCTCTCTTACAATTTGCTACTTCTAATGCTATTAAAGTCCCTGTCGTTTATTCCTAGGTTGGTCAGTCATCATTTTGATTAAAAAGCGCTCAGAGAGAGAGAGAGAGAGAGAGAGAGAGAGAGAGAGAGAGAGAGAGAGAGAGAGAGAGAGGGTAAATAGATAGATAAATAATTAGAGGGAGAGAGAGAAGTAGATAGATAGGGAGAGAGAGAGAGATAAAGAGATAGGCAAATAGATAGATAGATAGATAGAGAGAGAGAGGGTGGGAGTAAATAGATAGATAAATAATTAGAGGGAGAGAGAGAAGTAGATAGATAGAGAAAGAGAGACAGATAAATAGAGATTAAAGAGATAGGCAAATAGATAGATATAATAGATAGATAGATAGAGAGAGAGAGAGAGAGAGAAGAGAGAGAGAGAGAGAGAGAGAGAGAGTAAATAGATAGATAAATAATTAGAGAGAGATAAGTAGATAGATAGATTGATAGATTGAGAGAGAGAGAGAGAGAGAGAGAGAGAGAGATAAATAGAGAGAGATAAAGAGATAGGCAAATAGATAGAAAGAGAGAGGGGGGTAAATAGAGATAAATAATTAGAGGGGGAGAGAGAAGTAGATATATATATAGAGAGAGACAGACAGATAAATAGAGATAAAGAGATAGGCAAATAGATTGATAGATAGATAGATAGAGAGAGAGAGAGGGTGGTAAATAGATAGATAAATAATAATTAGGTGAGAGAGAGAAGTAGATAGATAGAGAGAGAGAGACAGATAAATAGAGAGAGATAAAGAGATAGGCAAATAGATTGATAGATAGAGAGAGAGAGAGAGGGGTAAATAGATAGATAAATAATTAGAGGGGGAGAGAGAAGTAGATAGATAGAGAGAGAGACAGATAAATAGAGAGATAAAGAAATAGGCAAATAGATAGATAGATAGATATATAGATAGAGAGAAAGAGAGAGAGAGAGAGGGGGAGAGGTAAATAGATAGATAAATAATTAGAGGGAGAGAGATAAAGAGAGAGAGATAAAGAGATAGGCAAATAGATTGATAGATAGATAGATAGATAGATAGATAGAGAGAGAGAGAGAGAGAGAGAGAGAGAGAGAGAGAAATATATACATAGAGAGAGAGACAGAGACAGAGACAGAGACAGAGACAGAGAGAGAGAGAGAGAGAGAGAGTTCAAAAAGCCAACGCAAGGAAGATACCGGTGATAATAATGATGAAGTCTTGTATCGTATTGTTCTTGTTTGTTTTTGTTTTTAAGTTAGAAAAAAAAAACCTTTCTTCTTTTGTGCGATACCCACAGTGTAGGCAGTTTTGTGTTGTGTGCCGTGGATTTCTTCCTGTTCCCCTGAGAAAAAAAAATAGACCAACGCAAAGCAGGTAGATGTCGATTTTTTTTCTTCTTTTGATAAAAGCGGGAAATTTTTCGATCTCTTTGAATGCTTAGACGCGTAAAACGTGATCATTCTAAAGTTCACCACACGGTGAATCCGTTTTTGTATTAAGGTGACTGCTAATGGCGACCGTTTAAGGGTTGCTAGGTTATACGAGTCCGTACTTAGACCACCATAAAACTTCTCCCTCGAAACTCGGTTGTGCGGGGAGAACACGGACCCCGTGGGAGTGGGGCCTCATAAGATGGATAATTAGCAGGAACGATTAGCAAGTTTAAATCTCAGAGGACGCCCCTCTCGATAGGACGGGGTGAGGTATCAAAGTGTAGGTACAAGACATGTATTCTTTTAGTCAATGGCAAAATAAATAAAAATTATTCTATTTAATTATTATTCTGATAACTCCATTGGGTTATTTATGAGGAAGTGCGTCCCGGTCTCCTGCCTCAGAAATTGCTACCCGGTGACTATTAAAATAACGTCCCCAGCTATGTCGGTGTTACTTGAAAGAAAACAACCAACTTAGGGCGTTAAATGTATTTTAGAGGGGGGGCTTCTCTTTTTGGCGTAATTCTTATTTATTTATCGTAATCTGTCGTAATTATTGTTCATTTATAGAAATTTGCCGTAATTCTTGTTTATTTATCGTAATTTGTCGTAATTCTTGTTTAGATATGAAGATGGATATACAGTTTGGAATAGACTGAGATAGATAGATAAACAAAATAATATAGATAGATATGAACAAATGGAGATAGATAGATATTTTCTACAAGTAAATGTATTTGTGGGGTGTCACTTCTTTTTTGTCGTAATTCTTGTTTATTTAAACTAAAAACAAGACATTAAACAAACATGAATAAAAGAAAATCTGAGACGACATAGCTGGGGACGTTATTTTAATAGTCACCGGGTAGTAATTTCTGAGGCAGGAGACCGGGACGCACTTCCTCATAAATTACCCTCCATTGTAATCAATTAGATTTCCATATGCCACAGTTGAATGAACTGTCTAACTTTATTAAATTTTAAAATGACTTGATTAGTTAAAAAAGTTAATTGATAAAATATGATGACATGCATTAACAAAATTGAAATAATTAATCATAAATAATTTTAATTTATTATCTAGATGCGTAATTTATGAGAAAGTGCGTCCCGGTCTCCTGCCTCAAAAATTGCTGCCCGGTGACTATTAAAATAACGACCCAGCTCAGTCTAAAACTATCCATCTTCATATCTATCTATCTATCTATCTATCTATCTATCTCAATTTGTTCATATTTGTCTATATTACTTTAAATACTAAGATTTTTTTTAAATTCATGTTTGTTTAATGTCTTGTTTTTAATTTAAATAAATAAGAATTACGACAAAAAAAGAAGCGCCCCCCCCCCAATACACAACTTGTCGAAAATATCTATATATCTCCATTTGTTCGTAATATATTATTTTATTGTTGTATTATCTATCTATCTATCTATCTATTTATCTATCTATCTCAGTCTATTCAAAACTATATATCTATCTTCATATCTAAACAAGAATTACGACAAATTACGATAAATAAACAAGAATTACGACGAGCTGGGGTCGTTATTTTGATAGTCACCGGGTAGCAATTTTTGAGACAGGAGACCGGGACGCACTTCCTCATAAATTACCTCTAGATGAATAAATAAATTATTTATATTATATCTACTAGCAAAAAATGTACCCTCCAGGGTACAATTATTTCAGTTTTAGGGCCGGGTTAGCTCAGTCGGTAGAGCGTCCGGGTAGGAACCACAAGGTTCCAGGTACAATACCAGCCCTCGCCAACTCAGCGTATGAGTAGCACAGGGATCTGTGTGGTAAAGTGAGGGGCTGATGGTAGGTGTGGCGCTCCACCTCAGATGCTAAAAATAATCTCCTTGGTCTAGTGCTAGTGAAAAGGGGATAGACTCCCTCACTGTCTGGCTGATACCGACTTTAGGCCGCCGCGACGATTTTACTTTACTTTCACTTTAGAAAGACTAATGAAATTAAATATGAACACAAAAAAAGGTTACACTTATTTTGATTTTATGTGTAATTGATTTCTATATAAAATTATACATAGGATTGATTTAAATACGTTTGAGAAAAAAACAATAATATTATAAATCAATGACAAGTAATTATTTAGTAAGCACGGTTTTGTTAAAACCGGTATGCAAATTATTCACACACTTTGCAGGATTTTAAACACAGGAAGGTGGAAGGCGAAATGAAAAAGAAAATAAAATATGAAGAAGAAGAAGAAGAAGAAGAAGAAGAAGAAGAAGAAGAAGAAGAAGAAAGTAAAAGAAAAGAAAAAAATAGAAAGAAGAAACCAAAGAAATTATAAAGAAAATAAAGTAGAACAAATAAAGATTGATATTTTCCAAACCCCAGCAGTGTTTCAGCCTGTGAGAATACTGAGAAAGGTGCCGGAGAATTGAGAACGAGTCACTTTGCTATCTACCTAGTCCCACTACAGATCCACCATAGCTTGTGGACAGATGAATTCATTCGTTTCCCAAAGGCATTAAGTATATGGAAAATAATTCAATATGAAAGACTTAAATGCAACACGAGGTTGCTGGGTGTACCAGTTACGTTTCCTGTCCCCGGACAGGAAGGGTGGGTTCCGTGAACATGAAACGCTACTGGTGCATTGTTACTTCTTTTGAGGTTGGATGTTAAAAGAGGATTTTGACTTTGTCGCTTCTTCTTTTATAATCCTGCTTTGCACGCCATAAACGGATATTTGCAGACACCTTTCGCGTTCCCTAGCGTCAAATAAAAGAACCATGGCAAGCAAGGAATGTAATCCATACATCATTGCTAGTGAGTTCAATTCTGATTGTCTGCACCAGACTTCGTTTCTTCAGGCGCGTGTAGCGAAACGGTTATCGTCGTTGGAAATGAACTCGGCGATACAAGTTCAAATCCTCACATCGTCTGTTTGCAATTCATCTATTGCTTTGGGGATGGTTGGTTGGTTGGTTGGTTGGTTGGTTGATTTTAACGGCATATCAACCCGTCCGGGGTTATGTCATGTCTAACAGTTAGGGTTTAATACATATAGTGTATTCATATATATACTTTTTAGTAATTGGTTTTAACAATGTGTTAGCATTATTGGGGATTATATTGTGTGGTATTGATTTGTTTCCTGTCTATATTCGATGGTATAATTTTATTTCCCTCAAAAAGGAGAAAATATCCTCTATGTTGACATTTTCAAACAGATCCTTCATATTGTTTGCTTTAAGATAACGGTTTCTGATGTGAGCAAAAAATCTGCATTCCATGAATAAGTGTTTAACTCTCAGGGGTGTTTGACATGTTTCACATTGTGGTTGTTGTTCTTGTTTGAGTATATAAGAGTGTATTAGTTTTGTATGACCAATGCATAATCAGGACATAATGACTTGTTCCTTTCTAGACTTTCTTAAAGTTGGTCTGCAGCCTCCCAAAGTCGGTTTGATTAGGAAGAGTTTATTGTGGATACAGTTATTCCAGTGCTGTTGCCATTTTGTACGAAGGAATCTATTAATTTTAGGTTTCAAGTCAGTATATGGTATCTGGAACTTGTCAGGGATTAAATCTAGAGCCGATTTAGCTGCAGAGTCAGCTCTTTCATTCCCCCTCACTCCTATTGCTTTGAGGAAGGCCTTGTTTCACATCTTACTCTGGGTTTTCTACCAGCTACATATCAAAGACTAAACACTTTCTCTACTAAAGACTCTTTTCATATTAGGACATTTCGCTCATACAACTCTTAACCTCTTCCTTGTATCTCATGTCATGCTTGTATTGTCTTCTGTTAAGTTTGCTCAGGCAATAAAATATACTTGTTATCACTTCGTGTTCTCACGTTTATTCCATACGAGACGCGTGGTGTAATAGTTACCGTCGTAGGAAATTGACACAGCGAGGACGCGTTCAAATTCTGGTCGCGATTGTTTGCATTTCATATAGCATTAATACCATTGGGAAAGGTACGAATCCAACTATTCTCCTTCCAGCTATGGGTAAATAGTAGGGCATTATGGTTCTTTAATCTTGATATGGCAACCAGTCTAGGAGAAGGAAAACTAATTTAGCTAAAGAGACTCTCTTCTCGTTAGTCAAAACTACTTTGAGAGCCCCCATCTTCTTGAGGAAACGATATATGCAACCAGCAATGGTTTACAATGGTCTGCTAACCCAGCTCACTAACCATTAAACCACGCAGTGCGCCCCGGGGGGGGGGAGTATTTAATGTAGTAAGTTGTACCACAGAGAATGACAATGCAAATTAATGTTGTTTTTTTAAAATAATTTTTAAAGCATGTCGAAACGACGCTAACAGATAAACATCTGATGACGTTAGCGATTAACAATGAATTGATAATGTAAAAAATTAAGGTTTAAAAAATGGCGGCAATAAAAAGAAAAAAAGGAAATGGAATAATGAATCAGAACACACACACACACACACGCGTGCGCGTGCGCGCACACACACACACACACGCGGGGGGGGGCGCAAATAAACAAACAAATTACTAAGGCCTACCTAATATAATAATAATAAAAAGGAGGGGTAGACCAAACCTGGAATGATTACGAAGACTGTTGGATCAGACACTCACCATAAACACAAACCCAACTGCCAGNAAAGAAATATGTTAGACAAACGAAACACTGAAGAAGGAGAAAAGATTTACACACATATCTTAAAGAAAAGAATAAATAATAAGAGGGAAGAAGTCCGAGTGGTTGAAGAAGAAGAAGAAGAAGAAGAAGAAGAAGAAGAAGGAAGAAAATTAAATCATTTTTCTCTTCCCCCTTCAAAGCTGTCAACAAAATAGTCTAAAATAAAAATCAGAATCAGTATTTTTCCCCCTTTTTCAGATGCGAAAGATTTCACCTCAACACACAATATAACCTTTTCAATTTAGATTATATTTTTTACTCTCTCTCTCTCTCTCTCTCTCTCTCTCTCTCTTCTCTCTCTCTCTTTTTGACAATTTAGAATAATGTGTGCGTACGTTGATTTCTAAATGTGCCTGTTGTTGTTTTGGTATGTGCTTGTGTCTGGAGGTACATGTGTATGAATACGACAATTCTGCAAAAAAAACTGAAAATAAAATAACATCTAAAATTGAATAGAAAATGTTGTTTGTATAAATAGGCATGTGCATGCGCATGGCGCGCGGATGTAGAAGGGAAAGGGGGAGGTGGGGGAGGTGGAAGGAAAAGAGAAATATGAATAAAATGTAAATGAAAATAGATTGTTACGTTTGTGGGAATGTGGATGACGTGTTGAATTGAGTTTCTGCTTTCTTGTTTCGTTGACATTTTTGTAATGATATTAAATTCAGAATCTCGTCTCAGTATATATTTCATTAAAAGATTATGTTTGTGTGTATGTGTGCGTATGTGTGTGTGTGTGTGTGTGTGTGTGTGTGTGTGTGTGTGTGTGTGTTTCGTTAGTATTGTACGTGTTGATTAATATAAGAATATTGTACGATATATCAATTGTACGGCATGTAAATAGACAAATGAGAACCACTGTCTGACATCTATTCGATATATATATATATATATATATATATATATATATATATATATATATATAGAGAGAGAGAGAGAGAGAGAGAGAGAGAGAGTGAGAGAGAATGCAGAATGGAGTATATAGATAAAAATCGATACAGGCATATCTTCCCGCTTCCAAAAAGAGAGGGAAGAAAAGGAGAATTCTAGCGGAACTTCCAAGACATTTAACGGATACGACAAGCACCTGAAGAAGGCCGGAGGGTATACCGGCTGAAACTTTGTGGTGGGAATGAAAAAGATGAAGCTGATTCGGATAAATCATTGGATGATTCTCCATTCACAGGAAAATCTCTGATACCTCGCGATTGGTGTAATGGTTAGAGTCGTTGGAAATGGACTCGCCGACCAGAGGAAACTCGAAGAAAGAAAGAAAGAAAGAAAGAAAGAAAGGGAAAAAGAAAAGACAGAAAGAGAAGAACAAGAAAGAAAGAAAGATAGATAGTATGAAAGAAAAAGAAAGAAAGAGGAAATGCAAATAAAAAGAGAAAGAACGATTTGAATTGGAAATTTTCAATGAACAGTCATTTACTAAGAAGTGTACCCCCCCCCCAGTGAGAATCATACTCACCAACAATGATCTTCATAACTTACAATTACACCATGCAATATGTCCAAAATATAAAACTGAAGATAGAAAAAGATCTAATCTGGATGAAGCTGTTTGCATTTCACATAACGCTAATGTTTTTGGAAAAGTTTGCATCCAACTACTCTCCTTCAGCGATAGGTAAATATAGGGCTGATTGCGTTGTTTAACCATGACTAGATAACCAGTCTAGGAGAAGGAAAACTTTGAATTTCAAACCTGTTAATCTCCGCTTATGAAATTTACCTTGTGACGCATCCTACTCGTGTGGAGGGTTGATAAATATATATTCCTCGTCTACCATGACAGTTGCAAAATAGGAGCCATGATGTGAATAGATCTGTAATTGGTTTGTTTGATTAATTGATTTTAGCGGCATATGAACCCGTATAGGATTATTTCATTTCTAGAGGTTAGGGAATCATGTTCATTGTACGTCCATATTTACATTTGTGTGTCACATAACCAGGTGGTAATATATGTATGGCTGCACCATTTGGACCCCTAACGAAACGCTTGGCGAAAAAGCAGAGTGGGAACTGTACAAGGATATTACATGATGTCTTGAACAAATCCTGGAAGCAGCACCCCACAAAAGAACGACCACTTGCTTTTTATCACACAAACTGTCCGGGTAAGATGAACAAAACATACTGGACATTGTTGGAGAAGCAAGGACGAGCTCATAATTGACATTCTTCTGCACACGGACACACTTGTATGAGGTGGCCAGCAAAAATCTACATCGATCGGCTCTGTACGTGTTATAGGTGATATACCCTATAGACTAATGGAATGCGCCGACGGTTACTATAAGTAACAGGGACAATTATGACTTGAGAGTAAGCCAATGCAAGTCAGCTCATAACTCTATTTGTCGGACGTAATTCCCACTTCTCTGTACTGTAATTGTCTACTCTTTTGTTAATAAATTTTCCTACATTTGTTACCCGTCGTTTTGTTCTTATTTTACCCCTTAAAACCCCACAACAGTACGGATACTGGATGCTGTGCAGAGGACCTTCCAGGAGCGATGACCAATAAGGATGGGTGGAGGGGGAGAGTCATAGATATGTTGGTACGACTTAATAATGAGTTTCTTAAGAGGGTTTTGTTCACGGCCTTATTGAATATTAATCATTTTCAAACGGATCTCTCTCTCTCTCTCTCTCTCTCTCTCTCTCTCTCTCTCTCTCTCTCTCCATCCGTCTTCGCTATAGGCAAGTCCTTCTCACGACATCCAGTATTCGTACAGAGCTGATCAATGTAAACCTTTACTGGCCGACCCACTGTGGTGTGTCCATGTGTATGTGTTCATATACCAAAGATGGTATCCTAACAGGTACTACCACTACAGGTCAGAGTTGACCTTTCGGTCGGTGGGGATTAGAATACGATGACTGTTAGTCAGCGTATTCTAAACCCCACCGACAGTATAAGATCTATAATTGGGTTTCTATGGATAGAAAAAAACTATTCTTGATGCTTGCTGATGTTGTGGGATAAAAAAGATCTGATTGCCTGCCTTTGGTCAAGAGATTTGACGCCAGGTGGCGAAACAAACCTCGTTGCTATTGGAAACCGGAAAAGGATCAAAAGCAGGAGCGACAAAGTAGCAACCCTTTTATTTTTCTACCAGCGCCATCTAGCGAGAAGACATTATATCGTCATTGGCTCCTGTCAAAGTCGACAGCTGTGGCATGAAGGCCGCCAAACATTAAAAAAAAAACTGTCACCTCGTTTTAATGCAGATAAAATGCAACAAAAGAATTGCTAGATCCTTTAATCTATATAGGTCACTTTTCATATGATGCTTCAAGAATATATATATATAGAGAGAGAGAGAGAGACAGAGAGAGACAGAGAGACAGAGAGAGAGACAGAGAGAGACAGAGAGAGAGAGAGAGAGAGAGAGAGGTGCGTAGGCTAGTGGTTAGAGTCGTGGAAAATGGACTCGTCGATTCGAGTTCAATTCCTAGACGAAGCTGTAGGCATTTCACATAGCGCTAATACCCTTAGGAAAGGTATTGATCTATATATTCTCCCTCCAGCTATGGGTTAAATAGTAGGGCAGACTGGGCTCTTCAGCCTTGGGTAGGTAACCAGTCTAGGAGAGGGATAACTCTGAATTCAAAATTCCTGGGGTCGGTCGTTGATTGGGTTTGTGGCAATCCTTGATGCACCAATTCTTTCCTATCGACTGTGCCAAAAAGTGTGGATGGTCCAACACAAGCCTTCACCACTATAAACAAATCACTGTGTTGGTTGTTCATTGTGTGTATGAACCCTCATACGTCGAAAATCGACGGGAGAGTCCATTTATATATATATATATATTAAAGCTGAGCGAATCAATCTTTGTGTCCTAAAGAATTTTTTACTCTTTAGTTTAATGTCACGAAAATTATACTAAATTATTCCTTAGTTCTAGGATTGAGTTATGTTTGAAAAAAATCCCATTTAAAGTGTTTCTAAGTAAAGTAAAGTCGTCGGGGCGACCTAGAGTCGGTATCAGCCAGTCAGCGAGGGAGTCTATCCCCTTCTCAATAGCGCTAGACCAAGGAGATTGTGTTAGCATCTGAGGTGGAGCACCACACCTACCATCAGCTCCTTACTTTACCGCACAGATCCCTGTGCTACTCATACGCTGAGTTGGCGAGGACCGGTATCGAACTAGGAACATTGTGGTTTCTAGCCGAACGCTCTACCGACTGAGCTATGCAATTAAGTAAAAAACTGACCCGTCTCTCACTTTACATTCTGCGTATCACTTTCTCCCTCTCTATGAATACCTTGATTACTTCTTCGTTATACATGTTTGTTTCTCATTGAGAGTAGGCGATGAGAGAGATTGGAGTGTGTGAAACGTATTTGCATGTCAAATTTCATAAGCTGCGAGCCAGTAGCTTCAATATCTTGACTCTCAATAAATTCAAATTAGATCAAAATTTCCCTTTCTTAGAAATCTTACAAAAAGATTTTAATGTTGTTTTCTTTTGTTTTTATTCTCCGACCGTATTTATTTATTTTCTTTAAACTTCGCTTTGCATCATAACGATGGTGGGGTGGTAATTGATTAAGGAGGCCCATATTTTGTCTTCTTTAGCAATTAGTTTTTTGTAGGTTTTGTGTGGCGGAGCTGTTGTCATGGATACAACAGCATACAACCCAAAAATCATGGACCTATTACTTGATAACAACACATATGAAATAATCTCCCCAAAAAAACATTGAATCTTTCAACAAAACCTACAAAAAACTAATTGCTAAAGAAGACAAAATATGGTCTTCCTTAATCAATTACCACCCCACCATCCCCAAAATCTATGGCCTTCCCAAAACTCACAAACCCGACATACCTCTTAGACCCATCATCTCCGGAATAGGCACTGTCACCCACATATATACCCATATATATATATATATATATATATATATATATATATATATATATATATATATATATATGGGAGAATATGTGCTTAATTAAAGTCGTACCTAATTTTGAAAGTTAATTAATTAATAATTAATCAATTAGGCGGGCATACCTATTCAAATATAAGGCTAAACAAATCGAGAAAAATCCTTAGCCTTACATTTGAATAGGTATGCCCGCCTAATTAATTAATTATTAATTAATCAACTTTCAAAATTAGGTACGACTTTAATTAAGCACGTATTCTCCCAAAAATTGTCGGCTAAAAAAGCCATATCAAAACACATCGTTTGTGTATTTACTTCTCATATATATATATATGTGTGTGTGTGTGTGTGTGTGTATAAACTTCTATTATATAATATATATATATATATATATATATGTATTAAATTTTTACTTGAAGGCACTTACAATGCATGTATCGTATAAAATTCGATACTTTTTCTTATAGAAAATAAACTTGACAAGTGTAATCCCGGCACAGGATCGCTCGGTGTGTAGAATATCGTACAGACTGTTTCGATATATACTAACGATCTCCCTCCGACAGAAATCGAAACCGGGACCTCAGCAGGCATAGTGAAACACCATATCGCCTCGGCCACAGTACACAGCTAACAATCCCAGCGAAATTACCCTTGTCAAATGATACTACACGCCTCTACCAT
Organism: Doryteuthis pealeii; assembly: GCA_023376005.1. Classification (NCBI taxonomy): domain Eukaryota; kingdom Metazoa; phylum Mollusca; class Cephalopoda; order Myopsida; family Loliginidae; genus Doryteuthis; species Doryteuthis pealeii. The sequence goes on along the minus strand of CM042140.1, from coordinate 14,858,070 downwards.
AATAGGTAAGGTGGGCGTTTATGAGAGAATGATATATATATATATATATATTGAGAGAATAATAATATATATATTGAGAGAATAATATATATATATATATATATATATATATATATATATATATATATATATATATATATCGTCCAAACCAAGGCAATATATTGGTCTAGCTATTTCATTCATTGTTACTTTTGCTCATCATTTTATTTATTCGATGTTTTTAATAAATATTTCCATCAGACGAAATTCCTTTAATGAATTTCAGAAGAAAGAAACTTTCCAGTTGTTAAATAAGAAATAAAAATTAAACATTAATCGGCTTTTCTCGGTTATAATGAAATTGTGTACCGCGAAATATTTCCCAGCAACAAAAGAAATATTATATTAATAAATAGATAATAATAATAATAATAATAATAATAATAATAATAATAATACACAACAAAACAATAAACGTAGACTGTGTGGTGACAGAGATGAGACCATAAACTATGTATTAAGCGAATGTAGCAAACTAGCACAACGGGAATACAAAGCTAGGCACGACTGGTTTGGAAAGGTGATCCACTGGGAATTATGCAAAAAACTAAATTTTGACGATACAACAAAATGGTATATGCATAAACCAGAATCTGTTCTTTAGAATGAAACGCATTAAATTCTCTGGGACTTCGAGATAAAGACAGATCACCTAAACCCAGCCAGGAGATCAGACATAGTATTGATTACCGAAAAAGAAGAAGAAGAAAAAGAGAACATGTCAACTGGTAGACTTTGCAGATCCAGCAGATCACAGGGTGAAGATGAAGGAAAACCAAAAGATTGACAAATACCTGAACCTTGTTAGAAAATTGAAAAAACTGTGGAATATGAGTGTGAAAGTGATACCAATTGTAGTTGGTGCACTTGGAACGGACCCAAAAAGTTTGGGAATAAGACAGAAGGAACTGGAAATCAGAGGAAAAATTTAGACCATCCATACAACTGCATTGCTGCAATTGGCTAAAATACTCAGAAGAGTTCTGGAGACCTGAGGAGACTTGTTGTCACAGGTGAAAGACCATCAGCTAACACTGATGTGAAAAACTCCATATATAATAATAATAATAATAATAATAATAATAATAATAATAATAATAATAAATTGACGCACCCCTTCGAAACACTAACACAAACAAAGAACCAAACAGAAACACAAAAGCTGGATGGGAGTTCAGATTGGAAGAACAAATAAAAAAACTACGACAACAAACAAATACGTTAAATAAAAACACAAATACACATGTAGCTAAAAAGGTTAAAAGACAACAGCAAATTAAGTTGGAAGAAGTAAAACAAAAGATATCGGCTATAGAAGGAAGACTCAAAAGATATCGAGAGAGAACTAAACAGTACAAACAAAATAGGACCTTCCAAAACAATGAAAAGAGATTTTATGAACAAATTGATGGAGCAAAAACAAACATTAGTGAACACCCAAATGCAACAGAAGCAGAAAAGTTCTGGAGTGATATATGGATGAGGAAAGAACATAATAAACAGTCAAAGTGGATAAGTGATATTAAGAATGAACTGATGGAAATTGAGGAAGGACCTGTTGCCAGTGTTCATGTAATTACGCTTAAATCAGTACTCAAGAAAGTAACAAATTGGAAAACACCAGGCCATGATGGCATACATGGATTCTGGTTCAAAAAATGTACGACTATCCACAAAAGAATGGCCCAGCAACTGAACAGATGCCTACAAGAAACGGAAATACCCGAATGGATGACAAAAGGAATAACTACACTAATCCAGAAAGACCCACAAAAAGGAAATGTCCCCAGCAATTATAGACCAATAACTTGTCTACCCATGATGTGGAAAATTCTAACTGCTGTTGTAAGAGAAGAAGTATACTTTTCACTCAATTGGCGGAAACTTCTCCCAGAAGAACAGAAAGGATGTCGCAAGGGAAAAAGAGGAACCCACGACTTACTCTATATAGACCAATACATTCTTAAAGAAGTCAAAAATAAACGGAAAAATATTGCAATGGCCTGGATCGATTACAGAAAAGCCTATGACATGGTCCCACATACCTGGATTTTAGAATGCCTACAAATGTATAAAATTTCCAACAACATTATAAACTTCATTAAAAAAGCCATGGAAAACTGGCGAGTTCAATTAAAAGCTGGAAAACAATCCCTGGCAGAAGTAAAAATCCAAAGAGGTATCTTCCAAGGAGACTCATTATCACCACTACTCTTTATTATTGCAATGATGCCGCTAAACCATATACTGAAAAAAATGTACCGGGGGATACAAATTTAGTAATTCACAAGAAAAGATCAACCACCTTATGTACATGGATGACATTAAAATTTTTGCAAAAAATGAAAAAAATTGGAGAGCCTAGTACAAACTATTAGGATATATAGCCAGGATATAGGGATGGAATTTGGAATCGAAAAATGTGCTATGCTTGTAATAAAAAGGGGTGAAAGAAAACTATTAAATGGAATACAACTACCAAATCAGGAAACTATAAAATCTCTTGATGAAAATGAAAGCTACAAATACTTAGGAATTTTGGAAGCGGACAATATCATGCAAGCAGAAATTGAAAGGAAAAGTTAAAAAGGAATATCTCAGGAGAACTAGAAAACTTCTAGAAACGAAACTTAACAGCAGAAATCTGATCAAAGGAATTAATACCTGGGCTGTCCCCATTATAAGATACTCAGGACCATTCTTAAAATGGACAAAAGAAGAACTCAGACAGATAGACCAAAGGACGAGAAAATTAATGACCATGCACAAGGCTCTCCACCCTAGAGATGATAGAGATAGATTGTATGTGTCAAGAAAGGAAGGGGGAAGAGGTCTTGCCAACATAGAGGAATGCGTAGAAACCACAATCCAACAACTTGAAGATTACACAAGGAAGAGCAAAGACAAATTACTTATGGCGACCAACAATAGTAGAAACGGCAGATGGACAAACAGAAGAACGACAAAGACTAGAAAACAAAAATGGGAAGAAAAACAATTATATGGACGCTTCAAACGACAAATAGATGAGGTTGCACATCAAAAGACTTGGACATGGTTAAGAAAGGGAAACCTCAAAAGAGAAACAGAATCACTTATAATTGCTGCACAAAATAATGCCATAAGGACAAACTACATCAAAGCGAAAATTGATAAGACCCAACAAAATAGTAAATGTAGACTTTGCGGTAATAGAGATGAGACTGTTAACCATATACTCTGCGAATGTAGCAAACTAGCACAACGAGAATACAAAACTAGACACGACTGGGTTGGGAAGGTGATCCACTGGGAATTATGCAAGAAACTAAATTTTGACCACACAACAAAATGGTATATGCATAAACCAGAATCTGTTCTTGAGAACGAAACGCACAAAATTCTCTGGGACTTTGAAATTAAAACGGATCACCTTATCCCAGCAAGAAGACCAGACCTAGTGTTGATTAACAAAAAAGAAAGAACTTGTCAACTGGTGGATTTTGCAGTGCCAGCGGATCACAGGGTGAAGTTAAAGGAAAATGAAAAAATTGACAAATATCTGGACCTTGCCAGAGAACTGAAAAAGTTATGGAATATGAAAGTGAAAGTTATACCAATTGTAGTTGGTGCACTTCGAACAGTCCCAAAAGCATTAGAAAAGGGTTTGGAAAGTTTGGATATCAGAGGAAGGATTGAAACCATTCAGAACACTGCACTGCTGCAATCTGCCAGAATACTCAGAAGAGTCCTGGAGACCTGAGGAGACTTGCTGTCACTCAGACTCCAGTGAAAGACCATCAGCTAACACTGATGTGAAAACTCAAAAGGAGTAAATAATAATATACTCTGTAAATGTAGCAAACTAGCACAACGAGAATACAAAACTAGACATGACTGGGTTGGGAAGGTGATCCACTGGGAATTATGCAAAAAACTTAATTTTGACCATACAACAAAATGGTATATGCATAAACCAGAATCTGTTCTTGAGAACGAAACGCATAAAATTCTCTGGGACTTTGAAATAAAAACGGATCACCTTATCCCAGCAAGAAGACCAGACCTAGTATTGATAAACAAAAAAGAAAGAACTTGTCAACTGGTGGATTTTGCAGTTCCAGCAGATCACAGGGTGAAGCTAAAGGAAAATGAAAAAATGGACAAATATCTGGACCTTGCCAGCGAACTGAAAAAGTTATGGAATATGAAAGTGAAAGTGATACGAATTGTAGTTGGTGCACTTGGAACAGTCCCAAAAGGATTGGAAAAGGGTTTGGAAAGTTTGGAAATCAGAGGAAGGATTGAAACCATTCAGAACACTGCACTGCTGCAATCTGCCAGAATACCCAGAAGAGTCCTGGAGACCTGAGGAGACTTGCTGTCACTCAGACTCCAGTGAAAGACCATTAGCTAATGCTGATGTGAAAACTCAAAAGGAGTAAATAATAATAATAATATCCCAGCCAGTAGACCAGACCTAGTGTTGATTAACAAAAAAAAAAACTTTTTTACTTTCTGAAATCTTCGACTAGATCTTCATTTCATATAATAAAGTGAGTCTATATTTTTTGTGTATATTGTGGGATTACCTCCTTTTTCTACCGAATAATTTTGTTAATGATAGCTCTACGCCGTTGCATCACGAGTTTCACGTTACCGATCCTCAGGCGAGACAATATCGACACGTGTTGATAAGGAAACTTTGAGTCGTGAGTTTTTATCCTATTTTTTAATTGAAAATATTGTGATATTGCTCTAAATTTTTGTACATTGGGCTTTTAGCGTTAAATTATATATACATACGTACATACATATATATATATATATATATATATATATATATATGTGTGTGTGTGTGTGTGTGTGTGTGTGTGTGTAGGTAGGTAGAAAAAATATGTAGATAAATCTCATCATCCAATTCTCCTGATGAAGGTTTTTATGAAAAAAACCCAAACATTTTAACGTTGACTAACTTTCCATCTATTAATAAATTCATCCTTTAGAATAATTTGTTTTTTCTTATTTACATTTCAAAACACAACTATTATATAAATACGGACACATAATTGAGTGTATGGATTATAACAAACTAATACTCGTAGAACAACATTTCCGTTCAAACGGTCATGATTTTAACAGAGATGCAAAGTTCGCAATCATAGAAAAAATCGAAAAAATGCTTTTGAGAATATCACAGCAATAATGGAAATACAGGAAAATGAATGGATAAAACGTCTCGAAACACTGACCCCAAATGGCTTTAACATCCTCAAAACACCGTTTGACGAAAGTAAACAATCTGCGCATATGGTCAGCGCAGGTATAAAGCAAAAATAAAAATAATGAAAATGATAATTTTGGACCAATCAAAGGCGTTCGCGCCTAAACAGAAATTTTCAAAACGACCGAATCTGGAACCTATGTTGGATATATATAAAGGGAGGTTTTCGAGTAAAAGTTCAGAGAGACTGACACGCGCTTGACGAATTCACGTCACTGAATTTAAAACTATTTGCTCGCAGCTGAAGGTACAACTTATCTTACCCTCTCTAAAATTCCGTTGCTGATATAGATGCAATATTCTTTCTTACCCTTTTTTCCTCTACATTACTGAACTTTTAAAAATGGCATATTCTGACGAACTTTAAACACTATATTTTGACTTTTCTTATTACTGTAACTTTAAATACAAAGCTTATCTGTTCCTTTTTCAAATGAATTGTTTTCTTTTATTATTTCTATAACCTTATAGTGTGTTTGTTGTAATTACTAATATATTGGGGAGTGGCATTTTTGTCGTCTGCTACGAATCTTAAAAGCGAATTAAAAATAATTAAATCTATTATTTAAGGTCAAACTTTGTCTAAATCGATAAATAGTAACATAATAACCATCATTTAAAAAAAGAAAAATATCATTACATATGCAGTTTATTTTTAATAGATTTAAAACTATTTGTTTAGGTCTATTTCGACGCGTTCCGCCATTTTGTCTATTTTTCAATGGTTTTACGCGCTTGTTTACAATTTTTATGTAACATTCGCGATTGCAAAGAAATTGACCAAAAATCAGGTAATTATCCAATTTTAATGAAATTTTCAGTATTGATTTATCAATTAATGAATTTTATAATGCATCAGTTATTTTATTTCAAAACTTTAATTTAGTATTTTTGCTATGAAAAATTAATATATAAAATTCATTTAAAATGTGAAAAGCCTTTCTTTTTTGTTTATCAACACTAGGTCTTTCTTTTTTGTTTATCAACACTAGGTCTGGTCTTCTTGCTGGGATAAGGTGATCCGTTTTTATTTCAAAGTCCCAGAGAATTTTATGTGTTTCGTTCTCAAGAACAGATTCTGGTTTATGCATATACTATTTTGTTGTATGGTCTGGTTTATGCATATACTATTTTGTTGTATGGTCAAAATTAAATCTTTTGCATAATTCCCAGTGGATCACCTTCCCAACCCAGCCGTGTCTAGTTTTGTACTCCCGTTGTGCTAGTTTTCTACATTCGCAGAGTACATGGTTTAACGTCTCATCTCTATTACCGAAAAGTCTACATTTACTATTTTGTTGGGTCTTATCAATTTTTGCTTTGATATAGTTTGTCCTTATGGCATTATTTTGTGCAGCAATTATAAGTGATTCAGTTTCTCTTTTGAGGTTTCCTTTATTATTATTATTATTATTATTATTATTATTATTTGACACTACGCCATCGT
>CM042140.1:14738821-14846321 GCA_023376005.1 Doryteuthis pealeii | reverse complement strand
AAAACTTTAAATATATCAATAAAATCATTTGTCAGCCATTAACCTCTTTGGTCCCCCCCCCCCTGAACATACAGTATTTACTCGAATACAATGCGATCTCGAATATAATGTATCCCTTAAAAATCACACACACACACACACACACACACACACACACACACACATGCTCCCCATCCTTCTGGGGTTGAGCCCTTTGGAGGGGATTTCGCTGATGACCGCCAACTAAAGGGTAAACGCAACGCTCTCCATAGCACTCTATGGCGGCCTTTACATACATGCAGATGTGTGTATTAAAACAGTGAAAATCCCCTTCGCATTCTGTGGGTGACGATAGCCGTGCAGTTAAGCTGTCCGACTGATGCTGAATCTATCCCGGCTGTAGGTAGCTCGCAAAATGTCTAGCCACACTGAAGAGACTTGATAAGTTGAAACACGTGTCTGTGAATGACTATTATATATATATATATATATATATATATATATATGGGAGAAATATGAGGAGGTTAATCCGACAATATGTGGAGAAAAGTAGACAAACACGGATGTTATGGAAACTGGATGTTTATTGTCGACGATGCAACGTTTCGGTCATTTAGACCTTCTTCAGGACTCAAATATAGTTCTTGCTTCAATGAAGGACATTTTCAAATGGTGAGACCAGTAGGTTGTCAGTAGGGCAGGGGTATGGGTAGTGGATTTTCTTCTCTCTAGATGGGGAGTGTTTATATGGTGATGCTCAAGAATGCATCACCATATAAACACTCCCCATCTAGAGAGAAGAAAATCCACTACCCACCCCCAACCATCCCTGCCCCTACTGACAACCTACTGGTCTCACCATTTTGAAAATGTCCTTCATTGAAGCAAGAATGATATTTGAGTCTTGAAGAAGGTCTAAATGACCGAAACGTTGCATCGTCGACAATAAACATCCAGTTTCCATAACATCCCGTGTTTGTCTACTTTTCTCCATATATATATATATGTGTTAGAGTAGCGAATATATGATATCGACGACGCTTAGAGACTGACAGTTTCTTATTTCAATAAAGAATAAGCTAGTGGGACCAGCACAAGAATGCTGCGTATGATATCAAACAAATCGTGGAAACAGAACCCCACAAGAAAGCAGCTGTACGACCACTTGCCCCCTATCACACAAACCATCCCAGTGAGACAAACAGGATATGCTAGACACTGCTGGGGAAGCACAGACTAACTCATAAATGACTTTCTCTGGTGGAAACCAGCACATGGGCATGCCAGTGCGGACCGTCCAACTATGACTACATTGACCAGCCCTGCGCGGATACTGGATGCTGCACATACCTCATGAGGGCAATGAATGATAGGGCGGTTGGCGAGAGATTGTCATAAATATCCGTGCTACTAGGGCAACATGATGATGATGATGATGATGATATAAATACGATGATCGTAATTTTTTCAGTCCCTTTTCCCTGTCGTTTTTACTCTTCCTTCATTTTAACCTTTTAATCATACACAAGACTCTGTTTTGGATTTCACTTGGTGTTAATGCCCTTGGGAATCTCCACCCCCATTGTCTTTTTTGCTGGGCACCATATATTTTTCCACATCAACAGGTAGGCATTCAAAATTCGGATGAAGATGACTCGAAAAACAAATAAAAGGAAAAACATATATTCAAAAATACAACTTGCAAACTTAATGGCGTTGCGGCCAGACTGATCTGCTGAAATCCTTCTTGGTTCTCGGAGAGACTGGATTAGACATCTTGATGGTCAACGCTAAAGTAACACGGAAAATATTCAATTTAGGCGCCAATCTACTGTATTGCTTGATTGGCACCCTGCTGCCAAGGGCAGGTAATTAATCTCTTATTTTTCCAATAGCCCAGCTATATATAAACAGTAGAGCAGACTGATCTGTTTTAGCCTACGTACGACAACAGGTCTACAAGGTAAACATTAAACTCAAACTAACTTAACTCCCTTTAAAAATTGACATTATGTCACTTCCTGTCTGTAGGAGGAGTTGTTGGGTAAATATATGCTTTTCAACCGTTTTTTCTCTCTCCCCCTTCTCCTTCTCCTTCTTTTTTATTATTTCCTTCTGTTTTTGTGTTTCCCACTCCCTATAAAAGTCACTAATTTGACAATCAGCAGAGAGGTGCAAATTTATCATGGTCCGTTCCACCCTGGCAGCACCTGCCTCTGCGTCTAAAATGAGTAGGATCAGGTTTGCTTCCCGATACTTTAGGCACTCCTACTCCTCCTACACACACACACACACACACACACACACACTTAAGGCCTCAGTCCGAGAGATTATCTTGTGGTTGGAAGTGAGTCTTTTTTCTGCACATGCTCGGTGGGTTCTTCCGGTGTGAAGGCTCATGGGAGTTTGTTATTTTTTATTTTTAATTTTATTTTAATTCCCACATGTGCACTCTTGGGTGTATGATTACAAACCAATTTATTCATGCTGGATGCGTTTTGTTTGTACAGAGGTTCTCATTGATCGTGGTTTGTGGCTATCAAAATCCAGGGTTTTTTTATTTTTTTTTTATTCATTATCAGTAATTTCTTTTTTCTTTCTTTCTTTTAATTGTAAACCACCCTGCCTTAAAAAATGACTGTTTATTTCACCGGGTACTGAATCCATTCACTCTATTTCTAGTGTTGTTACTTAATGAATAGGGGTAGCCTATTCATTTTGTAATGTAGTGTAAAAGAATCTGAATTCAAAATGTTAATGTTTAATTCTGGAGTCATAGAAAATGCAATAAGAATTATACTGTATGACAGACAGACAATGACCCCTGATTGACTCGAGTGGGATATTCCACTAGTTGAGAATGTCACATAACGGCAAAATATGTGGGGAAACTTAGCAGTTGAGTTAAATTGAACAGAAGAGCTCTTCGAAGCTAGACATGTAAGTTTTTTCCACGTGCGTTAAAGTTTGGATCTTGGGTAAAAGAATAAAACTGTATACATAAAAAAAAACAGAACAATGTCTTTGTGTTTATAATTAAGAACAAAAGATAAATGCTTAAGGATGGAACCCTGGTTGCTGAGCAATCCATGACATGCAGCGCTTACCTTACTTGGGATAAACGGTTGATCGGAGAGGACCCCTAGTATGAAAACTGAGGACTAAGAATGCACAAAAGATGGTCGGATGTATTTTTAAAACAAGTTTCAATAAATACATGCACGATATTATTGGTTTATATATCGTTTTTTTTTTTTCACTTTGAGATATATTTAAGGTTATCAAACGTTTAGAGTTTAACGAAAAAATTATTAACAAACATGAAATCGTCATTTATTGTCCTTTGACATTAAATTTGAAAAGGTTTGTGTATTTAACTATATTCTGTTATGTTTTCAATGCATTTTCACTGTAAATATAATTCAGAACATATTACCACATTAACAGGCACTTTTCGATTTCGTGTCATTAGGTCATTTTTTTTCATTTACACCGTCAATATCCGGTTGTTTGTTAGGGGTTTGGGTTAGGGTTAGGGGTTAGGTTAGAACCCCTAACCCTAACTCCTAACAAACAACCGGATATTGACGGTGTAAATGAAAAAAAAATGACCTAATGACATGAAATCGAAAAGGGGTGCCTTAAGGTAATATGGTCCATAATTTCCAATGTAGTTTTATAATACAAGTCATTTCCAGTTCATTTTCACTGTAAAATTAATTTTCTATCCATTTTCATAGTAAAAATTATTTCCAATGAATTTTTATAATGACAAAGACAAGCGAAAGACGAAACCCAAAGACTCAGCACGACAGGGAGAGATAATAGAAGATAAGAAGACAATATAAGTAATAATAATGAAACAGAATCACTAATAATTGCAGCACAAAACAATGCCATAAGAACAAATTATATCAAAGCAAAAATTGATAAGATACAACAAAAAAGCAAATGTAACTGTGTGGTGATAGAGATGAGACCATAAACCATGTATTAAGCGAATGTAGCAAACTAGCACAACGAGAATACAAAGCTAGGTACGTCTGGGTTGGGAAGGTAACCCACTGGGAATTATGCAAAAGACTAAAGTTTGACCATACAAAGAAATGGCATAAATATGCATAAACCAGAATCTGTTCTTGAGAATGAAATACATAAAATTCTCTGAGACATTGAGATAAAGACGGATCACCTTATCCCAGCAAAGTGACCAGACCTAATATTGATTAACAAAAAAAAAAAAAAAGAAAAGAGAACTTGTCAACCGGTAGATTTTGCAGTTCCAGGGTGAAGATGAAAGAAAACGAAAAGATAAACAAATACCTAGACCTTACTAGAGAATTAAACAAAAACTGTGGAATATGAGAGTGAAAGTGATACCAATAGTAGTTGGGGCACTTGGAACAGCCTCTAAAAGCTTAGAAACTGGAAACCAGAGGAAGAATTGAGACCATCAGACAACAGCATTGTTGAAAGTAACTGAAATACTCAGGAAGTCCGGAGAGTCTGAGGAGACTTGTTGTCATTCAATCTCCAGTGAAAGACCATCAGCTAACGCTGGTGTGAAAAGCTAACATAATAATAATAATAATAATAATAGGGATGGAGTTCGGCATCGACAAGTGTGCTATGCTCGTGATGAAGAAAGAGAAAAATGAAATGTCGAAGCGAATAGAACTACGGAATCGAGAAGAAATTAAGAGACTTGGAGAAAAGGAGAACTATAAATATCTTGGAATATTAGAAGCAGACACCATCAAACAAAAATGAAAGAAAAAGTAAGAAAGGAATACTTCAGAAGAACAAAAAAGCTCCTAGAAACCAAGCTTCTTGTAGCAGAAACCTTATCATGGAATAAACATGGGTTGTCCCTCTCGTAAGATACTCGGGACCATTCTAAAATGGACAAGTGAGGAGCTCCGGCAGATGGACAAAAATACAAGGAAACTCATGACCATGCACAAAGCATTTCACCCGAGAGACGACATAGACGTGTTAAGAAATGAAGGGGGAAGGGGGTTCGACAACATTGAAGATAGTGTAGATGCGACAATCCAAGCACTTGACGAATACACTAATAAAAGTAAGGAAAGACTAATTGCAGCAGCCAAGAAAAGCAATTGCAACACATTGACAAACAGAAATACATCAAAAACTAGAAAACAGAAAAACAACTATATGGGTACTTCAAGCGTCAAACTCAAGAGATATCACATCAGAAGACATGGACATGGACAAGAAGAGGAAACCTCAAGAGAGAAACCGAATCGCTTATAATCGCAGCACGAGACAATGCCATAAGAACAAACTATATAAAGGTAAAAATAGATAAGACGCTGCAGAATAGAAAGTGCAGAACGTGTAGAGACAGAGACGAAACGGTTAATCATATAATAAGCGAATGCAGCAAACTTGCACAAAAAGAGTACAAGTCTAGGCACGACTCGGTGGGAATTGTGCTAGAAATTCAATTGTCACCATACAACAAATGGTACATGCACAAGCCTGAACCTGCGCTGGAGAAGAGACGCATAAAATTGCGTGGGACTTCGAGGTATAGACGGATCACCTAATCCTGACCAGGAGACCAGACCTAGTATTGATTAACAAGAAGAAGAGAACCTGTAATCTTGTGAATTTTGCCGTCCCGACCTACCACCGAGTGAACGTGAAAGAAATTTCAAAGATAGACAATACCTGGACCTTGCCAGAGGACTGAGAAAACTATGGAACATGATGGTGAAGGTCGTACCAATTGTAATTGGTGCCCTTGGCACGGTCCCCAAAGGCCTGGAAAATAATTTGGGTGAATTGGATATCGAGACCATCTAAACTAAAGCACTGTTAAGATCGACTAGAATACTCAGAAGTGTTCTGGAGACCAGAGGAGACTTGCTGTCACTCAGCCTCCAGTGAACCACCGGCTACGGTAGGTGTGAAAAACTCAATAATAATAATAATAATAATAATATGCAACATTGGGCTGTATAGTTTCATTAACACGCACACTTCAAAGAGGAGAAGAAAGTAGAGCTGCAACAACGACAGTAATAAGCAAAAATAGATAAGACACAACGGAATAGCAAGTGTAGGGTGTGTAGAGAAACGGATCGATTAATCATGTAATAAGTGAATGCAACAAATTAGCACAAAGGGAGTAAAAGAATAGGCATGACTGGGTGGGAAAGGCGATCCACTGGGAATTGTGCAAGAAACCTCTTTTTTTTTACCATACAACAAAATGGGATATGGATATGCACAAACCAGAACCCGTTCTTGAGAATGAAACGCATAAAATAACTTTGAGATACAAACGGATCACCTAATACCGACCAGAAAGTCAGACCTAATATTGATTTAAAAAAACACAAAAAACAAAACAACAAAAAACACTGTCATTTAGTGGATTTTGCCGTTCCATCAGACCACGGAGTAAAAATGAAAGAAAACGAAAAGTAGGTACCACCAAAATAGGTCACGTAATCAGTTTAGGCCATATTGAAGGAAGAAACGTAAATATTTTAAAACTTTTTTAAAAATCTCGCAAAAAAGAAAAAAACCAACATAAAGATTTGTTACAAAGAAAAACATTTAATTCAAAGATCAAATTAGATTGGGGAAAATTACTCACGGGTATCTTGAAAAATAAGTAAAACAGTCCGTTTTTTTACAAGGTCAATTTCTTTATTGATATTTTTTTAGCAGAATTCTGTATCCATGGTTCTTTTACTAAAAAGCTCTCCCATCGAAACTTATAAAAATATTCTGATATAATTATTCAGACTCGCATCTTTATAGAAAAAAAAGTAAAAACCGTTTTTTGTCGGTTCATTTTTTCATATTTCATAAAATAAAATGGGGGGGGGGGTAGAACTCGTAAAAAAATATTTCCCCTAATATATTTTAGGAAAAAAAACTATTTCAGACATATTTACATCAAAAGGTAAGTAATTATGGAATTTTCGTGAAAATCGGACCATTAAATGATTTTTCATAGAATTTTTAAAAAAGCCTCTAATCATAACTTGTTTTTGGCTACGTTAAATTTCAATTGATTTAACGGTGCAAAAATGTAAACATTGTTTTTCGTTCATAATTTTCATTATTTCTGTGAGTTGAAATTTTTTTTTAAATCATCAGGAGTTTGTTTAATATTTCTTCTTTCGAATGGACAAAAATTTGTCAAGATTATATTAACCTTTATGCAAGTTTCATTGTCTTAAATAGGGGGGGGGGTGTAAATTTCACAGGGAAAATTGGTGGTACCTAACGAAAAGATATGCAAATACTTGGATTTTGCCAGAGAATTGAAAATCTATGGAACGTGAGGGTAAAAGTGATACCAATTATAATTAGTGTCTTTGGAACTGTCCCCAAGGGTTTTAAATTGAGACTGGAAGAAATGGAAATTAGTGGAAGAATTGAGACCATTCAGACAGCAGCATTGTTTAGATCGGCTAGATCAAAAAGTGGCCTGGGATTTGAGGAGACTCGCTCTCAGTAAAACTTCAGTGTATGACCACCAATACCTGGCGTGAAAACCTCGCAACGAATAATAATAATAATAATAATAATAATAATAATAATAATAATAATAATAATAAATAAATAAATAAATAAATCTCATTATTCCATTATTTATGAAATGTATTTACTGAGAAGTTAATTCCCTTAGATTAATAACTTTGGAAATAGATGTCTACAGAGTTATCTCCCTTTTCAATTCATGGCTGTTAAAATCGTTCATAAATCTTATTTGATCTGCTTTAAAAACAAAACAAAAAAAAAACCCCACACACACACAGACAAAAAAAAACATCAGCAGAAAAATATTAAAAATATTTTAACAACAAAGATTTTTTTCGGGGGGTGGGTGGTGGTGGTGGTGATAAAATCCTTTTTATGATAGAAAACAAGATTTTTTTTGTCATACATTAAAATTTCAAATTTTGTTTATTCGTTTTTTTAAGGAAGAGTTACTTCCCTTCCGTTATATAACCAAATCCTCTGAAATAAAGACAGCGAAGGAATATCTCCATTGTTACAATAGGTATACCCAAAAAAATCGTCTGCTACGTTTTTAAAACCGAATTAAAATTAATTAAATCTATTATTTAAGGTCAAACTTTTGTCTAAAATGATAAGTAGTAACATAATGACCATCACTGAAAAAAGAAAAATATCATTACATTAGCAATTTATTTTTAAGATATTTAAAACGATTTGTTTTTGTCAATTTTGTTCGCCGACGTCATTTTTGATTCTTTTTAAGTGTTTTATTGGCTTGTTTACAATTTTAATGTAACATTCGCTATTGCAAAAATATTACCAAAGATCAGGTAATTATCCGATTTTAATGAAATTTTCAGTATTGATTTATCAATTAATGAATTTTAAAATGTATCAGTTATTTTATTTCAAAACTTTAATTTAGCATTTTTGCTATGAAAAATTAATATATAAAATTCATTTAAAATATGAAAATCCTGAAGTTAAGTTTAAAATGTTATATTTTTAGATTCTAGAAATAAATATCTATTTAATGCAAACCTTATTTTATTACATCAAAATATACTTTTTGAAGAAAAATTCGATTGAAAATGTACCCCCCCCTTTTTAAGCAGAAAAATATTGATGTATAATTTTTTCTTTTATAAGATAATAGCCGATTAAATAATTATCGAAATGATTAAAAAAGAAATCTCCAAAAAATTAATTATTTATTATTTTTTTACATTTTATTTTTCAATTTTCTCATAGAAAAGCCACCGTAAAATTTTTTTTTTTTCTATTCATAACATCGGTCTTTTATCTCATTATTTATACTGATATCATCATGATCATCATGTCGTGCAAGTAGCACGGATATCCATGACTATCTCACGCCAACCCTCCCTATCATTCATTGCCCCCGGGAGCTCCTCTGCGCAGCATCCAGCATCCTCACATAGTTGGTCAATATAGGTCCTGGCTGGGTGGCCCACATTAGCACGCCCATGTGTTGGCTTCCACAAGAGTATGTCGCTTATGAGCTCATCCTTGCTTCTCCAGCAGTGTCCCGCATGCCTAGTCCGTCTTACTCGTATGGTTTGGGAGATGGGGGGCAAGTGGCCATACAGCTGCCTCCTTGTGGGGTGCTGTTTCCACGACTTGTTTAAGACTGCACGCAGCATTCTTGTGCAGGTCCCATCTAGCTTATTTTCAAGGTGCTTCGTTAGGGTCCAGGTGGTGCATCCATACAGCAATAATGATATAACCACAGCCTGGAAGAACGGATACATATACCAAAATGATCTCAAATACATATATACTTACTAGAAGCATATGGAGACTCTTAGACAACACTATATATATATATATATATATATATATATATATGCCAGACACTGCTGAAGAAGGTAGTATGAACTCATAAGTGATATTCTCCTGTGGACAACTACACATGGACACACCAGTGTAGGGCAACCAGTAAAAATCTACATTAATCAGCTCTGCGCAAATTCTGGAGGCTGTGCCTGAGGACCTCCAAGGGCCGATAGCTAAGAGAGAGAGAGAGAGAGAGAGAGAGAGAGAGAGAGAGAGAGAGATGGATATCCATGCTGCCAGCACAAACTGATGATGATGAGGATGATGATGATGATGATGATGATATACACACAAGGATCATTCAATTTTTTTGAAAAAAGCAAAATACTTTTTTTTTCAGAATTTTTTTTACATAAATGTAAAATCTGTAGTGAATTAATTTCTCACAAAAATTATTTTAATCTTGCAAAATATTTGTTTTGAGGCTATTCAAAATGGTGGAAAATAAAATGGAGTGCTCCAGGATGGACAGAGGTCTGGGCTTTATTTATTTATTTTTTTTTGTGGCTGAGAATTTAGAGAAGAATGAGTCAGAAAAAATGTTTACAAATTGGCCTAAGCTGGTTTTGTCACTTGGATCTTAATTCAAAAAGACAATTCTTGGAATGGAAACACATAGAATCTCAGGTAAAGAAAAAGTTCTGGGATCAGTAAAGAATGTTACACTTCTTGGATATTGAAGAAGACATCATTATTGATTTCCTTGAAAAAGGGTGCAACTGTATACAGTGCTGTGTCGTATTGCCAACACCTTAAGCAAAATTCGCCTCATTTATACTCTTGCTGAGGAGTTCATTTCCTTCTTTATCGTGGTGTGACGAGTCTAAGTAGAAGATGCTCTAACCAATTGTTGTTATTCAACTCTGCACACAGGGAAGCTAGCAGCACAATCTCTCTATCATACCATTGACTTGAGGATGGTATGCTGTAGTGTGAATGTTTCTGGTGCCTAGAAATTGTGACAATTTCTGAAATAGTTTAGATTCGAACTGACAACCTCTGTCGGTTGTATCGCCCTGTTGTTGGGGCATTAGAATACACTGACTGCACCTCTACAGAGGAGAAAGACTTTTTTATCATATGGGTACTAGAAGGCGGTGGCTGAGGGTCTGCATGTCCTGGGAATGACGTTAAACTATCTGATAGTGAGGTTCCAGTTCTGGAGGTTTGGGGAATGTGGAGCGCCCCTTCATCACCATTGCTCCCTGGTCCACTCTGACCTGGAGTGGTAGTACCTGTTAGGGTCCCATCTATGAGTTAAATAGAAAAATGTATTTATAAAAAAAATTGAGTATCCATTAAGAATGACTTTATTTCAAAAGTTTATCGACATTAAATGACGCACTGAGGTTGATATGCCGTAAAACAAAACAAACCAAACTGTCGGTTGTCATTCTTCTCTGGAACAACAAATCTTCCTAACCAGGTGGAAATGAATGTTTTGGATGTGGTATATGCTGATGTGTATGGCATTGGCAATGTATCATACCATCGAGAGAATATGTCGATACATGTCAACAAGTACGACTGGTATTTACATGTAGGAAGCGTAATGTAATGGATGTGCTTGAATCTCTCATCTGGCAATTCAAGGAGAATGAGTATGGCGATCAAAACTTGGCTTTCTGACATTTCAGGCTCATCTTCACCCATGACCTCACATCTACCTTAATCCACAGCCATACAAATCTGTGGGTTAAGAGGCGTCGTACAGATTCCATTGGTTCCACAATGTGATAATCTATGCACTAGAAATAGAAAATATTTCAATATATATATATATATATATATATATATATATATATAAGGACCTACATGAGTCATACACTATCTATCTAGGTTTCACCCAAATGGTTCTTCAGGATAATTCTGACTGAAGGAGGTTGTTACAAATGTCTTTTTATTATGGGATTGGGTAAAAATTAGCATAAAAAGTTAAAAATAAAAAATTTGTAAAAAGGTGTGTTATAATTATCTTTTATTTTTATTGGCTAAAGAACCATGCTTTTTTTTATGTCTACATGCGTTTAGAATTTCTGTTCTTTGGTTTAATAATTCGCTTAATTTTTGTAATTAGCTTGGGCAAGTTTTTCCTTTGTGCAAAATTTGTTTCCAGCTTTATATTTATTGCATTTCTTTATTATTTCCCATTTTAAGATTGGGTCTATTCTTAGTTTTTATTTTATTTTCCACACATGATTTGATAAGCTAGAAAACTTGTCAGGTGTTTTTTCTTTTGGCCACTACATACGATACTGATGATTATTTTCAGAAAGTAAGGAAGTGCTGTTTCTTTTTTTTTTTTTTTAAATTTTCCCCAGATGCCAGTTTGAAAATTTTAATTTTATTTTGAAAAACTGAGTTATTGGGGTTTTTTCCACACCAGTAGAGTTTAGAAGCAAAAAATTAAAAAAGTATATATATATATATATATATATATATATATAATCCAATTTACTGGTTGTTGGAATTTTGAGTATATAAGGCATGAGGCAAATGGTCACTTCTACTTATAGACTCATCGAGATACAGCCTTCTTATTCACTGGCAGTGTGCTGCTGCTGTTGTTGTATTTATACTAGCTTGATTCTTAATCTTAGGGATCTTCTTGGACGTCGGACCTAAAGAAACAATTTATTGACTTACTAACTTATTTACTTTAAGTTCTTTTACAACTGGCCAAGGATGGTGGCTAGATACTTAACACTGGTAAGTAAGGGATGATTCTATTTGGGATCATCAAAATCTCACTGTACATCCATACTGTATGCTCATGTAGATGCAAACTTATAGATTTATACAAGGATTTTTACAAATCCCTCAGAGAGCTCAATGTATAATAACTAATAAATTAATTATATACAGAGCAATATTTAACTTTCAAAGAAAGAAAAACTTAACAAACCATCATTTGACTATAATAAATTTATTTCGATCAGAGACTCATCAGATAGATTTGACAAAATACTGAAAAAAATCAAATAAAAAAAATATTCACCAGAATTCAATCTTCTCATTACGCCCACATAAAAAAACAACTTTTTTATGATAACAAAAACAACAAATTTTAAATTCCAGGACAGGATACCCAAAAAGTTCAGTGTTAGTATATCATGGATATACTAATACTAATTTTGGACGTTAATGAGTGGGGACACAATTAAATATTTTGTTACCATAAATAGTAAGACTGTTTTGTGGATCATTTTCTAAGGCAGCAAGTTTGATTTTTCAAAGCTTCTCAATTATTGTGACCATGTGTCAGACTTAGCTATATTTTGTGAGTGTCTATGATGAATATTCTGAGAGCATAAGGCGTTTTTTTTTAAATAGTTAAACGTTAATTCCTAGACATTCGAGTTACGTCTCAGATGCTGACGAGATACAACTCCAGACAATCGAATTAGAGATTGTAATCTTGTTTTAATATTGTTGTCTGCGTGTGTGTGGACGTGTGTGTGTGTGTGTTGGTAAAATAGACAGGAAGCCTTTTCTTTTTTTTTGTTTAGAATTGTCAAATCATTTTGTTGGTTTGTTTTGTTTTACGGGCATATCAACCTCGGTGGGTCATTTAATGCCAACAAAGTTTTGAAATAAATTCATTCTTAATGGATACTCAATTTTTTTTATAAACACATTTTTCTATTTAACCCATAGATGAGACCCTAACAGGTACTACCACTCCGGGTCAGAGTGGACTAGGGAGCAATGGTGATGAAGGGGTACTCCACACTCCCCAGAGCTCCAGAATTGGAACTCACTATTAGATGCAGTTTAACGTCCCTACCCAGGACATGTAACTTCCTTATCCTATCTTATGGTGTCATACCAGAACATCCTTACTTTTTTGGTTGAACTGGAACTTCACCTGTTAGAGTAATATAATTCCCAGGACATGAAGATCCTAAGCCACCGCCTTTTAGCACATCTATATATATTAAAGGAAGTTTGGTATGTACGTGTCGATGTATAACTCCAAAATGGGAGGTCTCTCAGATTTGAAATATTGTATACACCTTAAAATCCTTCTAAGAAACACACCAAATGTGGTTATTGATTTTTACTGATTAAGAGATATAATTCATTAATTAAACCAAAATCAACCAATTTGCGGAACTGTCTGCATACCAGCTGCTACTGATAATAAATTATTGTTCACTGCATGCTTTCTATTATAGCTATACCAGCAGTTTTGTTTAATTTTAGTGAACAAAATCGCAGTCTAAGCCATTCAGTTCAGAATCTCTCACCTATTTATGGTTCAATCTTTATATATAGTTCGGTCATGGAACGGGTATTTTTGCTAGTATATGATAAAAAGGGTTAGGGGTTGCCATAAGGGCAATAGGGTTGGGGCAGTCATATAGGTGCTAGGGCTTTGACATGACCAGCCGATTGATTGGAGGTGGCCTCTCTGAGCGTCCGTCTAGCCTAAGTAAGGGTCCAAGTGGAGTGTTGCATGTCGTGGAGTACACATCCACCAGGATTCCATCCTTGAGCATCACGGATCACCACCCACAGTCAACAGGTGGCACTAGTGGGGGGGGGTCTTTTACCCCTCTGCAGAGGTACAGTTGGTATATTCTAAAGCCCCAGCCGACAGGGCTAAATTATCAGATGAATTTCATGTTAACAGAAAACCCTGAATGTCAGTACTTTATAATGCATAAATTTTATCTCGCACATTGACAGACATACGCGGTTAAATAAAGATATTTTAAAATCATTGATAGCTCAAAATGAGAATTTTTATCAGTCAAACCTCTTTGGGTGGATGACAGTTGACAATGTGTTTACTTCAGAGTTGATTGGGAAGGATCAGTCATTGGTACATCAAATTAGAAATTATTTACTATTTGGGAAAGAAAAAAAGAAAGAAAGAGAAGAAGAAGAGGATTTTATTTAACGAAATATTCTATTTGGTGTTGATATAATGAATATGTAAATACCTTGGTACCCCCTCACTATAATCTGATTTGACAGTGTCATGTATAAATAGTCAACACTGTGTTGGTCACACCTAAGCCTACAAGCTAAACTTACTCGCCATACTACACCACGACTGCTCGGCCGACGGATTGCTATTCGACGTACCAATTACTACTGCGATAATATACCAAATACCAACTTCAGAATATATCCCTTAACCCGGATATATCAGGTGTATTAGTGGCTTTGTAAAAGGTTAGAAAAGTGAACTGTTGGTCAACAGGTGGGACATTACTATTCCTGCAATTGGAATACCAAGCATTATTACACCAGAGTTACAAGAGCAAACTAATGCCATAGAGAGATAGTATTTTTTATAAGAGTAAAATAATGTTGTAGAGAGATAGTTATGTAGTATATTAAGAAAGAATGAAAAAACACAGGTTTAAATGAGTTAAGTGGTGAGTTTATTGGCCGACACTGCAGTGTTTTGATCTATTAATTAGATCATCTTCAGGGCATTTGTTGGTATATGGAAGGTAATAAGAAATTTTTATCACAATAATGAGAAAAGCAAGTGGTAGTCCTTGTTATTCAGTCTGTTTAAAATTTGAGGTTTGAAAAAAGGAGATAGTTATATTAATATCATTTTAAAACTCTTAATGTCCTATACCGCCTCATTCCGCCCGGCCGGAAGTCACATTTCCTAATCTGCCCCAAACGATAGCCTTTGTTTAAATGTAATATTAAACATATTTAGAAGTCTTTGATTTAAGGGAAATATCTTGGGTAGCTTTAAATGAAAAGGCCATTTTTAGCCATTTTTTAAAAATTAACCCTTATAGGAATGGTTCTCTGGACTTGGAAAATTCTCAACAGGATGTTAAGAGTTAAGAGGAAAGAAATACTGTCGAGAGATAACTATGTTAGTATTTTTCAAAGAGAAAAGTAATGTTGTACAGAGATACTTATGTTAGTGTCTTTTTTATAATTCATGTTGTAAAGAAATAGTTTGTTTTTTTTCAAAAGAGGAAAGTAACCCTGTAGGGAGAGAGTTAAGTGTCTTTAATAAAAAAAGAAAATGGTATAGAGAGATAGTTATATTAGAATCTTTTATAAGATTAAAGTAATTCTGTAGGGAGATAATTATGTTAGTTTTTTTTTAGGGTGTATCATAGTCATCTTTACCTGCTGAGATGCCCGTTGTTGATTCTCATTGGGCGCCCCATACTTCTGGCCTTGTGCCACGTCTAATCTTAGTAAATAACTATACCAACAACCCAAGGATGCTGCGTGCGGTTTTGAACAAATCCTGAAAGCAACACCCCACCAAAAAAGGCAGCTGTATGGCCACTTACCTCCTATCATACAAATCATCCAAGTAAGATGAACAAGATATGCTGGACACTGACAAACTCATACATGATGTTCTCCTTTGGACACCAACAAAAGGACACACCAGTGTTTGCCAACAAGCAAAAACTTATATTAACCAGCTCTGTATGAATAATGGATGCCGTGTCGATGACTTGCCAGGAGAGATGACTGATATATATATATATATATGTGTGTGTGTGTGTATGTGACCTGGTATAAAGAGAAGTCAATTTTCTAATGTCTTCCTAGTAATGCCAAGCTTATTAAAAAGAATTAACTTTTTGTGTTGTCGATGGGAGGGGAGAGGGGGAGGGCAGTGACTTATTTATCTATTCATCTTTTCCTTTCTTTCTTTCCTGTCTTTATTAATTTTTTTTTATCTATAAGAATCCTTTCATTAACCCCCCCCCCCACTAATCAATATATAATCTCTTCCGGGTTCCATTGCCAGGTTATTGCAAATCAGGTAGGAGGCGGGTAGGAGGCGAATCAAAATGATTTATGATAATCCTGACGTGAATGTTGTTACTGAACCGTGGCGGATTTCATTAATTATTCGGTTTTTAAATTTTACATGCATTTTTAAAAAATTCCTAATTTGATTAGTTTAAATCTTTAAAATCTGTGATGATCCCAACTCCAAACAGTAATTAAAAAAAAAAAAAAAAAAAAAAAAAAAAAACAAAAACACCAAAAACAAATATCGTCAATTTCTAATTTAAAAAAATACAAGATGATTTTAAAAAAATGCCTTGTGCCCCATAAAAAAAAAAAAAAAAAAAAAAAAAAAAAAAACTGTGCTTGGATAGAAATTTATCTCTAATCGGCCTGTGTTAACTTATTAAATATTTCAGTTACATTGTCTTGAAATTTATCAACTTTATCTCTTTCAAAACATTTCCCTTAAGAAGACACACACTGGCAAAGCTGACTGTTGTTCCTACTTTTGAATTCAGTGTCGAAAGTCTTCAACTGACACTGCCTTCAGTTAGTTCTTCTTGAACTATTGTAGGTTTACAAATGGTGACCATGGAACTGAGAATTAAATTTTGGTAATAGGAACACAGGAATATGAGGGGGTTATTTTGAGCTCAACCCATTGATAAAAAATTTAAAAAATAGAATTAGATTGACATTTTTTATAATTCAGGTTGGTAACATTGATTGAAAATCCATTGATCAATGTTAATAAATTATCAAGCATCCTCACTATTAGATTTTGATTAAATCATATTTTAGTCATGATCTCTGGTGCTTTGGCATTGCCCTTTCCAGCTGGGAAAATTTGGTTCGGGTCTGCTCTCGGTGGCGGCAGGCTCTTTGTAGCAGATTACTCATGTCTGAAGTCACCTGGCACAACACCATGAAGCCATGAGGTCCAGAAGAAAGTGACAGCAACAAAGCAATGGCACATCAACATCTTCAGTGACAACCTTCACATGTGACATTTGTGGTCGGGGCTGTTTTTTTGAACATTGGACTTTACAGTCACAGAAAGCGCTGTAACTTCAGAGGCACAAGAACTATATTATAGTCTTCCGAGACTGCAAATGCCGATGAATTAAGTCATATTTTTCAGCTTGGAAAATGACCAGTTGACCAAAATGGAGTTCAATCTCTAGGCCATTCGAAAATGCGGGATAGAACATGATCTCTATTAACCTGTATTAACTTGTTAAATGTTTCTGTTAAATTGTACAGGAGTTTAACACAGAATTTGATTTTTTTAATTCCATTTTCATGACAACTAAACACACTTGTAATAACCAAACATGATTGTTATAATCGAAGATTGCTCAGATCAATATGAATTCACAGAAACAAAAATGAATTAAATTTTTTCACATGTTAAAATCAACATAGATTAACTGATTTTCAATCAAGGTTGCCAACCTGAATTAAAAAAAAAAATCAGTTCATTACTGACCCTGTATAAAAACTTTTCAAAAGCAACTACAAAGTTTTGTTTGTTTTGTTTTTGTCATATCAAAATGGTGGGTCATTTAATGCAGGCAAAGTTTTGAAAGATGTATAGCGATAGTTTAGAAGAAAATTTTAAAAACTCAATAGATGGGATCCTAACAGGTACTACCACTCCGGGTCAGAGTGGACATGAGAGTAATGGTGATGAAGGGGGGAGCTCCACATTCCCCAGAATGTATCCATTTCTAATCAGTATAACTCAAACCTTTTTTGAAAAAATCTATTCATGAAATAAATATAAAATTAATACGCTAGAAATAGGGTAATGTTTAGTTATTAGTTTCTTTTGTACTTTCTTTGTTACTTTTAGGGGTCAAAAAATAAAATAAATTAAACTGATAAACTTCTCCAAGAAGGAATTAAGAACTGAATTTAAATTTGTCCTATATACAAAAGACTTTTAGACCCCCCCCCCTAATAAAAAACACTATTATAAACCAAGAAGAAAATTCATTCTTAATGCATAATACAATTTTGTTTATCAACTCATGTTTTTCTCTTTAACCCATAGATAGGACCCTAACAGGTACTACCACTCCGGGTCAGAGTGGACCAGGGAGCAATGGTGATGAAGGGATGCTCCACATTCCCCAAACCTCCAAAACTGGAACCTCATCATCAGATAGAGTTTAACGTCATTCCCAGGACATGCAGAGCCTCAGTGACCGCCTTCTAGCAACCATGATAAAAAGGGTTGGGGATTGCCATAAGGGCAATAGGATTGGGCAATCATATAGGTGCTAGGGCTTGACGTGACCAGCCGACTGATCGGAGGGGGCCTCTCCGACGCCCGTCTAGCCCAAGATAGGGCCAAAGTGTCATCCACCTGGGCTCTATCCTTAAGCATCACAGGTCGCCACCCATGGCCAACAGGTGGCCCCATTGGGGGAGTCTTACCCCTCTGCAGAGGTGCATTCTAACGCCCCAGCTGACAGGGCGGTTATTTGCTTTTTATTCCAGACTTAGAAAGATAAAATCAAAGATTAAGATAAATTGCCCACTCTACAAGGCTTTAAAAAATTACCAGCAGTGGTTCACAAGAAAAGCTGATCTGGTCTATTACATGGGCAATTCTGAATTTTGTGAAATTTACCTCAAATTTCCAGAGATAGTGTATCATCAAGTAGTCAAATCTCAAAGTTCAATAGGTAAAATACAAAGCAAGAAATAAAGAGATAGCAACATTTAAAAAGGAGACAGAAGAAATAAACCAAGGTATTCATCTATAAGAATGATTTTATTTTAGTATTATTTGGACTATTGTCCTCATCTTTATTATTATCTGTACAACACTTTGGCCGATGTGCCCTCCGGCCTTCTTCAGGTATCTCTTGTCGGACTCGGGAACCTTCTTGTCAGGAGCCATCACGGAACTTTGAACTTAACCCTTTATTCAGTCCACGGGGGTATCCTGTTCTCATTCCACTAACCATAGCTGGGGTACAGGTGTTAATCTGTGTTAATTATTATTCTATGTCATGCTGCCCCTGACCAGGATTGAACCTGCAGTTTAGAGATAACTGTCACTTAGAACTGTCTTAACCTAACTCCTTTATCCACTAGGCTATGTGTCCAATTTTATTTTACTTTAAATTCTTGGTGTAAGCTGATTCATTGAGAAACGATGTGCACCTGTATTTAAACAGGGAAATCAAATCTTTGTGCATTTGTCGCCATTATTTGTTCAAGAAGGAAGAGTGAGGGGGGAGTGAAGGAGAGATGAAAGAGGGGAGAGGAGGAGAGAGGGGAAGAGACGAAGGAAGAGAGGGGGGAGTGGAGAGAGAGAGAGAGAGAGAGAGAGAGAGAGAGAGAGAGAGAGAGAGAGAGAGATTTTTTTTCTTTCTATTTTCCTTTATTTCTATTTTAGACTTACCTTAAAATACCGTTCCCAGGTACCGGGTGCAGAAATTCAACAAAAATCGAGAGGGTTTGGATTATTACAAATTCAAAGATAAACAGTTGGCCATGATTTGAGAAAAGGAAAATATTTACACTCATTGATTTTTCTCTTTGTTTTTTGTTTGTTTCTTTTTTTTTTTTGCTTTTAATCATTTTTTTTTTTTATTTTTTTAAGGTCACGTCCTGTAAGAAAACGAACAAAACAAACTCATTGAATTTACAAATGGATTTATTCAGAACAATAAAAAACAAAACAAAAAAACAAAAACAAATTCTGACTTCCAAAAGGAGTGAAAACCTTCCATTTTCGAGGGCCGATAAAGAGCCCTGTTGGCTGTGGCTTAAGAATACACCAACTGCACCTCTGCAGAGGGGTAAAAGACCCCCCCCCAATGGTGCCACCTGTTGATGGTAAGTGGCGACCCATGATGCTTAAGGACAGAATCCTGGTGGATCAGCAGTCCATAACATGCAACACTCCACTTAGACCCTTACTTAGGCTAGACGGGTGGTCAGAGAGGCTCCCCCCGATCAATTGGCTGGTCACGTCAAGCCCTAGCACCTATATGATTGTCCCAACCCTATTGCCGTTATGGCAAGCCCTGACCCTTTTTATCATATATGTGCTAGAAGGTGATGGCTGAGGGTCTTAGTGTACTGGGAATGACATTAATCTCTATCTGATGGTGAGGTTCCAGTTCTGGAGGTCTGGGGAATGTGGAGCACTCCTTCATCACCATTGCTCCATGGCCCACTCTGACCTGGAGTGGTAGTACCTGTTAGGATTCTATCTATTGGCTAAATAGAAAAATGTGCTCATAAAAAAATTGAGTATTAAGAATGAATTTATTTGAAAACTGTCTGCATTAAATGATCCACTGAGGTTGATATGCAGTAAAAAAAAAAAAAACAATAAAAGACAGACTATACAGACAACATTTTCCTGGTAGCAACACTGTCATTACTGTTATGAAGAAAAGAAGAAAAAAAAAAAAGGTTGTCTCTGTTGGTGCAGATCTTTATGTGCATTGAGCATGGAGCTCATTTCAAGTGAAAATGCATAACAGCTCACTGTATCTATTGTAGTTGCCATGGCAACATATATACGAGGCATTATTGTTGGAGTACTCATCATGTTTTCAAACATTATGTATTTCCTGTGTAAGAGAGATGTACAATTCAAACAAATTTGATCGGATAATTCTGATAATGTCTTAAGGTATGTATTTACCTAACACCAAGGTCAATATTTAAACAGAGTACTGCTAGTTTGAATTCAGAGTTTTCATTCTCCTAGGCTGGTTGCCTTACCAAGTCTAAAAAAAAAAAAACATAAAAAGAATATGTAGGGGTTACAAGACTTTCGGATGACCCTGTATGTTGCCATTTTTAAAAAATTCATGTTCCCAAATCAAAGAGATCATTCAGCTCTGACTATGTGGAATTTTCAACAGTTTTTGTTTCATTTTATTTCTCGCCAGTCTCAGATCATCTCAACAGTGAAATCCAATGAGTTCATAATATTCTGGATGAAAAGTTAAACCTAATGAACCTTTCTGACACTTGTACAGTGATCTATATTGGAAACAAACAGATACACATACACAAATATATATATAAAAAATAGATTATTATGTGTATAAGCAGACTTCCTTGCCAGCTGTTATTGCTGATAGAAGAGAGGTGCCAAATATTGACAATTGAGTCGGCTTACACAGCTTTGAAAACAAATTTGTACATTATCTCTCCATTATCTGGGAGTTTCACTTACCAGTGATCAACCCCAAAAATAAACAATTTACAATTATTATTACTTAATAATGGCCCCAAAGTGCATACGTAGTGATGCTGTCAATATAGAAGATATATCAAAGAGATGAAGCCGTAGAGTGCAAAGGTGAATGTTCTTGATTTAATAAGAAAGAAAAAAAAAATGTATGCTGAATTTTCTAAGATTTCTGGTAAGAATTGATATCTTATCATTAGCCATACCCAAATTTGTCGGCTGCTAGCTTTTTAAAAACAAATTAAAATTAATTAAATCTATTATTCAAGGTCAAACTTTTGTCTAAAATGATAAGTAGTAACATAATGACCATCATTAAAAAAAGAAAAATATCATTACATATGCAGTTTATTATTAAAAGATTTAAAATGATTTGTTTTGGTCAATTTCGACGTGATCCGCCATTTTGGCTGTTTTTCAATGGTTTTAGGCGCTTGTTTACAATTTTAACGTAACATTTGGGATGGAAAATTTTTTTTTACCAAAAATCAGGTAATTATCCTATTTTAATGAAATTTTCAGTATTGATTTATCAATTAATGAATTTTATAATGCATTAGTTATTTTATTTCAAAACTTTAATTTAGTATTTTTGCTATGAAAAATTAATATATAAAATTCATTTAAAATGTGAAAAGCCTGATGTTAAGTTTAAAATGTTATATTTTTAGATTCTAGATTTAGATGTCAAAAATGCAATTTAGTCTCATTTTGGGTATCACTACTTATCATATACAGATTTACCAACCCCTCCGCACGAGAAGGATGCGACACAAGGTCAATTTATTAAGCGGAGTTTAACAGGTTAAAATTCAGTTTTCCTTCTCCTAGACTGGTTATCTAACCAAGGTTAAAGAGCCTAGTCTGCCCTACTATTTACCCATAGCTGGAGGTAGAGTAGTTGAATTCATACCTTTCCCAAGGGTATTAGCGCTATGTCATATGCAAACATCCTCGCCCAGGATTTGAACTCGGGTCGACGAGTCCATTTCCTACTGTTGAGTAACTGGCCGTCATCCTTGGTTCCAGTTGTAAAAGAACTTAGAGTAAACAAGTCAGTAAATCAATAAGTCCTTGTAGGATAGTGTCCTAGATGGTCCGAGTGTCAATGAGTTAAGATTAGAATCAGGCCTCTATAAATACACCAACAGCAGCAGCAGCACTGCCAGTGATTGGATAATAGGAATCTTCGGAGGTCATGTGGTAGTCAACGAGTCTATATTTAGAAGTAGGCATCTGGCACACGCCTTATATCCACAAAAAATCCAACACCTAGGACTCTAACCATTAGCTCACGCACACCTCCATTATCTTATCATATAAGGTGTTATCAAAAAGTATTGAGACTGAAACATTAAAATGTTTCAATTCATTAAATGAAGACTAAACAACTTATATTAATAAAGTGATGTCATCTAAATAGATGACCTATCAGATGTAGTTTAGTCTAATATCCCAGAAGACACACCTAATTTTCAAACATCTTCCCAGATATAAATAAAATCTTCATTATTTTTGCACAAAAAGCAAGCTCTGGTGATAGTGAATGTGTATATATATTTACTTTATCATTAATTGTTTTATTTTTGTGTTTTCCTCTGGACACACACACACACACACATACCAACTGTCCTTCTTTATTTGTATAGATAGATAAATACAGAGTACTGAATGGAAATGGAAAAACCTGAATGTTGGAAATTAACAAGTTTTTATTTAACACATGGTAGAGAAATGATTCTACCTACCCCCCCCCCAAAAAAAAACCCAGTGATTTAAGAGCTCAGCTTGTGTGTGACCAGGTATCTTGTGTACTAATTCATATGTGTCATGGCTGAAGTCCTATTTCTGGTCATATCTCCCACAATGCAATTGTCCCCAACTCATAAAGGAGAGTAACTATGCAAGAGATACAGTCAGCATATTCTAAGACCCTATTGAGGTAAGGAGCTAGATTTTTTCGTACTAATATTAAATCTATGTTCAGATTACTGCTATGATGTCACATTATTGATGCAAACTTAATCATTTGAAATGGACTGGCCTGACAAACAGCAGACAAACCAGGTTGATAGCAGTGTTGTCTAGAATTAAGACTAAATGACCATCTTAGAATAAACTACGAGAATAATCCCAAGGGTAAGTTCTCTAAAATATTTAGAAATGTCTATAGTTTATTGTCAATGATGTTTACATCATTTTAAAGTTTGAACATGTATCTACCTTTCTACATAATCACCATTTCAGTCGATGCTGTGACAGTTTTTGTATGCCCATATCATACCAGTTCATCGCCATGTTGTTGAGAAAGCATTGAAACTTGTCATCATTGCAAACTCCTTACACCACCTGCAGAAGTTTTTGACACCCATAAACTTCCATTGCATGGTGTAATGGTTATCAAACTAGGCTAGCAGATCAATTACTCCCTAATAGTGAGTTCAATCATCACTAGGTGCTCTATATTTCTGGCCTTGTGCCACAACTAAGCTAA
The DNA here is from genome assembly GCA_023376005.1 of Doryteuthis pealeii. Classification (NCBI taxonomy): domain Eukaryota; kingdom Metazoa; phylum Mollusca; class Cephalopoda; order Myopsida; family Loliginidae; genus Doryteuthis; species Doryteuthis pealeii. Next base: position 14,822,508 of record CM042140.1, on the reverse strand, counting down.
ATTTAATGAATGAACTAGTAACCACTACTAGGTTAGCAAACTAGTCTCATAAATCAATTACTCCTGAGAAGTGAGTTTAATTCTCACTAGGTGCTCTATATTCCAGGCCAAATTCTAAGTTATGCAAGTTATCTCTCTGAATTTTTTAGATGAGGCTTGATAATTAGTATTATTTGTATTATTCGGACTATTGTCCTCATCTTCATTGTTATCTGTACAACGTTTTGGCTGATGTGCCCTCCGGCCTTCTTCAGGTATTTCTTGTCGGACTCGAGAACCTTTTCGGACTCTAGATCCTTCTTGTCATAATCGGGAACCTTCTTGTTGTAAAGTTCCGTGATGGCTCCCGATTACGACAAGAAGGTTCCTGAGTCCGACAAGAAATACCTGAAGAAGGCCAGAGGGCACATCGGCCAAAGCGTTGTACAAATAACAATGAAAATGAGGACAATAGTCTGAATAATACAAATAATACTAGTCATGAATATATTTTTCAAATCATGTATATAGTGTGACTGTTATCATCATGGAAAGTTCTCTGCTATAAAAAGAGGCTGGATCAAGAGGATTCGTTATGGGCACCTTGTACCAGTTTCTGGGCCAAATTGGAATCAAACAACATAATAGAAGCAAAAGCAGAAATAACGGAAAATAACTCAATGTGGAAAAAAATAAATGTTCCATGGAACAATTCAAAGTAAAGACATTTCATCACCAGCTCATGAATATTGTTGGAATATTTGACATATAAAGTGTGCTGTAGGCCACAATTTAAATTTATAGACTCTTTGTGGCTGCATGGATCCAATCATCTAATCAACACATTCGAATACGTGGTTGGTTAACTATTTAATGGCCGATTTTGAAAGGTGTTCAGTTGCTCGTGCTTAACACGGATGAACGGATCAACAAACAAGGATTCTGCTTAACACTGAGGAACGACCATGGACCCCTCCTAACCAAACACAAGGATACCACTCAAAACGGATCAAGCTTAGTGCCACAAGGGATCTCCACTGTAAAGTGCTCTCACCTGCAGCCTAAAAATGGCCATAAGAATCTTAACACCCATATATTGTTGGCATCTTTCTGTCTACTAAAGACGATAGCGTAGTGTCCACTTTTTAAAAAAAGTTTTTTTTTTAATCTGCAACTGCGTGAGTGGCTGAACAGACCAATTTTTGAATGGCAATCTCTGGTGCTGTGACTGCAAACAAACAGTAATGCTTTCTAGAGTTGCTGTTGTCTCTCCTTCCTTCTGGCTCTCTTTTCTGTGGCAGCTTCTTTCCTCTCTTTTTCACTCCTTTTCATCCCTTGTTTGACAAGGAGGCGCCAGACCGCGCGGTCTTCTGCACCAACCTCCAATGTGTTGGTGTTGATGTGGCATGTCTTCATGTCATTCTTGCAGACATCTTTAAAGCGCAGGCATGGTCGCCCTACCATATACGCGCAGATTTAAAAACCACATTTTGCCGATATTCTTTAGGTGATTTGATCGCGTGATATACTAAAATGGCTTGAGGAGCATTTTTACTGTCCACTTGCTTTCTGGTTAGTTTCCATTAATTGTCAAGTTGGTTGGTTGGATTTTACAGCATGTCAACCTTTGTTGGGTTATTTTATGCCAAAGACATTTTGTTTTATTCATTCCTGTTGGATATTCAAATTTTTTTTTATTATAAAGAAAGAAAAGAAAGAAAAAGGACATGCTACATAGAAAAAATATAAGAAAGAGAGTAGGGGGGAAAGATAGAAAGAGGGAGTAAGCATACGGAAGTGATAACACTAATCGGTTTCAATTGAACATAATGAAAGGATGAAAAGAAGGACAGAAAGAGAAAAAAAAAAAAAGAGTGAAAGAAAGTTAAATCAAGATTATTATACTTTTTACATATTGAACTAATCCAATAGCTCTTAAGTAAATGTATCAAATGTTGTAATAATTAAATTATCATACTGTGGTATATCCACAGATCCTGCTAATAAAGATAAAAGTAAAATAATAAAAAATACTGGAAACTGTAATGAAAAAAAGAATAATGAATTTTTGTTTTATTTGACAATGAATTATGAAATTTGGTGGTAAACATTTCAATCTTAACTGAATTGTTTTTCAAGATATTCAATCCATTCTTGGAGGGAAGCATCAGGATTGGATGGCTAAAATGAAAGAAGAAAAATAAAAAGATGTTCAAAATTGCCATTACCAAGTGGAGGTTATTATCAAAAGGATTCTGCATATTTTAAAATCTAATTTATTAGCTGGAAAAAAAAGAAATAAATAAAAGAAAGAAAAAAAAGGAGCTGTGCATTGTGAATGAAGGTCAAATCTTTGCCAGTTGTACCAACAATTAAATATTCTGTAGTATTTTTCAAAATCTGAATAAATTCAAAAGTTAAATGGTCTTTTCTACATTTCATTTTTTTGTGTCATTTAAATCTTATATAATTTTGCTTCTTTCATTAAAATATTATTTTATGTTTTTGGTGTGATTTAAATGTTATACAATTTTCATTCTTCCATTAAAACATTATTTTATGTTTTTTGTATGATTTGAATTTTATATAATTTTGTCTCTTCAATTCAGAACATTTTCAGCTTTGAACTTTAGCTGAAAAATTAAAGTGTTTCTTTTATACCATGAAATACAGTATTTATTTAAATATGTTTTGTTCTAAATCAGGAGTCCTCAACCTGCATCACTGGAGTCCCATCTGTGTGTCCCTAGAACCAACTTTCAATATGTTCTTCTCGCCTTTTAATGTTAACTGTGATGAATTCATTTGATCTTCAGTGTTCAGAACATCTCAAGTCCAAGTTTCTTGTTTGCCACATCCTCGATTTCTATAAGAACCATATGTTTCCATCTAGAGCAGAGATGCTGATAGGTACACGTCCTGCGTCACTGACACATAAAAATCTAAAAGGACACAGAAAAATCATATCCATGCATCCCGATGTTTTTTCTTCTCTCACCATTTGATGTAAATACATTTCAATATTTTCTTGGAAACGAATTACACTGTATGGGGTACAAGGTAGGGGTTAGACAGCTTTAGTTGTTCATAGATAAAAGATCTGCAATTTATTAAGAAACTTTAGTTGGGACCCATCAAATTTCCTGGAGACTCATTCAATTCAAATCTGTGCGTCCCAGGACGTACTAAATTAAAAAGCTATCAGCATCACTGCTTGACAATTCCCCAACCTTTTCATTTATACACAGTGAATAATTGTTCTTGAAAATGAATCATACCAAGAATATTCTGCATACACATCAGACAAATCATCACTTATCGGTTGTGATTATTTTGTTAACCTCTTCATTTAATCCAGATATTACATCATTTTCTGATTGAAAACAATATTAGATTCCTTATTAATAAATAATCTTTTAGTTGTTTATTTCTGTCCTTTTTAAGATCATGGTCCGAGAAACTCTTTGTGGCCCTCAGGTTGAAAAGGTTGGGGACCCTTGTTCTAAATGAGGTTGGTTTTTATTTAGCTATATTATGGATATTGCCTTGTATCAAATGTGAATTGAATTTGGAGGTAAGTTAATAAAATAATGTCATTAGGAGTTTAACGTTAAAACATAAAAATGGACCCAAAATGAGGGAAATAAAATTACCTTGAGGAGATCCATTTTTATTTCAGTATCTCCCCCTTTCACATCCAGAAGTGAAACCCAACTCTGCTGAGCAGAAGGCAGTTGTAGGCTGCAGATCACATTCGCATTTTTACCCACAACCACACGAAGTTTATTTTCCTGTTGGATCCAATCAACTGGCAATCTAAACAAAGAAAATACAAAAATAAGTCAAAAACAAAAAACTGTTACTGCTATAATGATGCTCTACAAAGGCACGAAAGCAATAATCCATTCACCCAATGGTAACACAGATTTCTTTGATATTGTTGCTGGAGTCCTACAAGGAGATACACTGGCACCATACCTTTTTACAATATGCCTAGACTACAAACTCAGAACATCATTAGATACCATAAAAGAAAACAGCCTCATTCTAAAAAAGGCAAAAAGCCAACAATATCCCACAGAGACTATTACAGATGCAGTCTATGCAGGTGATCCGGCACTTCTAGTAGATAAACCTACAGAAGCCAAATCACTGCTGCAAAGCCTAGAGATGGCAGCAAGAGGCATTGCCCTGTATGTGAACTCAAATGATACTGAGTTCATGTGTTTAAACAAGATGGACACATCTCCAAACTGGATGGTAAATCCCTGAAATTAGTAGACAGTAGTCTATTCTTAATACAAATAATTAAGTTATATGGTACCAAATATTCTATCTAATACCAATAACTTTCAAAAAGTTCTAGTTGGCCCATAGATAGGACCCTCTAGCACAGTCCAGATTTACAGAATTGGAGTCTTACCACCAAATGTTGGTTAGTGTCATACTCAGGACATACCTTTTTGGCGGGAGGGTCTTACCCCCTCTACAGGTGATACAATCTGCATATTCTAAGCTCGGCTGACATAGTTGTTTAAAAAGTTAAGTTCTGAGAGACCACTTTTATTAATAAAAGCAACATACACATTTATATCGAAAACTTGTGAAAATGAAATTAACAAAACAAAACAAAACAAAACTGAATGTGCTTACCTTTCTTGAATATCCTTCAGGTGTTTAGCCATGTTCAGGTAATAATACCAACGTTCCCTAATGCTATTCAAACAAGCAGGTATGTTCTGAATAGATCTCACATTTTCCACACAGTCCGAAATATACAAATTACTGTTGCTTACCTGAAAAATAAAAACCAAATCAATAAGTCTATACTATGAATAATTCTATAAATGAATGTCCTCAATATGAGGGTAGGCTGAAAAGTTCAGATGATGACATTATATTCACTGTGGATGACTTTTTAAATCAATATGATCAAAGCACTGCAACACTGATGGAAGAAGTGTGTAAACCACCAGGGAGACTACATTGAAAAATAAAACTTATCTAACTACATTTCCATGAAAATATCTTGGTCAGTCTATGAACTTTTCAGTTGACCCTCATAATATAACCTTCTTTCATTAATGATAATGAAAATTGCAATAATAGAACTATTAAATAATGTTTTACAATTCACTGATTTTAACAGCATGTCAACCTGTCTAGGGTTATTTTATGCCAAGAAGTTAGGGAATCGTGTTCATTGTATGTTTATATCTACATTTTTTGTCTAGTTGTTTCTTAAGAGGATTTTTTAGCACAGGGTCATATTGAATACCAACATTTTTTAATAATATTACTGTTACTGCTGCAGCATTCACCCTTGGTCGGTCGAACCAGCACCACCCAACAAATTCAGGTAATCTGAACATTAGCTATATAAATGAGAGTAACCTCCCCTAGTTTGTTTCACTTTGAGAAAGCTGCGTGTTTTGGTCGTCCATTTTCATTTCACCGTAAATCTACACTGAAAATACAAATTTGTTCGAATCAATACAACTGCATGTTTTAACATGAAAATATCATAAAATGTGTTCTTAATTGTGCTTGTGCATTATTTGAAATGAACTTAATTGTTATTAAGAACACATTTTATGATATTTTTGTGTTAAAACATGCAGTTGTATTGATTCAAACAAATTCGTATTTTCAGTGTAGATTTACGGTGAAATGAAAATGGACGACCAAAACTAATGGCTTCCTCAAAGAGAAACAAACTAGGGGAGGTTACTCTCATTTATGTAACTAATTTTCAGATTACCCGAATTCACTGTATCTCAAAATCAAACGCTACATCATGACAACCAGAGTTGTTAGTAGAGCCGCTGTGATAGAGATGATAGGATACCTCAGCCTGCAGGATCTTGACGGTTATCATAGGAAATGAAATTGGCGACCTGAGTTCAAATCCTGAACAAGGCTGTTTAAATTTCACTTCATGCTAATGACCTTGGGAAAGGTATGAATTCATCTTATCCACACCAGCTATGGGTGAATAGTAGGGCAGACGAGGTTCTTTAGCCTTGGTTAGGCAACCAGTCCCGGAAAAGGAAAACTCTGAATTCAAACTAGCTGTGTCGGGCGAGTGGCCTATTTTTGGCATCAGCCAGACAGTGATGGAGTCTATCCCCTTTTTGCTAAGGCTAAACCAGGAAGATTCTATTTGCTAAGAGTGGCCTATTGTTGGCGTCAACCAAACAGTGGGGGAGTCTATCCCCTTTTCACTAGTGCTAGACCAGGGAGATTGTTTTTGCGTCTGAGGTGGAGCACCAGACCAACCATCAGCTCTATACTTTACTGCACAGATCCAAGCTGTGCTACTCATGTGCTGAGTTGGTTAGAGGCCAGTATCGAACCCAGAAATTTATAGTTCATAGGCTGATGCTGCTCAGCTGACTAAGCTAAGTCAGCTGTACTTTGCTTAAAAATTGACTTTGTGTCACATCCTGCCTGTTGGATAAATATAGACATTGATGGCTTTAAAGTCATTCCGTTCTTGGTCAGGCAAGAACTTTTCAGCAGCCATTCATAAATATGTTTAGAAACTCAGAATTTGTTTTTTTTTTACTTTAAACTAATTCATCTTTCTTGTGCTAATTGAAACAGACATTATACACACATCCAGATGTGTTTATTTCCCTTTGAAATCTATTTAGATAATTGATTGTATTGATTGTTAAAATGCTTTCCAAAGCTCCTGGGTAATAGCATCCTTGCATTGGGGGGCGCGGGGGGGGGGGTAATAGCAAAAACAGTATTCCCCAACCAATGATCTAATTGAAATAATCAAATACTTATTCTTAGCTATTAGTTTGTACTTTGGTCTTAGAAATTTTATTTATTTTACCATCATTTAATAACCTGGTCGGATGCCAAGGGGTTAACTCCTTTTAGCTGCTCAGTGATTTACGAGGAAATAGTCCCAAATCAAATCAATAGATATCAATAGACCCAACTTCTGTCCCATAATAATTGGTACATTTAGTAAATGAATTTTATATACAAATGTAACAACTAATATGGTACAGAGTTAATATAAGTTTTAGTTATGGTTGCAACACTAGTTTCAAATTTTATACACAATAGGGTCGGTTTAGCTCAGTCGGTAGAGCATCAGCCTAGGAATCACAGGGTTCTGGGTTCAATACCGGCCCTTGCCAAACTCAGCGTATGAGTAGCACAGGAGCTGATGGTAAGTGTGGTGCACCACCTCAGATGCTAAAATAATCTCCTTGGTCTGGCACTAGTGAAAAGGGGATAGACTCCCCCACTGTCTGGCTGATATCAACATAAGGCCACCCCGCTGACTTTACTTGCTTTTATTGTAGTGTAATGGTTAACGAGCTAGTCTTTCAGATCTATTACTAAGTGTACAAGTCCAAGACTGAATATAATAACATGACTGGAGTTCAAACTGACTTACTACAATATTGCTGTCAAGAACATTAGCTACAAGGCCATGGGGATTACCAAGAGTTTAATATCAAGATTATTCACAGTTTGAAGTCTTGTTAAATATACTTACATTAATGTCATCTAGTAAAATGTCTTGGTAGCCAGACGGTTTGAAATATAAGGTGACTAAAAGACTTTCTGGTTCCCCAATTTCACTTGTCATTTTAACTTNGAAGGAAGTTTTATCCCGGATTTTCAATGGTCACATTTGTAAATGATTGGTAGACATTTATCATTTTCTCACTTCTGCAAGACAAGGAAACAAAGACAAAGATATATATATATATATATATATTAATTTAATAAAAATCATCATATAATCGGGTACAATATTTAAAAAACTTAAACACACAACTCTTACTATAAATTTTTACCCACCTCCACCCTTTTCCCCCCCTTCACTTACTATAAAAAGAATTTTCATCTGACACGTGTAGATGTCCTCTCTCTCCCACCCCTTATATAATAAATGCACACAGCAACTCAAATGTAAAAGAATATTCTCTGCCTCTTTTATCAATGAAATCATGCTCAACACACACACAACCTTGAGGGTTGTTTTGATTCCGTTTATCGCAAAAGATTTATACACACATTGCGTACACATCATAAACACATAAAAAATGCACAATGCTTTTTTCGATACAAACACTTATACATTCTAATACTCACACTGCAAAACAGAATATTTGACGTCATATTCAACAGACCGATAAACAAGGACTATTACTCGCCTTTCTCCTTATTCTGAGATAAAATTTTTTTTATTTTTTTTATCACCTCCACATACCAACAAAAGGCCTGAAGATGATCTAATTAATAGCATCAAAACAATGCAGCGTCGGCCAATAAACTTCACCACTTAACTCATTTAAACCTGTGTTTTCAATTTTTTTATTATACTACATATATAATTATATATATAATATATATATATATATGTGGAGAGAAAGATTTGAATAAATTCGACAAAGATGTGGTGAAGAATAGAGGAAAGTGTGGATTTAGAAACAACCACAGACAGTTGACATTTAATTGATATTTCGTCTCATTTGGATGAAGCTTCTTCAGAACTTTATTGACATAAGTACTTGTACATATCGCTTTATAAGTGAAAAGTAAATGGGTGAGGGTGAGGGAAAGTGGGTGGGGTGGTGTGTATGGAAATGGTATTTTAATATATATATATATATATACACATCACACACAAACACACATATATATGATTTTACTACATAAAAAATATATGGAAGTGGTATTCAATGTTATTAATTTGAGCAATTCCAAATATATGCCTATGACACTTTGGTATTAACTTACAAATATCAAAGAATGATCTGTTGTATGTGCGTGTCAGCTGTTATATACGCCCTTTAGTATTGGGTATATAATAGCAGAGAGAGCAGATGAGATGGGTTATTAGTCTGTTCTGTTTCGTCACTGCCATCCTCTTCTGCTGGATGGGTTGTCTGCTCATTTCATTGTTGTGGAATAATTAAGCAAGAACTTTTTTTTGTTTTTCTTCATTCTTTTTAAAAAACCCAAAGCACAAAGGGGTCCTCAACTGCACGGTGAGAAGTTGGCAACTTAGGAGCACAAAGGATCCTCACATCTGCTCCTTTTGAATAACGGCCAAAATCTGACTCTAAACTTAATTTCCGTTCTCATGCCTTCCCACTGGTGGATTAGTCGGGGGGTCAAGTAAAGGTTTTTACCTATCAATAATATTAACCCCCTCCGATTTTGAATTTCAACAAATTTAATTCAAAATAAACTACACTTGCAGAACATAAGTTCGTAGGCTACCCACAAATTATGTAACACAGCCCCAAAGAATAAAATAAATAATTTCTTGATACTTTTTTAATCAGCAGTCTTAATAATGAAGACCTGCAACAGATGAAAACTTAATAGGGATAGCAGAAATAATCTCCTTATTTATTATCATCATCATGTCGCACAAGCAGCACGGGTATCTATGACTATCTTTCGCCAACCTTCCCTATTACTCATTGCCCTGGGAGATTCTCTGTGCAGCATCCGATCCTCGCAATAATTGGTCAATGTCAGGTCCTTAGTGGCATCCTACGTTAGCATGGTCCATTGTGTTGGCCTCCACAGTGACACTGCTTCGGCTACGGACTTCAATCGTAAGCTGGTGTTTTTTTTCAGCAGCCACCGGATAGCAGTTTTGAGGGCAGGAGGCCGTGACAGTTCCCCGCAAAGAGTACCGAATGTTGTTTGGAAAAAAAAAAGAAAAGAACCAAAGAAAATGACTTACATGTCAAATTCTTCTTGAAGCCGTGAAATCTTTTCATCATAGTTCAGTTTTTAAGACTTATATTCTTCTTCTTATGTTTGCACTTTCTTCAAAGATCTTCACAAATTGTCTTCAATTCACAAGTCTTGGCTTTCAAAGTTTTCATATTGGTACAACGGGTCTTGTACACTTGCTGAGCACTTTCAAGTTATCTTTCTGAAGATATGAACAACAAATAAAAATAAAAATAAAAGATTTGTACAATTTGCATTGGATGAGTTGAATTCATCAAATTGTTTTAAAATAGAATTTGCTCTTAGGAAAACAATCAACTTTTCCGGAATCTGACTAAGTTATCTTTCAAGTAATAAAAAAGTCGTCGGGGGTGGCTAGGCAACCCAGTCTCAGAAAGAGAAACTCTGAATTCAAACCAGCTGTGTCGGGGAGTGCCTAAAGTCGGTATCAGCCAGACAGTGAGGGAGTCTATCCCCTTTTCACCAGCGCTAGACCAAGGAGAGGTTTTTGCATCTGAGGTAGAGCGACACACCTACCATTAGAGATAAGTAAATTTGCTCATTCATACTCCTCCCTGTCAGCTGGCTGTAGAATTAGGCTAACTACATCTCGCAGAGGGGTCCCCCCCCATAGGATCCACCTGTTGCCGTGGGTGTTGACTTGCAATGCCTGAAAACAAGGGCAGTGGGTAGCTGAACAATCTGTGACCCTGGTACTAAACTGGTCCTGTAACATGCAACACTACACTTCTGCATTTACTCTGGAGGTGTCAGGAAGGTCAGTTGGCTGTTCATGTCATACCAGAGCAACTATATGGACTGTCGACTTATAGTCTTCAAATTTGCTATCTCTCTCTTTGGGTGCCCGTAGAACTTCTAGGCATAGAAATGAACCCTAGACAGTTTGACATGCTGTTAAAATCAGTGAATTGGTAAAACTTTTAATTTAATAGTTCTATTAATGCAATTTTCAAATTATCATTAATCGTCAAAGAGGCTTATCTTGTCATGGGGTAACTAAAAAGCTTCATAGACTGAACCAGATATTATTTCATTAGAACGTGTAGTAATAAGTTTTTGTTTTCAAGTGTATCTCCCCTGAGGTTTACATACTTCTTGCCTCAGGGTGTTGCATGTGATCTGGTGCTTTTGTTTCTTTGGATAGTGATTTAAAAGAAAAGTCATACCACAGTGAAGATATAATTGTCGATCATACTATAGAATAATTTTCCAGCCTAACCCTCAGAGTAACATCCATTTAATAGGAATTACTTCATTAGTATTTCAACTTATTGATTTGGTTATATTTATTTTTCAGGTTAACAATACAGTATTCTGTATATTTCGGACTGTGTGGAAATGTGAGATCTATTCAGAACAGTACCTGCGTTGTTTGTAATAGCATTGAGGGCACGGTTGGTATTATTACTGACATGGCTAACACCTGAAGGATAATCCAGAAAGGTAAAGGACATTCATATTTTTGTTTTGGTTTTTTATAATTCATTTTCACAAGTTTTCGATATAAATGTGTATGTTGCTTTTATTAAGTAAAAGTGGCCTCTTCAGAACTTAATTTTTAAAACAACTAGTGCTCAGCCGGAGGCTTAGAATAGCAGAATCTGTATTCACCTGTTCGAGTGGTGTAAGACCCTCTCGCGCAAAAAAGTTATCCTGAGTATGACACTAACAACATTTGGTGGTAAGACTCCAATTCTGGAAATCTGGGCTCCGCTAGAGACTTTTTGAAAAATTATTGGGTATTAGATAGAGGATATTCTGGTACCATATAACTTTAATATATTTGTGATTAAGAATAGACTATGTCTACTATGTTCATGGGATTGTTGACTCATCAGTTTGGAGATGTGTCGTCTTTGTTTTAAACTCATGAACTCAGTATAATCTTGGTCAGCCATCAGGGCAGATGCCTCTTCTGCCATCTCTAGCTTGCAGCATGTGATAGGTTGGCTTCTGTAAGTTTATCTACTTACGAAGTGCCAGTCATCTTGCGTAGACTGGCATCTGTAATATCTCTGTGGGATATTGTTTTGGCTTTTGCCTGTTTTGTAGAATGAGAGCTGTTTTTCTTTCTATGTATCCTAATGAATTTCTGAGTCTTGTAGTCTGAGGCATATTTGTATCAAAAGGTCTATGGTGCCAGGTGGTATCCCTTGTAGACACAGACAATATCAAAGAAATCTGTGTCCACACGATTGGGGTGAACTCGGCACTGTAATTGCTTTCGTGGCCTTGTACAGCATCGATTATAGCAGTTAAGCAGTTTTTTTGTTTTTCACTTAATTTTGTATTTTATTTTGTTCTTTGTTTCAAAATTGACTTTCTGTAATTATTTGTGTAGATCTAGATCGACTGACAGCGCCTATTTTCAAATTTGTACCAAAAAGTTAGGGGTGATTATTATGTACAAGAACTATAGTAATTACCTTTTTTTGCCTCACCATATTTAGGAAAGGATGACTGAAAGTAAGTTATATCTAATAATCCAAATAATCGTAATTTTACAACGCAATTACAGAGAAATATCATTGACTGTGTGTTTGTTTTAACGGCTACTATGTCCACCTTTAGGTCTTTAATTGCCAAAGTTACAAGGCTCATGTTTCTAATAAACAAAGGACTCAAGGTTGTTTTGTACAGTGTCTTGCTTCTTATTGTAAAGTATCACCCCAATTTAAGTATGAAGCTCAGGTTCATCACGCTTAACTTGGGAATCTATTGGAAAACCAGTGCTTATCAGCAGACTTGACCCATAATTCCACCTGGAATGTGTGTTTGTTATAAATTTGTTTCTCGTTAATGCACATTGACTTTTCAACTGCAATATTGTTGTATTTTGTGTGAAATATCTGTGTATTTTGCTTAGATATATATCTGTGGTATTTGCTTGACACTGTTGTAAACTGTTGTAATTGGCTTAAAGCGAAATCTTGAAATAAATTCAAAGTCTAATCAACTGCTAAAATAAAAAGTGTCCCTCATAATTTCCATATAATTATATTTTGAAATAACAGCCACTACTATTTTTATAATACTGAAACACAAACCACCTGACTTAGATATTGTACATATTTTACAATACATAAAACAAAATTAATTTTTATTTTTCAGTACTGATCAACTGAACAAAAGTTAAATTCAGTTTAAATTTTAGCTTGCTACAATTCTAAAAAGTTCATTGCCTACGAGTCATTGAAGGAATTTCTTTTTGAGCCAAAGTTAGAGGTTCACCGGTTCATAAGTGTATATTTATACGCACAAATAAAATATGTATTATACACATACTATGCACGTTACATAAGTGTGTATTATTTCTCTTAAAATATGATCATTGCAATGTATATCATAAGTGTGTATTATAGCACAAGGTAGATATGCATGTTACAATAAGGTGTGTATTAATAACATCAAGTACTTATGCGACTTACATAATGTGTATGTAATGACAGGACACTATTATACAGGATATGTTATCGTTCAATATGTAGTGTATTATACCAAAGTAAATATGCACGTCTTACATAAGTGTCCGTATTATGACACCAAATAAATCTGCACGTTACTAAGTGTGTAATTTATACACGAAATATGCGTTACATAAGTGTGTATTATCACAAATAATATGCATGTTACATAAGCTGTGTATGTATACACAATAACTATGTCCACGTTACATAAGTGTGGATATTTATACCACAAATTAACTATGCACGTACATAGTGTGTAGTGTAAAAAGTGAATAATGCAGTTACATAGACCATATCTGCATGAGGAGATAATATGTGCACTCATGCTATGTATATATCCACGTGTTGGTGATTATACAGCTAACCAAACAAGTCCGACAGTGCGGATATATTTCACTGCAGCAAGCAATAGATTAATGACAACGTATTAAGAGCTAAGTGTGTATAATGAGCACGAGGAATATCACGTGAGGCACGTTAGACGCTTAATAATTGCATACCACGGGAGAATTATTGCACGTAGCTGAGAGAGGGTTATATGTCACAAGTATATTAGCTAACTCGAGCATTAGTGTGTAGTTCATACACAAAAATTTGATGTACATAAGGTGTGTATCTATACACAAATAAACTTGCATGATGGCGTACAAGAGATGACGAGATATCGATCCGTGCTAGGGTCGACTAATACAGCTCATTGACAGCAGGAGAGTCGCCCATATAGATAAGTACCTGATGGTCGATCAGCTGACAATTTTATAGCGAGAGTAGCAGGGAGTATCTTCAGCTGTACAACGAGTCTTCAGTCGGCACACTTGTCTGCCTCGGATCGACAGTTACCTTGATGTTAGGACGGCACAGCTAGGCAGCTGAGTGCGCGCACGCATTGATGAGACATCTCGTTGACGAACTTGTGGTTTCTAAGCGGTCCTATTCATCATGAACACTCTCCCGTATAGCGGAAGGGAGCTGTTGTAATATACACAGAATAGATATGTAGGCATCGTGCGAGGAAACAAAGTCAAAAGTAGATTGAATTTCTTCTGTTTTTCCGCACACGAGAAGTAGTGATGGTGAGTATTGTTTTGAATTTATTATCTTATTAGATGCCAGTTGATTGGATACCAACAGAAAATAACTGTCGTCGGTGGGTTTGGGTAAAAGTCAGCGAAGGGATGATCTGCAGCTACGGCACTCCTATGACGAACCGATTGTTGTGATATTAGGGCGCATAAGATCGTCACTATGCTGCACGTGAAAGGTGTGCGGAGAATACTTGAAATGAAAAGATCTCGACAGCGAATTCGGGTATATTATCGCCTATTTGGGCCTCTTTTTATGTTTGAACTTAATCTCCTATGACATTAATTTATTACTTACACTCTAAATTCAATTCACAAATTTGATACAAGGCAATATCCATAAAATAGCTAAATAAAAACGCACCTCATTTTAGCAAAGGTTCCCCGGCCATTTTAAAGCACTGAGGCACACTATATGAGTTTCTGGACGTAGAGTTTAAATAAGGAGAACAGATAGAACGCAACGAGAGGAGTGTGTGAGTATATGTATAAGTCGACTACAAGAAAAGAATATAGAAAGACATTTAACTTTTGAATTTATCAGATTATTGAAAATACTACACCGAATATTTAATTGTTGGTACAACTGGCAAAAGATTTGACGCTTCATTCCACATCAGTTCCTCTTTTTTCTTTCTTTCTATTTTTTTCTTTCTTTTCCAGCTAATAAATAAGATTAGATATGCAGAATCTTTGATAAAAACCTCCACTTGGCAATGAATTTGTGACATCTTTTTTTAATTTTTCTTGCTTCATTTTAGGCCATCGCAATCCGATGCTTCCCTCCAAGAATGGATTGAATATCTTGAAAAACCACATTCAGGTTTGAGATTCGAAATGTTTACCACCAATTTCCATAATTCAATGTGATCAAATAAAACAAAAATCATTATCTTTTTTTTCATTACAGTTTCCAGGATTTTTTTTTACATTTTATCTTTTTTGCAGGATCTGTGGATATACACAGTATGATAAATTAATTATTAAGACATTTGTACATGTTTACTTAAAAGCATTGGAATAGTTCAATATGTACGAAAGTATAATAATCTTGATTTAACTTTCTTTCTTTCTGTCACTTCCTATTTTTTCATCCATTCATAATGTCATTGAAACCCGATTAGTGTTATCACTTCCGTACGCTTACTCCCTCTTTCTATCTTTCCCCCGTACCCTTCTTATTATTTTTTTCTATGTAGCCTGTCCTTTTTCTTTCCTTTCTTCTTTAATAAATAAAAATTTGAATGACCAACAGGATTGAATAAAACAAATGTCTTTGGCATAAAACAACCCAACAAGCTGTAAAATTCCCAACTTGATTAAAGGAAACTCAACCAAGAAAGCAAGCGGACAGTAAATGTCCGCAAGCCCATTTTAGTATATCATGCATCGAAATCAACTAAAGAATATCGGCAAAATGGGTTTTTAAATCTGTGCTATATGGTTAAGGCGACCAGCTGTCTTTAAAGATGTCTGCAAGAAGGACAAAGACAACCACATCAACACACACATGGGAGGTGGTGCAGAAGACCGAGCGTCTGGCGCCTCCTTGTCAAACCACCCAGGGAATGAAAAGGAGTTGAATAAGAGAGGAAAGAAGCTCCACAGAAAAGAAGAGCCAAAGGAAGGAGAGACAATACAGCAACTCTAGAAAGCATATATCATGTTTTGTTTGCAGTCACTGCACAAGAGATTGCATTCAAAAATGGTCTGTTCAAGCCACTCACCGACCGCAGTTGCAGATTAAAAAAAAAAATTTTTTTTTAAAAAGTGGACACTCGCTATCGTCTTTAGTAGACAGAAGGATGCCAGACAATATATGGTGTTAGATTTTATGGACATTTTTAGGGCTGCAGGTGAGAGCATTTTACAGTGGAGATCACTTGTGGCACTAAGGGCTTGATCTGTTTTGAGTGAGAACCTTGTTTTGGTTAGGAGGGGTCCGTGGTTGTTTCGCAGTGTTAGCGATATCCTTTGTCTGTTGTTTCCGTTTGTCCGTGTTAAGCATGAGCAACTGAACACCTTTCAAAATTGACACATTAAATAGTTAACCAACCATGTATTCGAACGTGTTGATTAATGATTGGATCCATCGCGCCACCAAAAGAGTCCTATAAATTTAATTGTGGCCTACAGCACACTTTAATATTCAAATATCCAAAAGGGGAATATTGCGGAATATCATTATGCATTCATGAGCTGGTGATGAAATGTCCTTTACATTGAGATTATTTTCCGTTATTTCTGGTTTATGCTTCTATTATGTGTTAATATCCATTTGGCCCAGAAACTTGGTCACAAGGTGCCCAGAAACAAATCTTCTTGCTCCAGCCTCCTTTTTATAGCATAGAACTTTCATGATTGATAACAGTCACACTATTGTCCCATTTTCATTGTTATCTGTACAAGACGTTTCCGGCCCGAGTGTGCCTCCGGGCCTTCTTCAGGGTATTTTTTTGTCAGACTCGGGAACTCTGCTCAGGACAATCACGAACTTTGAAGCTTAAACCTTTTTCAGTCCAACGGGGGTATCCTGTTCCTCAATTCCACAACCATAGCTGGGTAACAGGTATTAAGCTGTGTTAATTATATTTCTATGTCATCTCGCTGCCCCTGACAGGCTGAACCTGCAGTTTAGAGATAACTGTCACTTAGAACTGTCTTAACCTAACTCCTTTGGATTCCACTAGGCCAGTGTGTCCATTTTATTTTTATTTCATTCTTGGTGTAAGCTGATTCATTGTCCTCATTTTCATTGTTATCTGTACAACGGTTTGGCCAAATGTGCCCTCCGGCCTTTTCTTCAGGTATTTCTTGTCGACTCGGGAACCTTCTTGTCCGTAATCGGGGAGCCATCACGGAATTTTACCAAGCAAGAAAGGTTCCCGATTATGACAAGAAGGATCTAGAGTCTGAAAAGGGTTCCACGTCCGACAAGAAATACCTGAAGAAGGCCGGAGGTTGCCACATCAGCCAAAACGTTGTACACGATACAATGATGATGAGGCAATAGCCGAATAATACAATAATACTAATTATCAAGCCCTCTATTCGTCAAAAATTAGAGAAATACTTGATAACTTAAGAAATTGGCACAAGGCCTGCAATGATAACGCAGTGAGAATTAAACTGCTACTTCAAGGAGTAATTGAATTTTATGAGACTAGTTTGAATAACCATTGCATTACTAATAGTGGCCTACAGTTCATTCATTAAACTTAGCTAGTTGTGGCACAAGGCCGAAATATAGAGCACGTAGTGAGATTGGAACCTCACTATTAGGGATGATGATCTGTAGCATAGTTTGATAACCATTACATTTTCATGCAATGGAGTTTATGGGTTCAAGAAAACTTCTTGGCAAGGTGGTGTAGGGAGTGTTGCAATGATGACAAGTTTTCACGTCTTTCTCAACAAAATGGGATGAACTGGTATGATAGGGCATACAAAACTGTCACAGCATCTCAAAAATGCATCGATGAAATGGTGATTGTATAGAAAGATAGATACATGTTAAACTCTTAAAAATGATCGGAACATCATTGAATACTATAGACACTTTCTGTGATTTCTAAATATTTTGGAGAACTTACCCTTGGGATTATCCTCGTAGTTTATTTAAGATGGTCATTTAGTCTTTATTTCTAGACGACACTGCTATCGAAGCCTGGTTTGTCTGCTGTAGCAGGCAGTCTATTTCAAATGATAAACTTGCATCAATAATGTCACATCATAGCAGTAATCTGAACTAGATTTATATTAGTACGAGCATTAGATAGACAGACAATTGCCAAACGTCTGTATAAACTTGTATTCATGAATCTCCTTAGAAAATGCTGTTATAATTAGTTTTGAAAAAGATCAAGAATCCTTACCTGCAATAGGGTCTTTTTAGAATAATACTGACTGTATCTCTGCATAGTTACTCCCTTTATGGGTCAGGGACAAATTGCATTGTTGGGAGATATGAACCGGAAAATAGGAACTTCAGCATGACACACATGACATTAGTACACAAAATACCTGGTCACACACAGTTTTTTTTTTTTTTTTCTTTCTGAGCTCTTAAATCACTGGGGGTGTTGTTTTTTTTATTTTTGGGGGGGGGGGGGTAGAAGCATTTCTCTACCCATGTGGTTAAATAAAACTTTTAATTTTCCAACATTCAGGTTTTTCCATTTCCATTCAGTAATCTGTATTTAATCTATCTATCAAATAAAGAAGGACAAGTGGTAATGTATGTATGTGTCAGAGAAAACACAAAAATAAAACAATTAATAACAAAGTAAATATAATAATACACATTCACATCACCTAGAGCTTGCTTTTTGGTGCAAAAATAATGAAGATTTTTTATTTATTCTGGGAAGACTGTTTGAAATAGTTTTGTGTCTTCTGGTAATTAACTAAACTACATCTGTAGGTCATCTATTTAGATACATCATTTTTATATAAGTTGCTTATCCTTCATTAGAGTAAATTGAAGACATTTTAATGTTTCGTCCTCAATTCTTTTTGATAACATCTCTTATATGATAAGATATTGGAGGTGTGCTGGGCTAATGGTTATAGAGTCGTAGGAAATGAGACTCGTCGACCCGAGTTCAAATCCTGGGCGAGGCTGTTTAGCATATACTAGCACTAATACCCTTGGGAAAAGGTTATAATCCACTCTCTAGCTCAAGCTATGGGTAAATAGTAGGGCAGACTAGGCTCTTTACCTTGTTAGATAACACAGTCTAGGGAAGGAAAAACTGAATTCAAACCTGTTAAACTCCGCTTAAGAAATTGACCTTGTGTCGCATCCTCGTCGGTGCGAAGGGGTGTAAATATGTTAAATGATAAGTAGTGATACCATGAGACTAAATGCTTTGACATCTAAATCTAGAATCTAAAATAATAATATACATTTTAAACTTAACATCAGGCTTTTCAACATTTTTAAATGATTTTTATATTTAAATTTTTTCATAGCAAAATACTTAAATTAAAGTTTTGAAATAAAATAACTGATGCCATTATAAATTCATTAATTGATCAAATCAATACTCGAAATTTCATTTAAATTGGAATATTACCTGATTTTTTGGTAAAAAAATTTTTTTTTTCCATCCAAATGTTACGTAAAGATTGTAAACAAAGCGCCTAAAACATTGAAAAACACGCAAAATGGCGGATCACGTCAAATTTATGACCAAAACAATATTTTAAATCTTTTAATAATAAACTGCATATGTAATGATATTTTTTTCTTTTTTAATGGATGGTCATTATGTTACTACTTGATATTTTAGACAATGTTTGACCTTGAATAATAGATTTTAATTAATTTTTAATTTTGTTTTTTAAAAAGCTAGCAGCCGACAAATTTGGGTTATGGCTAATGATAAGATATCAATTCTTACCAGAAATCCTTAGAAAATTCAGCATACATATTTTTTTCTTTTCTTTATTAATAAAGAACATTCCACTTTGCACTCTAGAACGGCTTCATCTTCTTTGATATATCTATATGGACAGCATCACTGAGGCGCATGCATTTGAGGGCCATTATTAAGTAATAATAATTGTAAATTGTTTATTTAGGGGTTGATCACTGGTAAGTGAAATCCCCCTCCTCCCAGAGAATGGGAGATAATGTAACAAGATTTTTGTTTTTTCAAAGCTTGTGTAAGCGACTCAATTGTCAATATTTTGGCACCGTCTCTTCTATCAGCATAACAGCTGGCAAGGAAGTCTGCTTATACACAATAATTCTATTTTTTTTATATATATATATAGTTTGTGTAATGTGTATCTGTTTTGTTTCCAATAGATCACCGTACAGTGTCAAGAAAGGTTCATTTAGGTTTAACTTTTCATCCAGAATATTATGAATCATTGGATTTCACTGTTGAGATGATTGAGACTGGCGAGAAATAAATGAGACACAAAAACTGTTGAAAAATTCCAACATAGTAGAGCTGAATGATCTTCTTGTGATTTTGAACATGAATTTTTTAAAAAAATGCAACATAACAGGTCATCCGAAGTCCTTGTAACCCCCTAACATATTTCTTTTATGTTTTTTTTTTTAGACTTGGTAAGCAACCAGCCTAGGAGAAAGGAAATACTCTGAATCAACTAGCAATACTCTGTTAATATTGACCTTGGTTGTTAGGTAAATACATACCTTAAACATTATCAGATTTCCGATCAAATTTGTTTGAATTTACTCTCTTCTTACACAGGAAATACATAATGTTTGAAGCTTGATGAGTACATCCAACAATAATGCCTCGTATATGTTGCCTGGCAACTACAATAGATACAGTGAGCTGTTATGCATTTTTCACTTGAAACGAGCTGCATGCTCAATGCACATAAAGATCTGCACGCAACAGAGACAACCTTTTTTTTTTTCTTTTTTTCATAACATAAGAAGTGTTGCTACCAGGAAAATGTTGTCTGTATAGTCTGTCTTTTTATTGTTTTTTTTTTTTGTTTTGTTTACCTGAATATGACACTCAGGTGGGTCATTTAATGCCGAACAGTTTTGAATAAATTCATTCTTAATACTCAATTTTTTTTTATGAACACATTTTTCTATTTAGCCCATAGATGGAGATCCTAACAGGTACTACCACTTAGGTCAGAGTGGGCCTGGAGCAATGGTGATGAAGGAGTGCTCCACGATTCTCCAGAACTAGGAACCACCATCAGATAGAGATTAATGTCATTTCCCAGTAATACTAAGACCCTCACACCACCTTCTATCACATAATATTGATAAAAAGGGTCAGGGCTTGTCATAACAGCAATAAGGTTGGGACAATCATATAGGTGCTAGGCTTGAATGTGACCAGCTGATTGTTCAGATGCGGCTCTTCCACCGTCCCGTCTAGCCTAAGTAAGGGTCTAGTGGAGAGTTGCATGTTATGACTGCTGATCCGCCAGGATTCTGTCTTAAGCATCATGGGTCGCCACTTACCATCAACAGGTAGCACCATGGGGGGGGGTCTTTTACCCCTCTGCAGAGGTGCAGTGGTGTATTCTTAAGCCACGGCCCGACAGGACTCTTTATTGGCCCTCGAAAATGGAAGGTTTTCAACTCCTTTGAGGAATTCAGAATTTGTTTTTGTTTTTTTGTGTTTTGTTTTTTATTGTTCTGAATAAATCCATTTGTAAATTCAATGAATTTGTTTTGTTCCGTTTTCTTACAGGACGTGACCTTAAAAAAAATAAAAATAAAATAAATAAAAATGATTAAAAGCAAAAAAAAAGAAACAAACAAAAAACAAAGAGAAAAATCAAATGAAAGTGTAAATATTTTCCTTTTCTCAAATCATGGCCAACTGTTTATCTTTGAATTTGGTAAATAATCCAAACCCTCTCGATTTTTGTTGAATTCTCTGCACCCGGTAACCTGGGAACGCGGTATTTTAAGGTAAGTCTAAAATAGAATAAAGAAAAATAGAAATAGAAAAAAAATCTCTCTCTTTCTCTCTCTCTCTCATCTCTGTCTCTCTCTCACCTTATCCCCTCCGCCCCTCTCTTCCTTCGTCTCTTCCCTCTCTCCTTTCCTCTCCCCTCTTTCATCTCTCTCACTCCCCCTCACTCTTCCTTCTTGAACAAATAATGGCGACAAATGCAACAAAGATTTGATTTCCCTGTTTTAATACAGGTGCACATCGTTTTCTCAATGAATCAGCTTACACCAAGAATTTAAAGTAAATAAATTGGACAACATAGCCTAGTGGAAGGAGTTGGTTAAGACAGTTCTAAGTGACAGTTATCTCTAAACTGCTGTTCAATCCTGGTCAAGGGGCAGCAGTGACATAGAATAATAATTAACACAGATTAAACACCTGTACCGCAGCTATGGTTAGTGATGAGAACAGGATATTCCCGGTGGACTGAATAAAGGGTTAAGTTCAAAGTTCCGTGATGGCCTCCTGAACAAGAAGGTTCCCGATCCGATAAGAGATACCTGAAGAAGGCCGGAGGGCACATTGGCCGAAAACGTTTTACAACAATAAAAATGAGGACAATAGTCTGAATAATACAAATAATACTAGTCATGAATATATTTTTCAAATCAATGTATATAGTGTGACTGTTATTCATCATGGAAAGTTCTCTGCTATAAAAAGAGGCTGGATCGAGGATTCGTTTATGGGCACCTTGTACAAGTTTTCTGGGCCAAATTGGAATTCAAAAACGACATAATAGAAGCAAAAAGCAGAAATAACCGAAATAAGCGTCAATGTGGAAAAAAATAAATGTCCATGGAACAATTCAAAGTAAAGACATTTCATCACCAGCTCATGAATACATATTGAGATCCTCGCACAATATTCCACTATTTGACATAATAAGCATTGTACAGATAATAATGAAGATGAGGACACTAGTCCGATAATATACAATATAATACTAAAATAAAATCATTCTTATAGATGAATACCTTGGTTTATTTCTTCTCTGTCCTCCTTTTGAAATGTTGCTATCTCTTTATTTTCTTGCTTTGTTATTTTACCTATTGAACTTTGAGATTTAACTACTTGATGAACACTATCTCTGGAAATTTGGGTATTCACAAAATTCAGAATTGCCATGTAAGTAAGACCAGAATCAGCCTTTCTTGTGAAACCACTGCTGGTATTATTTTAAAAGCCTTGTAGAGTGGGCAATTTTATCTTAACTTTGAATTTTTTATCTTTCTAAGTCTGGAATAAAAAGCAAATAACCCGGCGCTGTCAGCTGGGGCGTTAGAATGCACCTTGCAGAGGGGTAAGACTCCCCAATGGGGCCACCTGTTGGCCATGGGTGGCGACCTGTGATGCTTAAGGATATGAGGCCCAGGTGGATGACACTTTGGCCCTATTTGGCTAACGGGCGGTGGAGAGGCCCCTCCGATCAGTCGTCTGGTCACGGTCAAGCCCTAGCACCTATATGATTGCCCAATCCTATTGCCCTTCATGCAATCCCAACTCCTTTTTATCTGGTTGCTAGAAAGGCGGTCACTGAGCTCTGCATGTCCTGCGGAATGACGTTAAACTCTAATCTGATGATGAGGTTCCAGTTTTTGGAGGTTTGGGGAATGTGGAGCATCCCTTCATACACCATTGCTCCCTGGTCCACTCTGCGGAGTGGTAGTACCTGTTAGGGTCCCATCTAAGGGTTTAAAGAGAAACATGAGTTGATAAACAAAATTGTATTACTTAAGAAATGAATTTTCTTCCCTTGGTTTATAATAGTGTTTTTTATTAGGGGGGGGGGGTCTAAAAGTCTTTTTGTATATAGGACAAATTTAAATTCAGTTCTTAATTCTTCTTGAAGAAGTTTATCAGGTTGAATTTATTTTTTTTTGACCCCTAAAAGTACAAGAAAGTACAAAAGAAACTAATAACTAAACATTACCCTATTTCCTAGCGTATTAATTTATATTTATTTCATGATAGATTTTTTCAAAAAGGTTTGAGTATACTGATTAGAAATGGATACATTCTGGGGATATGTGGAGCTCCCCCCCTAATAAAAAAACACTATTAAAACAAGGAAGAAAATTCATTCTTAATGCATAAATACAATTTTGGTTTATCAACCATGTTTTCTCTTTAACCCATAGATGGGCCCTAACAGGTATACCATGCCGGGTCAGAGTGGACCAGGGAGCAATTGGTGATGAAGGGATGCTCCACATTCCCCAAACTCCAAAACTGGAACCATCATCATCAGATAGAGTTTAACGTCATTCCAGGACATGCAGAGCCTCGAGTGAGCCGCCTTCTAGCACAATGATAAAAGGGTTGGGGATTGCCATAAGGGCAATACGGATTGGGCAATCATATAGGTGCTAGGCTTGACGTGAACCAGCCGACTGATCGGAGGGGCCTCTCCGACGCCGTCTAGCCCAAGATAGGGCCAAAGTGTATCCACCTGGGCTCTATCCTTAAAGCATCACAGGTCACCAACCCATGGCCAACAGGTGGCCCCATTGGGGGAGTCTTACCCCTCTGAGAGGTGCATTCGCTAAACGCCCGCAGCTGAAAGGGCGGTTATTTGCTTTTTATTCCAGACTTAGAAAGATAAAATCAAAGATTAAGATAAATGCCCACTCTTACAAGGCTTTAAAAAAATTACCAGCAGTGGTTTCACAAGAAGCTGATCTGTCGTAATTACATGGGCAATTCCTGAATTTTGTGAAATTTACCTCAAATTTCCAGAGATAGTGGTATCATCAAGTAGTTAAATCTCAAAGTTCAATAGGTAAAATACAAAGCAAGAAAATAAAGAGATAGCAACATTTCAAAAGGAGACAGAGAAGAAATAAACCAAGGTATCATTTAAAGAATGATTTTATTTTAGTATTATTTGTATTATTCGGACTAGTGTCCTCATCTTCATTATTATCTGTACAATGCTTTATATGTCAAATAGTGGAATATTGTGGGAATCTCATTATGTATTCATGAGCTGGTGATGAAATGTCTTTACTTTGAATTGTTCCATGGAACATTTATTTTTTTCCACATTGAGCTATTTTCGGTTATTTCTGCTTTTGCTTCTATTATGTCGTTTGATTCCAATTTGGCCCAGAAACTGGTACAGGTGCCCATTATTGTATCCAGCCTCTTTTATAGCAGAGAACTTTCCATGATGATAAATCCACACTATATACATGATTTGAAAATATATTCATGACTAGTATTATTTGTATTATTCAGACTATTGTCCTCATTTTTATTGTTGTAAAACGTTTCGGCCAATGTGCCCTCCGGCCTTCTTCAGGTATCTCTTATCGGACTCGGGAACCTTCTTGTCAGGAGCCATCACGGAACTTTGAACTTAACCCTTTATTCAGTCCACGGGAATATCCTGTTCTCATTCCACTAACCATAGCTGCGGTACAGGTGTTAATCTGTGTTAATTATTATTCTATGTCACTGCTGCCCTTGACCAGGATTGAACCAGCAGTTTAGAGATAACTGTCACTTAGAACTGTCTTAACCTAACTCCTTTATCCACTAGGCTATGTGTCCAATTTTATTTTACTTTAAATTCTTGGTGTAAGCTGATTCATTGAGAAACGATGTGCACCTGTATTTAAACAGGGAATCAAATCTTTGTGCATTTGTCGCCATTATTTGTTCAAGAAGGAAGAGTGAGGGGGGTGAAGGAGAGATGAAAGAGGGGAGAGAGGGAGAGAGGGAAGAGACGAAGGAAGAGAGGGGGGAGTGGAAGGTGAGAGAGACGAGAGAGAGAGAGAGAAAAGAGAGAGATTTTTTTTCTTTTCTATTTTCCTTTATTTCTATTTTAGACTTACCTTAAAATAACCGTCCCAGGTACCGGTGCAGAAATTCAACAAAAATCGAGAGGGTTTGGATTATTACAAATTCAAAGATAAACAGTTGGCCATGATTTGAGAAAAGGAAAATATTTACACTCATTGATTTTTCTCTTGTTTTTTGTTTGTTTCTTTTTTTTTTTTGCTTTTTAATCATTTTTTTATTATTTATTTTTATTTTTAAAGGTCACGTCCTGTAAGAAAACGAACAAAACAAATTCATTGAATTTTACAATGGATTTATTCAGAACAATAAAAAACAAAAAAAAAAACAAAACAAATTCTGAATTCCAAAAGGTGAAAACCTTCCATTTTCGAGGGCCATAAAGAGTCTGTCGGCCGTGGCTTAAGAATACACCAACTGCACCTCTGGCAGAGGGGTAAAAGACCCCCCCCCATGGTGCTACCTGTTGATGGTAAGTGGCGACCATGATGCTTAAGGACAGAATCCTGCGGATCAGCAGTCCATAACATGCAACTCTCCACTTAGACCCTTACTTAGGCTAGACGGACGGTGGAAGAGGCCGCATCTGAACAATCAGCTGGTCACATCAAGCCCTAGCACCTATATGATTGTCCCAACCTTATTGCTGTTATGACAAGCCCTGACCCTTTTTATCATATATGTGATAGAAGGTGGTGGCTGAGGGTCTTAGTATACTGGAAATGACATTAATCTCTATCTGATGGTGAGGTTCCAGTTCTGGAGAATGTGGAGCACTCCTTCATCACCATTGCTCCATGGCCCACTCTGACCTAAAGTGGTAGTACCTGTTAGGATTCCATCTATGGGCTAAATAGAAAAATGTGTTCATAAAAAAAAATTGAGTATTAAGAATGAATTTATTTCAAAACTCTGTCGGCATTAAATGACCCACTGAGGTTGATATGCGGTAAAACAAAACAAAAAAAAAAAACAATAAAAAGACAGACTATACAGACAACATTTTCCTGGTAGCAACACTGTCATTACTGTTATGAAAAAAAGAAAAAAAAAAAAGGTTGTCTCTGTTGGTGCAGATCTTTATGTGCATTGAGCATGCAGCTCGTTTCAAGTGAAAATGCATAACAGCTCACTGTATCTATTGTAGTTGCCATGGCAACATATACGAGGCATTATTGTTGGAGTACTCATCAAGCTTTCAAACATTATGTATTTCCTGTGTAAGAGAGATGTACAATTCAAACAAATTTGATCGGATAATTCTGATAATGTCTTAAGGTATGTATTTACCTAACACCAAGGTCAATATTTAAACAGAGTATTGCTAGTTTGAATTCAGAGTTTTCCTTCTCCTAGGCTGGTTGCCTTACCAAGTCTAAAAAAAAAAAACATAAAAAGAATATGTAGGGGGTTACAAGACTTTCGGATGACCCTGTATGTTGCCATTTTTTAAAAAATTCATGTTCCAAATCAAAGAGAATCATTCAGCTCTGACTATGTGGAATTTTCAACAGTTTTTGTTTTTTCATTTTATTTCTCGCCAGTCTCAGATCATCTCAACAGTGAAATCCAATGAGTTCATAATATTCTGGATGAAAAGTTAAACCCTAATGAACCTTTCTGACACTTGTACGGTGATCTATATTGGAAACAAACAGATACACATACACAAATATATAATATATATAAAAAATAGATTTTATGTGTATAAGCAGACTTCCTTGCCAGCTGTTATTGCTGATAGAAGAGAGGTGCCAAATATTGACAATTTGAGTCGGCTTACACAGCTTTGAAAACAAATTTGTACATTATCTCTCCATTATCTGGGTTTCACTTACCAGTGATCAACCCCAAAAATAAACAATTTACAATTATTATTACTAATAATGCCCCAAAGTGCATGCGTAGTGATGCTGTCAATATAGATATATCAAAGAGATGAAGCCCGTAGAGTGCAAAGGTGAATGTTCTTTATTTAATAAAGAAAGAAAAAAAATGTATGCTGAATTTTCTAAGATTTCTGGTAAGAATTGATATCTTATCATTAGCCATACCCAAATTTGTCGGCTGCTAGCTTTTTAAAAACAAATTAAAATTAATTAAATCTATATTCAAGGTCAAACTTTTGTCTAAAGATGATAGTAGTAACATAATGACCATCATTAAAAAAAGAAAAAATATCATTACATATGCAGTTTATTATTAAAAGATTTAAAATGATTTGTTTTGGTCAATTTTGACTGATCCGCAATTTTGGTTGTTTTTCAATGGGTTTTAGGCGCTTGTTTACAATTTTAACGTAACATTTGGGATGGAAAAATTTTTTTTACCAAAAATCAGGTAATTATCCAATTTTAATGAAATTTTCAGTATTGATTTATCAATTAATGAATTTTATAATGCATCAGTTATTTTATTTCAAAACTTTAATTTAGTATTTTTGCTATGAAAAATTAATATATAAAATTCATTTAAATGTGAAAAGCCTGATGTTAAGTTTAAAATGTTATATTTTTAGATTCTAGATTTAGATGTCAAAAATGCAATTTAGTCTCATTTTGGGTATCACTACTTATCATATACATATTTACCAACCCCTTCGCACGAGAAGGATGCGACACAAGGTCAATTTCTTAAGCGGAGTTTAACAGGTTTGAATTCAGTTTTCCTTCTCCTAGACTGGTTATCTAACCAAGGTTAAAGAGCCTAGTCTGCCCTACTATTTACCCATAGCTTGAGCTAGAGTAGTTGGATTCATACCTTTCCCAAGGGTATTAGTGCTATGTGATATGCAAACAGCCTCGCCCAGGATTTGAACTCGGGTCGACGAGTCCATTTCCTACGACTCTAACCATTAGCCCACGCACACCTCCAATATCTTATCATATAAGGTGTTATCAAAAAGTATTGAGACTGAAACATTAAAATGTTTCAATTCATTAAATGAAGACTAAGCAACTTATATAATAAAGTGATGTCATCTAAATAGATGACCTATCAGATGTAGTTTAGTCTAATACCCCAGAAGACACAACTAATTTTCAAACATCTTCCCAGATATAAATAAAATCTTCATTATTTTTGCACAAAAAGCAAGCTCTGGTGATAGTGAATGTGTATATATATTTACTTTGTTATTAATTGTTTTATTTTTGTGTTTTCCTCTGGACACATACATAAATACCAACTGTCCTTCTTTATTTGTATAGATAGATAAATACAGAGTACTGAATGGAAATGGAAAAACCTGAATGTTGGAAATTAACAAGTTTTTATTTAACACATGGTAGAGAAATGCTTCTACCCCCCCCCCCAAAAAAAAAAAACAACAAAACCCCAGTGATTTAAGAGCTCAGCTTGTGTGTGACCAGGTTTTTGTGTACTAATTCAATGTGTGTCATGGCTGAAGTCCTATTTCCGGTCATATCTCCCACAATGCAATTGTCCCTGACCCATAAAGGGGAGTAACTATGCAGGAGATACAGTCAGTATATTCTAAGACCCTATTGAGGTAAGGAGCTTGATTTTTTTCAAAAACTAATTATAACAGCATTTCTAGGAGTTCATGAATACAAGTTATACAGACGTTGGCAATTGTCTGTCTCAGCTAATGCTGTACTAATATTAAATCTAGGTTCAGATTACTGCTATGATGTGACATTATTGATGCAAGTTTATCATTTGAAATAGACTGGCCTGACTAACAGCAGACAAACCAGGTTGATAGCAGTGTCGTCTAGAATTAAGACTAAATGACCATCTTAGAATAAACTACGAGGATAATCCCAAGGGTAAGTTCTCCAAAATATTTAGAAATCACAGAAATGTCTATAGTTTATTGTCAATGATGTTTCCATCATTTTAAAGTTTGAACATGTATCTATCTTTCTATACAATCACCATTTCAGTCGATGCATTTTTGTAGATGCTGTGACAGTTTTTGTATGCCCATATCATACCAGTTCATCGCCATGTTGTTGAGAAAGCGTTGAAACTTGTCATCATTGCAAACTCCCTACACCACCTGCAGAAGTTTTTGACACCCATAAACTTCCATTGCATGATGTAATGGTTATCAAACTATGCTAACAGATCAATCATTCCCTAATAGTGAGTTCAATCATCACTAGGTGCTCTATATTTCTGGCCTTGTGCCACAACTAAGCTAAGTTTAATGAATGAACTAGTAGGCACTATTTAGTAATGCAATGGTTAGCAAACTAGTCTCATAAATCAATTACTCCTGAGTAGCGAGTTTAATTCTCACTAGGTGCTCTATATTGCAGGCCTTGTGCCAA
This sequence comes from Doryteuthis pealeii, assembly GCA_023376005.1. Classification (NCBI taxonomy): domain Eukaryota; kingdom Metazoa; phylum Mollusca; class Cephalopoda; order Myopsida; family Loliginidae; genus Doryteuthis; species Doryteuthis pealeii. The sequence goes on along the minus strand of CM042140.1, from coordinate 14,792,659 downwards.
TTCTAAGTTATGCAAGTTATTTCTCTGAATTTTTGAGATGAGGCTTGATAATTAGTATTATTTGTATTATTCGGACTATTGTCCTCATCATCATTGTTATCTGTACAACGTTTTGGCTGATGTGCCCTCCGGCCTTCTTCAGGTATTTCTTGTCGGACTTGGGAACCTTTTCAGACTCTAGATCCTTCTTGTCATAATCGGGAACCTTCTTGTTGTAAAATTCCGTGATGGCTCCCGATTACGACAAGAAGGTTCCCGAGTCCGACAAGAAATACCTGAAGAAGGCCGGAGGGCACATTGGCCGAAACGTTGTACAGATAACAATGAAAATGAGGACAATGAATCAGCTTACACCAAGAATTGAAAGTAAAATAAAATTGGACACATGGCCTAGTGGATAAAGGAGTTAGGTTAAGACAGTTCTAAGTGACAGTTATCTCTAAACTGCAGGTTCAGTCCTGGTCAGGGGCAGCAGTGACATAGAATAATAATTAACACAGCTTAATACCTGTACCCCAGCTATGGTTAGTGGAATGAGAACAGGATACCCCCGTGGACTGAATAAAGGGTTAAGTTCAAAGTTCCGTGATTGCTCCTGACAAGAAGGTTCCCGAGTCTGACAAAAAATACCTGAAGAAGGCCGGAGGGCACATCGGCCGAAACGTTGTACAGATAACAATGAAAATGAGGACAATAGTGTGACTGTTATCATCATGGAAAGTTCTATGCTATAAAAGGAGGCTGGAGCAAGAAGATTTGTTTCTGGGCACCTTGTACCAGTTTCTGGGCCAAATTGGAATTAAACGACATAATAGAAGCAAAAGCAGAAATAACGGAAAATAACTCAATGTAAAGACATTTCATCACCAGCTCATGAATGCATAATGAGATTCCCGCAATATTCCCCTTTTTGGAATATTTGACATATAAAGTGTGCTGTAGGCCACAATTTAAATTTATAGACTCTTTGTGGCCGCATGGATCCAATCATCTAATCAACACGTTCGAATACATGGTTGGTTAACTATTTAATGGTCAATTTTGAAAGGTGTTCAGTTGCTCATGCTTAACACGGACAAACGGACCAACAGACAAAGATTCTGCTTAACACTGAGGAACAACCATGGACCCCTCCTAACCAAACACAAGGATTCCACTCAAAACAGATCAAGCTTAGTGCCACAAGGGATCTCCACTGTAAAGTGCTCTCACCTGCAGCCTAAAAATGTCCATAAGAATCTTAACACCCATATATTGTTGGCATCCTTCTGTCTACTAAAGACGATAGCGTAGTGTCCACTTTTAAAAAAATTTTTTTTTTAATCTGCAACTGCGTGAGTGGCTGAACAGACCAATTTTTGAATGGCAATCTCTGGTGCAGTGACTGCAAACAAACTGTAATGCTTTCTAGAGTTGCTGTTGTCTCTCCTTCCTTCTGGCTCTCTTTTCTGTGGCAGCTTCTTTCCTCTCTTTTTCACTCCTTTTCATCCCTTGTTTGACAAGGAGGCGCCAGACCGCTCGGTCTTCTGCACCAACCTCCCATGTGTTGGTGTTGATGTGGTATGTCTTCATGTCCTTCTTGCAGACATCTTTAAAGCACAGGCGTGGTCGCCTTACCATATACGCACAGATTTAAAAACCACATTTTGCCGATATTCTTTAGTTGATTTGATTGCATGATATACTAAAATGGCTTGAGGAGCATTTTACTGTCCGCTTGCTTTCTGGTGAGTTTCCATTAATTGTCAAGTTGGATTTTACAGCTTGTTGGGTTATTTTATGCCAAAGACATTTTGTTTTATTCATTCCTGTTGGGTATTCAAATTTTTTTTATTATAAAGAAAGAAAGGAAAGAAAAAGGACATGCTACATAGAAAAAATATAATAAGAAAGAGAGTAGGGGGAAAGATAGAAAGAGGGAGTAAGCGTACGGAAGTGATAACACTAATCGGTTTCAATTGAACATAATGAAAGGATGAAAAGAAGGACAGAAAGAAAGAAAGTTAAATCAAGATTATTATACTTTTTACATATTGAACTATTCCAATAGCTTTTAAGTAAACATGTCAAATGTTGTAATAATTAAATTATCATACTGTGGTATATCCACAGATCCTGCAAATAAAGATAAAAGTAAAATAATAAAAAATCCTGGAAACTGTAATGAAAAAAAGAATAATGAATTTTTGTTTTATTTGACAATGAATTATGAAATTTGGTGGTAAACATTTCAATCTTAACTGAATTGTTTTTCAAGATATTCAATCCATTCTTGGAGGGAAGCATCAGGATTGGATGGCTAAAATGAAAGAAGAAAAATAAAAAAAGATGTTCAAAATTGCAATTGCCAAGTGGAGGTTATTATCAAAAGGATTCTGCATATTTTAAAATCTAATTTATTAGCTGGAAAAGAAAGAAAAAAAGAAAGAAAGAAAAAAAGGAACTGCATTGTGAATGAAGGTCAAATCTTTGCCAGTTGTACCAACAATTAAATATTCTGTAGTATTTTTCAAAATCTGAATAAATTCAAAAGTTAAATGGTCTTTTCTATATTTTCTTTTTTTGTATGATTTTTCCTTATTAATAAATAATCTTTTAGTTGTTTATTTCTGTCCTTTTTAAGATCAAGGTCCAAGAAACTCTTTGTGGCCCTCAGGTTGAAAAGGTTGGGAACCCTTGTTCTAAATGAGGTTGGTTTTTATTTAGCTATTTTATGGATATTGCCTTGTATCAAATGTGAATTGAATTTAGAGGTAAGTTAATAAAATAATGTCATTAGGAGTATAATGTTAAAACATAAAAATGGGCCCAAAATGGGGGAAATAAAATTACCTTGAGGAGATCCATTTTTATTTCAGTATCTCCCCCTTTCACATCCAGAAGTGAAACCCAACTCTGCTGAGCAGAAGGCAGTTGTAGGCTGCAGATCACATTCGCATTTTTACCCACAACCACACGAAGTTTATTTTCCTGTTGGATCCAATCAACTGGCAATCTAAATAAGATAATAAATTCAAAGAAAATACAAATCACTTATCATTTGGAAAAACAAAAGAAATCTCAATCTACTTTTTTTTAATGTGTTTAATGAATATATATTTATGTATAATACACACTTATGTAACGTGCATATTTATTTGTGTATAATACACACTTATGTAACATGCATATTTTATAATACACACTTATGTAACATGCATATTATTGTGTATAATACACACTTATGTAACATGCATATTTGTGTATAATACATACTTATGTACGTGCATATTATTTGTACACACTTATGTAACGTGCATATTTATTTGTGTATAATACACACTTATGTAACACATGTTATATTATTTGTGTATAATACACACTTATGTAACATGTATTTATATTTGTGTATAATACACACTTATGTAACGTGCATATTATTTGTGTATAATACACACTTATGTAACGTGCATATGTTATTTGTGTATATACACACTTATGTTATTTGTGTATAATACACACTTATGTAACGTGCATAGTATTTGTGTATAATACACACTTATGTAACATATTGTGTATAAGCATAATATACACTTATGGAACGTGAACCTAACTTTAAAAAGAAATTCTCAATGACTCGTAGGCAATGACTTTTTAGAATTTGTAGCAGCTAAATTTAAACTGAATTTAACTTTTGTTCAGTTTGTACAGACTAAAAATAAAAATTAATTTTGTTTATGTTGTAAAATATGTAAATTAATCTAAGTCAGGTGAGTTTGTGTTTCAGTATTATAAAATAGTAGTGGCTGTTATTTCATAAAATATAATTATATGGAAAGTTATGAGGGACACTTTTTATTTTAGCAGTTGATTGAGACTTGAATTTATTTCAAGTATTTCAGTTTAACCAAACTTACAACAGTTTACAACAGTGTCCAAGCAAATACACAGATATATATCTAAGCAAATACACAGATATTTTCACACAAAAATACAACAATATTGCAGTGAAAATAATTTGCATTAAGAGAAACAAATTTATAAACAAACACACATTCCAGTGGATTATGGTCAAGTCATGCTGAAAGCACTGTTTTCCAATAGATTCCCAAAGTTAAGCAGTGATGAACCTGTTCAATACTTAATTGGGTGACTACTTAAATAAAAGCAGACACTGTAAACAACCTGAGTCCTTTGTTTATTAAAATGACTTGATTTGGCATTAAATGACCTGAAAGGGGTTGATATACCGTAAAACAAAACAACCAAACAGTCCAATGGATATTTCTCTGTAATGGTGTAAAATACATTTATTTGGATTATAGATATAACTTACTTTCAGTCATCCTTTCCTAAATATGGTGAGGCATAAAAAAGGTAATTATATAGTTCTTGTACATAATAATCACCCCTAACTTTTTGGTTGACAAATTTGGAAAAATAGTGTAGTATCTTATACACAAATAATTACAGAAAGTCAATTTTGAAACAAAGAACAAAAAAAATACAAAAATAAGTGAAAAACAAAAAAACTGTTACTGCTATAATGATGCTGTACAAAGGCACGAAAGCAATAATCCGTTCACCCAATGGTGACACAGATTTCTTTGATATTGTTGCTGGAGTCCTACAAGGAGATACACTGGCACCATACCTTTTTACAATATGCCTAGACTACAAACTCAGAACATCATTAGATACCATAAAAGAAAACAGCCTCATTCTAAAAAAGGCAAAAAGCCAACAATATCCCACAGAGACTATTACAGATGCAGTCTACGCAGATGATCTGGCACTTCTAGTAGATAAACTTACAGAAGCCAAATCACTGCTGCAAAGCCTAGAGATGGCAGCAAGAGGCATTGCCCTGTATGTGAACTCAAATGATACTGAGTTCATGTGTTTAAACAAGACGGACACATCTCCAAACTGGATGGTAAATCCCTGAAATTAGTAGACAGTAGTCTATTCTTAATACAAATAATTAAGTTATATGGTACCAAATATTCTATCTAATACCAATAATTTTCAAAAAGTTCTAGCGGAGCCCAGATTTCCAGAATTGGAGTCTTACCACCAAATGTTGTTTAGTGTCATACTCAGGATATACCTTTTTGGCGAGAGGGTCTTACCCACTCTACAGGTGATACAATCTGCATATTCTAAGCTCGGCTGACATAGTTGTTTAAAAAGTTAAGTTCTGAGAGGCCACTTTTATTAATAAAAGCAACATACACATTTATATCGAAAACTTGTGAAAATGAAATTAAAAAACAAAACAAAACTGAATGTGCTTACCTTTCTTGAATATCCTTCAGGTGTTTAGCCATGTTCAGGTAATAATACCAACGTTCCCTAATGCTATTCAAACAAGCAGGTATGTTCTGAATAGATCTCACATTTTCCACACAGTCCGAAATATACAAATTACTGTTGCTTACCTGAAAAATAAAAACCAAATCAATAAGTCTATACTATGAATAATTCTATAAATGAATGTCCTCAATATGAGGGTAGGCTGAAAATTTTATATGATGACATTATATTCACTGTGGATGACTTTTTTAATCAATAAGAACAAAGCACTGCAACACTGATGGAAGAAGTATGTAAACCATCAGGGAGACTACATTGAAAAATAAAACTTATTTAGCTACATTCTATGAAAATATCTTGGTCAGTCTATGAACTTTTTAGTTGACCCTCATAATATAACCTTCTTTCATTAATGATAATGAAAATTGCAATAATAGAACTATTAAATAAAGTTTTACAATTCACTGATTTTAACAGCATGTCAACCTGTCTAGGGTTATTTTATGCCTAGAAGTTAGGGAATCCTGTTCATTGTATGTTTATATTTACATTTTTTGTCTAGTTGTTCCTTAAGAGGATTTTTTAGCACATGGTCCTATTGAATACCAACAGTTTTTAATAATATTACTGTTACTGCTGCAGCATTCACCCTTGGTCGGTTGAGCCGGAACCACCCAACAAATTCAGGTAATCTGAACATTAGCTATATAAATGAGAGTAACCTCCCCTAGTTTGTTTCACTTTGAGGAAGCTGTGTGTTTTGGTCGTCCATTTTCATTTCACCGTAAATCTACACTGAAAATACAAATTTGTTCGAATCAATATAAATGCATGTTTTAACATGAAAATATCATAAAACGTGTTCTTAATTGTGCTTGCGCATTTTTTGAAATGAACTTAATTGTTATTAAGAACACATTTTATGATATTTTTGTGTTAAAACATGCAGTTGTATTGATTCAAACAAATTCGTATTTTCAGTGTAGATTTATGGTGAAATGAAAATGGCCGACCAAAACTAACGGCTTCCTCAAAGAGAAACAAATTAGGGGAGGTTACTCTCATTTATGTAACTAATTTTCGGATTACCCGAATTCACTGTATCTCAAAATCAAACACTACATCATGACAACCAGAGTTGTTAGTAGAGTCGCTGTGATAGAGATGATAGGATACTTCAGCCTGCAGGATCTTGATGGTTATCATAGGAAATGAAATTGGCGACCTGAGTTCAAATCCTGAACAAGGCTGTTTAAATTTCACTTCATGTTAATGACCTTGGGAAAAGTATGAATCCATCTTATCCATACCAGCTATGGGTGAATAGTAGGGCAGACAGGGTTCTTTAGCCTTGGTTAGGCAACCAGTCCCGGAAAAGGAAAACTCTGAATTCAAACTAGCTGTGTCGGGCGAGTGGCCTATTTTTGGCATCAGCCAGACAGTGATGGAGTCTATCCCCTTTTTGCTAAGGCTAAACCAGGAAGATTCTATTTGCTAAGAGTGGCCTATTGTTGGCATCAGCCAAACAGCGGGGGAGTCTATCCCCTTTTCACTAGTGCTAGACCAGGGAGATTGTTTTTGCGTCTGAGGTGGAGCACCAGACCAACCATCAGCTCCATACTTTACTGCACAGATCCAAGCTGTGCTACTCATGTGCTGAGTTGGTTAGAGGCCAGTATCGAACCCAGAAATTTATAGTTCATAGGCTGATGCTCTGCTGACTAAGCTAACTTTGTGTCACATCCTGCCTGTAGAAAGGTTGGATAAATATAGATGTTGATGGCTTTAGAGTCATTCTGTTCTTGGTCAGGCAAGAACTTTTCAGCAGCCATTCATAAATATGTTTAGAAACTCAGAATTTGTTTTTTTTTTACTTGAAACTAATTCATCTTTCTTGTGCTAATTGAAACAGACATTATACACACATCCAGATGTGTTTATTTCCCTTTGAAATCTATTTAGATAATTGATTGTATTGATTGTTAAAATGCTTTCCAAATCTCCTGGGTAATAGCATCCTTGTATTGGGGGGGGAGGGGTAATAGCAAAAAAAGTATTCCCCAACCAATGATCTAATTGAGATAATCAAATACTTATTCTTAGCTATTAGTTTGTACTTTGGTCTTAGAAATTTTATTTATTTTACAATCATTTAATAACCTGGTCGGATGCCAAGGGGTTAACTCCTTTTAGCTGCTCAGTGATTTACGAGGAAATAGTCCCAAATCAAATCAATAGATATCAATAGACGCAACTTCTGTCCCATAATAATTGGTACATTTAGTAAATGAATTTTATATACAAATGTAACAACTAATATGGTACAGAGTTAATATAAGTTTTAGTTATGGTTGCAACACTAGTTTCAAATTTTATACACAATAGGGTCGGTTTAGCTCAGTCGGTAGAGCATCAGCCTAGGAATCACAAGGTTCTGGGTTCAATACTGGCCCTTGCCAAACTCAGCGTATGAGTAGCACAGGAGCTGATGGTAAGTGTGGTGCACCACCTCAGATGCTAAAATAATCTCCTTGGTCTGGCACTAGTGAAAAGGGGATCGACTCCCCCACTGTCTGGCTGATATCTACATAAGGCCACCCCGCTGACTTTACTTACTTTTATTGTAGTGTAATGGTTAACGAGGTAGTCTTTCAGATCTATTACTAAGTGTACAAGTCCAAGACTGAATATAATAACATGACTGGAGTTCAAACTGACTTACTACAATATTGCTGTCAAGAACATTAGCTACAAGGCCATGGGGATTACCAAGAGTTTAATATCAAGATTATTCACAGTTTGAAGTCTTGTTAAATATACTTACATTAATGTCATCTAGTAAAATGTCTTGGTAGCCAGACGGTTTGAAATATAAGGTCACTAAAAGACTTTCTGGTTCCCCAATTTCACTTGTCATTTTAACTTGAAGGAAGTTTTTCCCGGATTTTTCAATGGTCACATTTGTAAATGATTGGTAGACATTTATCATTTTCTCACTTCTGCAAGACAAGAAACAAAGAAAAAGATATATATATATATATATATATATATATTATATATATATATATATATTGTAATTTAATAAAAATCATCATATAATCGGGTACAATATTTAAAAAACATAAACCACACAACTCTTACTATAAAATTTTTACCCCCCCACCTTTCCCCCCCTTCACTTACTATAAAAAGAATTTTCATCTGACACGTGTAGATGTCTCTCTCCCCACCCCCTTACATAATAAACGCACACAGCAACTTAAATGTTAAAAGAATATTCTCTTGCCTCTTTTATCAATGAAAATCATGCTCACACACACACACAACCTTGAGGTTTGTTTTGATTCCGTTTATCGCAAAAGATTTATACACACATGCGTACACATTCATAAACACATAAAAAATGCACAATGCTTTTTTCGATACAAACACTTACACATTCTAATACTCACACCGCGAAAAAGAATATTTGACGTCATATTTCAAACCGTCCATTTTTTCAACGTTCTTTTTTCTCAGACTTCAAATTTTAAACAAGGACTATTACTCGTCTTTCTCTGAGATAAAAATTTTTTTAATTTTTTTATCATCTTCCACATACCAACAAAAGCCCTGAAGATGATCTAATTAATAGATCAAAACACTGCAGCATCGGCCAATAAACTCACCACTTAACTCATTTAAACCTGTGTTTTTTCAATTTTTTATTATACTACATATATATATATATATATATATATATATATATGTGTGTGTGTGTGTGTGGAGAGAAGGATTTGAATAAATTCGACAAAATAGGGTTGAGAATAGAGGAAAGTGTGGATATAGATAACAACACAGACAGCCGAATTCAATTGGTATTTTTCCTCATTATTGGATGAAGTTTCTTCAGAACTTTATTGACATAAGTACTTGTACATTCTGCTTTTATAATGAAAAGGTAAATGGGTGAGGGGTGAGGGAAAGTCAGGTGGGGTTGCTGTGTATGGAAATGGTACTTATATATATATATATATATATATATATATATATATGATTTTACTACATAAAAATATATGGAAAGTGGTATACAATGTTATTAATTTGAGCAATTCCAAATATATGCCAATGACACTTTGGTATTAACTACAAATATCATAGAATGATCTGTGTATGTGTGTGACCAGCTGTTATATACCCCTTTAGATATTGGGTATATAAATAGCAGAGAGAGCAGATGAGATGAGTTATTAGTTGTTCTGTTTCGTCATTGCCATCCTCTTCTGCTGGGTTGGGTGTCTACTCATTTCATTGTTGGAATAATTAAGCAAGACTTTATTGTTTTTCTTCATTCTTTATTAAAAACCCAAAGCACAAAGGGGTACTCAACTGCACGGTGAGAAGTTGGCAACTTAGGAGCGAAGGATCCTCACGTCTGCTCCTTTTGAATATATCAATGTAGGTCCTTAGTGGGCATCCTACGTTAGCATGTCCATGTGTTGGCCTCCACAGGAGAATGTCGCTTATGAGCTCGTCCCCGCTTCTCCAGCAGTGTCCTACATGCCTAGTCCGTCTCACCCGTATAGTTTGTGAGATGGGGGGCAGGTGACCATATAGTTGCTTCTTTGTGGGGTGCTGCTTCCACGACTTGTTCAGGACTGCTTGCAACATTCTTGTGCAGGTCCCATCTAGCTTATTCTCAAGGCGCTTTGTTAGGGTCCAGGTGGTGCAGCCATACAGCAGTACTGATATAACCACAGCCTGGAAGAATTGTCGCTTTAGCTTGTCAGTGAGATCGGATCTCTATATTACTGATGATCTGTTTGTGGCCGCCCATGCCTTTCTTATACGTGTATTAACTCTTAACATCCTGTTGAGATTTTTCCAAGTCCAGAGCATTCCTATAAGGATATATAAAAAAAATGGCTAAAAATGACCTTTGCATCTAAAGTTACCTATTATTTCCCTTAAATCAAAGATTTCTACATATGTTTAATATTAAATCTAAACAAAGGCTATTGTTTGGGGCTGATTAGTTAAAACGAATGTGACTTCCAGCCGGGTGGAATAAGGTGGTATAGGACTTTAAGAGTTAACATCGCTTTCTGTGGATGAGATATTACTACCTAGGTATGTGAACTGTTCTACTGGCTTAAGAGGCTTACCGTCAAGTGTGGAGATGTCTCCTTTCTCTTTGAAGCACATGAACTCTGTTTTCACGGAGTTCACATAGAGGCCGAATCTATTGTGCCATTTTTACTTACAATCAAAACCCAACAAATCATTCGGTTACTATTTTCACCTGTTGGACTCATCATTCTTTTTGAATCTTTTTTTTGTTTTTTAAATAAAAAAAAAAAATTCAAAAGATGGAGAAATTTTGCTCAGTATATTTTAAACAAACTCATTATACACTAAATAAAATATTTAGAATGTCCAAGAAAAAAAAAGACAACAGAATAAAGAATGTTGGGTACTCTTCGCGGAGAACCGTCCCTGCCTCCTGCCTCAAAAAACGCTATCCGGTGGCTGCTGAAAAAAAAAACACCAGCTATGATTGAAGTCCGTAGCCGAAGCGGTGTCACTTGAAAAAAAAACTAGGGTTGGGATTTAGGGTTAGGGTTAGTTTAATGGGAAAATAAATAATTTGGGCTCTGTTTTTTCTGGGTCACCCTGTATACAGGGTGACCCAGAAAAAACAGAACACACAAATTTGGTAATAAAATTATTAATTTTAACTAGGGGGGGGGGGGTCTGGGGTTAGGGTTGGGTTTTCGGGAAAAATGCCCTAAGCGGGTTGTTTTTTTTTGTTTGTTTTGCAAGTGACACCGCTTCAGTAACGGACTTCATAGCTGGTGTTTTTTTTCAGCAGCCACCGGATAGCAGTTTTGGAGGCAGAAAGCCATGACGGTTCTCCGGCGAAGAGTACCGAATGTTGTTTGAAAAAAAAAAAAAAAAGAGCCAAAGAAAATGACTTACATGTCAAAGTCTTCTTGAACGCGTGAAATCTTTTCATCATGTTCAGTTTTTAAGACTTTATATTCTTCTTCTTTATGTTGCACTTTCTTCAAAAGATCTTCACAAATCGTCTTCAATTCACAAGTCTTGGCTTTCAAAGTTTTCATATTGGTACAACGTGTCTTGTACACTTGCTGAGCACTTTCAAGTTTATCTTTCTGAAGATTAACAACAAAATAAAAAAAATAATTTGTACAATTTGCAGTTGGATGAGTTGAATTCATCAAAATTATTTTAAAATAGAATTTTGCTTCTTAGAAAACAATCAACTTTTCCGGAATCTGACTCTAAGTTATCTTTCAAGTAATAATAAAAGTTGTCGGGTGGTTAGGCAACCAGTCTCAGAAAAGGAAAACTCTGAATTCAAACCAGCTGTGTCGGGGGAGTGGCCTAAATTCGGTATCAGCCAGACAGTGAGGGAGCCTATCCCCTTTTCACCAGTGCTAGACCAAGGAAATTGTTTTTGCATCTGAGGTGGAGCGCCACACCTACAATCAGAGATAAGTAAATTTGGCACACTCCCTACTCCACCCTGTCAGCTGGGCTGTAGAATAGGCTAACTACATCTCTGCAGAGGGGTACCCCCCTCCCCCATAGGATCACCTGTTGGCCGTGGGTGTTGACTTGCAATGCCTGAAAACAAGGACAGTGGTAGCTGAACAATCTGTGACCCTGGTACTAACTGGTCCTGTAACATGCAACACTACACTTCTGCATTTACTTGGGTTGGTCAGGAGGTCAGTTGGCTGTTCATGTCATACCCTAGCAACTATATGACTGTCCCGACTATAGTCTTCAAATTGCTCTTAAGGGAAACACCCACCCCTTTTTAACCATATAGGTGATAGAAGACAGTGGCTGAGAGTCAATCACTAGTATTTATTAATACATATAAAGTTAATGTAAATTATTTCTACTAATTTATTAATACACATGAAGTTAATGAAAATTATTTATTAAACAAATTATATATATATAATGAAGGAAACGTTAATTTTTTTCAGAATACAAGGTGTGTCATAAAAGTATCGAGATTGAAGCTGTATTTACCAAGATAGAAATGAACAATGAATGGAACATTCATTTTTTTCAGAATACAAGGTGTCAAAAAGTACAAAAAATTTCAATACTTTTTTGACACACCTTGTATATATATATATATATATATATATATATATATATATAATATATGTGAAGTGGACAAACAATGTGTTTGAAAATGGCGAAGGCCGACAATTTTTTGGAAGATTATGTGCTTAATTAAAGTCATACCTAATTTGTTAATTAATTAATTATAATTAAATGAATTATAATTAAATGAATTGGGCGTGCATATATATATATATTTAAATATTTAGCATTAAATAACCCACAAGGGTTGATATGTCATTAGACCAACCAACAATCATTACTGTTACTCATTATTTTTGTATGAGAGATGGTAGCAGATCATTTTTGTGTCTAAAGAAAAATATCCACCAAAATAGTATGAAAAATTTGTCATTTCTCTTTAATGTTTTTTTTTAAATTTATCTTTTTATTGATTTCAATGGAATGTCAAACCATCTAAGGTTATTTTATGCCTAGAGGTTAGGAAATCACGCTCATTGTATGTTTGTATTTATATTTTTGTATAGTTGTTTCTCAAGTGTCGTTGCACACAGTTACAGTTAAGAGAAAGAGGAAAAAATCTTTAAAATTCAGCAATAAAATTATTGATATACAAACCAGTTGGTCCTCAAAGTCAGACAAATGTTGGGGCATGTAGGCTCCCAAAATATCAGACACTTTACCCAGCTTTTCTTGTTTGAGACGTTCATATTTTTCTGACTGTTCAAATAAAAAATAAGAAACAACACTTGTATATATTCACATAGATACACACATCTCCATAATTACATACACATAGAGTGACGGAAAATAAAATTGCAAATCACTAAAGAATTATGCTGATTTTGACTTTAGTATTGTATGCGCATGGGGTTTTAAGTATAGTTAATACACCCCTTATTTTGGAACCTGTGCACTTATTGATCAAAATATGTAATTATTTACTGTAATTCAGTTATATTACTTGTAGATTTAATTTTGAGTAAACTGAAAAACAAAGTGTGGCAATTCTATTTTCCATCAATGCTTGCTTATATATATTATATATATATATATATATAAGTTAAAAGAAAGGAAATTAATCCGACAGTATGAGTATATATAAAAAGATATGAAAACACCACAAAAAGCTGTTAAAGTGAAAACATTTTATAACTTAGCTGATATTGAACAATATTTCGATTTTTAAGAAAATCATCATCAGAGCTTGTTTATACTCCGTGTTGTTAAGAGCGGAGACAAAGATCATACGAGTTCAAAAGTTTCTTTTTTGCAACGTCAAGGTTTTTGTTTTGAACTCATATGACTTTTGTCTCCGCTCTTAACAACACGAAGTATAAACAAGCTCTGATGACGATTTTCTTAAAAATCGAAATATTCAATATCAGCTAAGTTATAAAAATGTTTTCACTTTAACAGCATTTTGTGGTGTTTATATATATATATATATATATATATATATATATATATACACACAGGTAGAGTTTAGAAGTAAAAAATAATATATATATATATGTGTGTGTGTGTGTGTGTGTGTGTGTGAAGAAAGAAATGGATATAAAATCCAACAATGTAAATATGTATAAAGTTTTTGAAAAAACAAGAAAATATGTCAAAAATGATATTTTTGAAACTGACACTCAAACATTTTGGTTTTATTTAAGCCACCAAGAGGGCTAATAGTCATAAATCATATGAAAGAAATAAAAACAATAAAAAAAAGAATTTTATACATATATATATATTGTGTGTGTGTGTGTGTGTGTGCGGAGAAAGGTAGACAAACACGAGATGTTATGGAAACTGGATGTTTATTGTCGACGATGCAACCTTTCGGTCTGTTAGACCTTCTTCAGGACTTGGATATAGTTCTTGCTTCAATGATGGACATTCTCAAAATGCTGAAACAGGAGGTCGTCAGTAGGGGGAGGGGTGGTTGGAGGTGGGTAGTGGATTTTCTTCTCTCTAGATGGGGAGGGTCAGAATCGTGAATGGTGGTGGTACTGCAGGTGTTAGTCTAGAAAATTGGATTGTGAGGATTGCGGTTTGTCTACCTTTCTCCACACACACACATATATATATATATATATATATATATATCTTATTATAATGGAGATTGTGTGTTTTTCTGTCTGTAACCGAAACTATATTCCTACTCAAGTCACAATTCCCTTAGTTATTTACATCACATTCTCCATGATTTTATTTTTATCTAAATCTCAATTATTAATAAAATTGTCTTACATTATTAATACTGTTAACTATGTCTACGTACTGACAACATGCAATTATATTTATATATACAACAAAATAGCGGTTTATAGTGTGAACGGGAAGGCTAATTTGCATATTAATATTAAAAAATCGAATTTAATAAATATGTGCTTAGTATTATTGATTTCTAACTGTTTGGTTTTATTTTAATGAATATAAGCAAAAATCTCTTCAATGAATCTTAAATGAAATCCATTAACAAGATAAAATAACTATCATTTTATTCTTTACTCCCTCTTTTAACTAAATACTTAAATTAGAAAAAATAACAATGAAAGACGAGAGTGATGGAAGAGTAAGTTTCAGTTGTTCCATTTTTTATTATACTCCCTCTGTTTCAAATCTTTTATTATACTCCCTCTGTTTCAAATCTTTTTATCTGTATTCTTATTTAGTTTCATTAGCCTTTCTAATTGAATACAATATTTTATTACATTAAAACTTAAATACTTGCACCCGGAGGGTGCATATATTTGCTAGTATGTATAAAGTTCTTTTTTTATTGTTTTTTTTTCTTCTTTCATATGATTTATGACTATTAGCCCTGTTGATGGCTTAAATAAAACCAAAATGTTTTAGTGTCAGTTTCAAAAATATCATTTTTGACATATTTTCTTGTTTTTTCAAAAACTTTATACATATTTATATTGTTGGATTTTATATCCATTTCTTTCTTCACACACACACACACACACACACACACACACACACACACATATATATATATATATATATATATATATAGTATAAATTTTAGTGCCAGGGTAAACAAAGCTAAGTAAATAGCAACAATAATAATAATAATGTGGTTACTGTGTTTTTGCTTACATAACTTAAGCATTGTGGTTATTATCATTGTAAATAGAATCAGCAACTTGAGTTCAAATCCTGGATGAGGTTAATAACATTTCACATTATGCTTTATATATATTTACCAACGCCTCCGCACAAGCAGGATGTGACACAAGGTCAATTTCTTAAGCGGAGTTCAACAGGTTTGAATTCAGAGTTTTTCCTTCTCTTAGACTGGTTGCCTAACCAAGGTTAAAGAGCCCGGTCTGCCCTACTATTTATCCATAGCTGGAGGGAGAGTAGGATCCATACCTTTCCCAAGGGTATTAGCGCTAAGTGAAATGCAATTATCACATTCAGGATTTGAACTCGGGGCGACTAGTCCATTTCCCATGACTGTAATCATTACACCACGCGCTTCCTTTATGCTTTATGTCATTGCACCACCTAAAAGCTATGGGTAAACAGCTGGGCAGACTAGGTTCTTTAGTCTTGGTAATGCAATCGGTATAAGTAGTAAAATAAAATAGACAGAGTGACCTATTGTTGGTATCAGCCAGACAGCAAGGGAGTCTATCCCCTTTTTGCTAGCGCTAGACCAGGGAGATTTTTTTTGCATCTGAGGTGGAGCGCCACACCTACCATCATCTCTCGACTTTACCGAACAAATCCAAGCTGTACTACTCATACGCTGAGTTGGCAAGGGCCAGTATTGAACCCAGAACCTTGTGGTTCTGAGTTGGATACTCTACGACTGAGCTAAACCGGCTTGGTAAGGCAACTGGTATAGGAGAAAGAGAAATCAGAATTCAAACCAGCTGTACTCTGCTTAAAAATCGACCTTGTATTACATCTATCATGTGGCAATGGGGTTGGGTAGATACATATATCAATCATTATAATTTGTGAATGGAAATATACAGGGTGTTCGGGATGAATTTGCCATACTTATATTCAGTTATTTTTCTGTGTACATATACACACTAAACAATTGGTTGTCTTTTTAGTAAGCCTATAGAATTGTGATCTAGATATATGTTCATAACCAGAACTACTGAAGTTGAATATGTCAAACAAAACCAATATACAAATATTTTTGTCATAATTAGAAAAAAATTGCTAAAATTAAATAGGAATATTATTACATGAATGTTGCTGATGAATGTTTCTTTTTTTTTTTTTAATTTTATCTTTTTTAATTAAAAAAAAATTGTATATCAGTTCAAAAATGATTTCTTTAAATGATAAGGGAGATAACAAGCTAAAATATCATCGTGGGTTATCTACCTTGAAGAAAGTTTTTTTTTTAGTTTTTTTTTAGTTTTTAAAAAATTCTACTGAATAATAAATTCAAAAGTAGATTTTTATTTAATACTGAAATATAAAAGAGGATTTATTTCAGGTTTATTTTCATAAATCTTTTCTACAATTAATTTCTAGAAAAAGGAAAGTCACAAATTATCTGTACTTCTATGAATATCTTTATTGTTATGATAAAAATGATTCAAGAAGTTTTTAAATTCAGTGATCTTTAGGTAGGGGAGTGTTTGTGTGTAAAAAAATTTCTTAATATTTTAGTTTATATATATATATATATATATATATATATATATATATATATATATATTATATTTCACTCAGTCAGTAGAGCATCCACCTAGGAACAACACAGAGTAGCATAGATTGGATCTGTGCAGTAAAGTAGGGAGCTGATGGTAAGTGTGGAGGTCCACTTCAGACACAAAAAACAACCTCACTAGTACTAGTGAAAAGAGGATAGACTCCCTCGCTGTTTGGCTGATACCAACAAAAGTCAGCTCTACCAACCTCTTTCTACTACTATATATACCTTTCTACCTATATATATATATTATATATATATATATATATATATGATAAGTTGTAAACACGGTTGTTTTGGAATGGCTTTTTGCCGATAATTTATATATATATATATATATATATATATATATATATATATATATATATATATATATATATATATATATTAAATATAAGACATTTTGTGAATTTTCCATACATATGCATGCACATATATACATAAAAATTGACTCAGAATAGTAGGAAGAAGTTTGGTAAGTTTATATTTTATATATATATATTATGAACTTACAAAAGGCAATACTTGTCTGCTGTTTACAGACTTGAATTCTCTGGTGATCGTAACATATCTATCGATGTATGTATTTATCAATTAAATGTTTGACTCTTATTGGCAGCTAGCGACGGCCAAGAGGAAAGGAGTCAGACTGATGAAAAGTCAGTCGAGTTTTGTTCCCAGCTAAAAGTAGCTGTTAAGTCTAGCCACACTGATGAGGCATAAACGTTGAAACAGGGTGTCTGTGGATGACTATATATATATATATATAGTGTCTGTGTGAAAAAATTTATACAGGAAAGCTGAATAATAAACACAAATAATCAATGTTTCTGAACAGAGATAAAATATTAATCGAATCAATTGTTTGTGTTTGTTATTCACCTTTCCCATATATTTTTCCCATTTTGTCAAATTTTTCTTAATCTGTTACTTTCTTCATATATACATATACATATGCAGCATTTTATTTCTGATTACATCAGATTATATATATATTTTGGCAGCAAGTTATTTTTTAGGCATGTGCTATTGAACAACATGGAGTACTCTTTCTTCATTTTTTGGATTTGGATTTTTTCCAGTCGGCTGGCAATCTTTTTTGGGTTTGGATCCAATTGGTATATAATATTTCCCATACTAATATCCCGAGCGCTTTCGACTGTTTCTCCAAATTTAATAAAAAAAATAGATAAAACAAACTAAAAAAAATGAACTAAAACCAACTTATATACCCTAAGATGATGACTGGCGAAACAGTCGAAAGTGCTTGGGATAACAGTATGAGAAATATTATATACCAATTGGATCCAAACACAAAAAAGATCGCCAGACAACTGGAAAAAATACAAATTAAAAAAATGAAGAAAGAGTACTCCGTGTTGTTCAATAGCACATGCCTAATATATATATATATATATATATATATATATATATGTATATCAGTCATCCACCGACACGTGTTTTGAAGTTTATTTCTCATTTCGGCTCGACTTTTTATCAGCTACCTCTAGCCGGGATCGAAACCCGATAGAATTTTCATCTGTCATGTCCCTTACCCTTGCGGCTATCAGCGACCCATCAGTCTAGGATGAACAATTAATTGCTACATACTTTTTATGGCGGTATGTTTTTACAATCACTAGAGAACTCAAATCTGTAAACAGACGGGTAACGGCTAATGCCAAACGGTGAAGTTACAATTAATGTCCCCCCACTCTGCTCAACCATGGGAGTGGGAAGCATATATATATATATAATCCAAAAGTCCAGAGAAGAAATCTTCCTTACGACACAAGAGTTTTATTTAAACAAAACCAAGTCGCAGTTTGAGAGCTCAATGTGTGCTCTTAATGTTGGAGTCACAGAGCAAATATTTGAGTAAAGAAATAACAAAAGACTTAGAGATTTAGCATTATAGTCTATTTCAGGGAGCTTAGACAAATAGTCGAAATCTCCCGACTCATCAGATGCGAATGATGAAATTTTTTATTACTTTAAAGGCATTTGAAAACAGATTTTTATTTATATATTTTTAAAATTTTTTAGAATTTTATAGTCCTGTGATATGAATTCCAAATGAAATCCTTGATTGTTGCAAAAAAAAAAAAAAAAAATTATTATTTCTTTACTCATTATATATATATATATATATATATATATATATATATATATATGACTATTAGTGAGTACAAGATTTTAATAAATATAATGTTTTCTCTTCTTGTCCTGCAGGGTTTACATTCCATAAGAGCAGTGATCCTCAAAATATGTGCCACAATTTATCTTTCAATTGTGCTTTACAATAATTTTGATTTAGGCATACCCACTTAAATGCTGCTTTTGGTGGTTATTAAGCTCATTCTGAATCACATACTATTCATAGAATTTTGATCATAATTGCATGTCAGATGAAGAGTGCTACTGGGTACCATATAACCAAATACTATCTGTCTCATCATTGATTGGTGAATAAACTAACTCCCGACCAGTGCAAAGGGTGGCTAGACATCCTGCAGGATATAAAACCTGTCAAAGGGGCAGAAGGGTTGAAGGTTATCTAACACACAGACATTTATAGGGGGGGGGGGAGGCAAACACCCTAGAGTCTTGAATGATGAATGTCTAGGAGAAAGATACTCTGCTATAAGATCTATGACCTGAGGAATTCACTATCACTGTCCCAGCTGTAAAGGGCGGGGCCAGTCCTAAAGCTTCACAGCACAGGCCTGAAGACAACCCTCACATCATCACCACCCCAACTTTAAAAAGCCTTGCAGCAGCCACTATAGCAGATCCTGTCTATCTATCTATCTATCTATCTATCTATACATATATAAAGGCCAGTTATTTGTATATGTATGTCCAGAGGAAACTTTGTAAATAAAACAATTAACAACAAAGTAAATATATATACACATTAAATATCACCAGGGCTTGGTTTTTGAGCAAAAATAATTGAGATTTGATTTATATTCATGAAGATAATTAAAAATTAAAAATTAAAAAATTTAAATTTAAATGATAACAGCATGGATATTTTTTTTCCTTTAATATTTTAGATAGTAGACATTAACATTTTTTTTTAGAGTAGCTGGATCAATGCAAGGTCTATTTTTTTTTTTTACATGGGGATTTAAATGGGGCATCCCATGAGGATTCAACTCACGATTCAGTAATAATGGATCTGCAGGACTAACTTAAAAAAATCCCCCTCTACCCAGGCAAAACCAGATAGCTGCTGCTAGTCTTATATAAGGCTCATCAGTGCACAGCATGCTTACACCAGTCAAAGAACACCTTTATCAATGTTTGTTCATGAGAGAGAGAGAGAGAGAAGAGAGAGAGAGAGAGAGAGAGAGAGAGAGAGATTATAATTGCAAATAAAATTGAATAAAAATATAATGAGAAATATTCTGTTATTAATATTAATAGTTATATTAATCCTTAAGTAATTATGATAAGATTAAGTACAAATGCAGACCCCACACTATTATTAAGTTTCAAATTCTATTAGAAATTGCTTTATTCTCTAAGTTATTTTCATTTTAATGAGTAGCATTGTGGCTTAGACCAGCATCTGGTTGGCTTGCAGATGCAGCTTCTTAGATCATCAACTTTGGCTGGACACATCATCAGATAAAATAGCAGAAATCGTCTAAAAAACACCCGTTGAGAAAAAAAGATCTCGGATTACAATTACTTCCTTTTCAGCAATAGCAGTGCTCCAAGTTAACACAGACTTGGGGTAGAGATGGGACAGTGAATTGTCTAGAGCAAGCACCTTGGCTAGTCTGTACACTCTCACTGGCTATCCAACTCTTTTATGCAAATAGTTTTTTGGAATTGCCTAGAACTAATTAATCATCAGTAGGTTCCGCTTGGCTCTTATTAGCCAATTCACTCTACTTAGGTTACATAATTGTTAGTCACCTAACACTTATTTACAGTAGTGTAGAAATCAAAATGGCTGTTATAAGTTGCAGCCGGCAGCCTTGAAGGATTGAGTAAGAAGGCTTGACCTCATCCTGATCCTTCCGGTGGATACTGTGAGAATTGGTGGAGAAGACCCTCTTCTGGTTTAGATTAGAAAGAGTTTTTAGTCAGTATCGTCCAAACCACGAAAGTGGTAAGTCATGTTAAGCGCACGGCCGACTCAGTCTGCGCAGTTAGTCTGGTGGGGATTTCAGAATAAAATATGATCTAAAGCAAATTGAAGTCTTGGGTTATTATCTAAAAAACTACCAATGACACAGGGCTTCTGATAAAGAGAAATTCCGAATGGAAGACCAGACACAAAGTCCCCAAGACGAAGTCCAGACGCTAGAAGAAGAACGTAAGATACTAAAGATGAGCAGAAGAATAATAGAAGTAAAGAAAGTATACAACATTTATCTTTGATGCTGACAACACTTGTACTACTACAAATACTACTGCACTAACAGAAATCACTCTACAATGTGCCTTTTTTATGCTACATTATGGTAACAGAAATACAAAAATTGTTTCATTATAATATAGATTGTTTATAATATGATAACTAAGCAACTATTTCAAACTTTTCAATACAGTAATATTTATTTACTTAGAATCAGTAAAGCCTGACACAAGGACAGTTTTCTGGAGCACTCAATGCTAACCACTATATTACTTTTACACACAATTAAAAAATGCATTATCAAATAATTTCTGAAATAGTTAGATAAAATAGTTTTCAATTTTATTATCTTTATCTTATGTAACTGTTTGTCTGTAACCGAAACTACATCACCACTGACATCACAATTTCCTTAGTTATTTAATTTATATTCTCAATGATTGTGAAATAGTTATTATTCAATTTAATTAGCATCTTATTTATTAACGATGTCTCTATTAAAGTCTACCTAAGTTAGATTTACCCCAAAACTGCCCATATCATTAATGCATTTAAAATCCTGAAATATGTTATATATCTGTAAGAAATAAAAATTTACATAGTATATGGTGGGAATAATTTGCATAATGATTTTAACAAAACTGGGTTTAATAAATAATTATTTCCTGTTACTGATTTCTAATACTATCATGTTATTCTAAAATGTATTGATATATTTTATTACACTAAAACTTAAATAGTTGCACCCAGGGGGCGCATACTTTTGTTAGTTTTCATAATAAAATAAAACAATTGTATTACATTTTATTATCATTATTTTCATTTGAAAAAAATTTATAAATAAAATATATTCTCTTATCAGCTGCCATTCATAATAAAATTAGCTTGAAGATTTTAATTACAAATATTATAAATGCAAAAATAAACAAAAGTAGACAAACAATTTGAAAAAAATAAAGGAAACATTGATGAGGAAAATGAATATTGAAATATTAATGAAAGTAATTTTTTTTTGTTGCACAAATATTGATTATTTAAAAATGTCATTGAGAAAAATTTTTTTTTTTTCATAGGTTTTCTCTAAAAGTCATTAATAAACTGTTTTTACTACAAATAAGATAAAATGTAATTTCACTAAAAAAGAAATATGATAAATTATATAATGGATAATAGTAATGTAAATACAAAAATTATATCATTATAATAAAGATTGCTTATGATACTATAAATAAGTAAATATTTTGAAATTCTCAATACAGTAATATTGATTTACTAGAAATCAAAGTTTGTCATAAGGCCAGTTTTCGGGAGCACTCAATCAGGCTCACCATAACTGTTTTCAATTTATTCATTTTTCTAAAATCAATAAAAAAAATAAAAAAATCAATAATTATAATATTCATAATTATAATATTTTAATGATATGGACAGGGTCATATTTCTTTTAATTTCTTTGCTTAATGGCATATCAATCTTCATGGGTTATTTAATGCTAAAGCCATCCTTGTAGAAGAACAGTAGTGATACTATTTAACCCTTAGTTGGGGAGGGGTTGAGAGAGCTTCATACCTTTCCCAAGGGTATTAGTCTGAAAGTGAATGTAATAGCATCACTAGAGTTGAATCTTGCTTACTATGATGTCACAGTTCAGCAAGTTAACCACCCACACTATGTAGACTCCCAACACCCAGGCTATATTTATGAGTCACCCATTGAGAAACAAATTTATTTGCTTGTAGATTGAAGTATATTTCCTTGATCGAAATTCTGATTTCAAATGTTTGACATTCAGTTATTTCAGCATTATATAACCTTAATAAACCAGTTTCTTTATTTTTTTCAAATTTAATATTAGTAAATACAAATTTTTTTTACCAATATTTTCTTAATATATTAATCAGATAGTTTATTGATTTTTGTTACATATTTTTATTTATCATTTTCCCTCGATGCAAGGTTTTCACATAAGTTTAGTCTGAGTGACAGCAAATCTCCTCAGATATCAAAAAACTCTTCTAAGTATTCCAGCTGATTTTAACAGTGCTGTGGTCAGGATATTCTCAATTCTTCCTCTGATATCCAGTTCCTCCAGTCTCTGTTCTAGGCATTTGGAGACATTCTAAGGGCACCAACTACAATGTTGTTGTAGTTATCATTTTACTCTTTGCATGTTTTTCACTGGAGTCTGAGTGACAGCAAGGCTCTCAGATCTCCAGGACTCTTCTAAGTATTCCAGCTGTTTTAACAGTGCTGTGGGTCTGGATGGTTTCAACTCTTTCTGTAGTGAGAGAGGAGACCTACCTCGTGCAACACAGTGTAACAAAGAGAGTGGGCGGGCGTGAAGACTTGCCGTATTCTCAAAGGAAGCGGGCTAGGCTTTGCCTGGTGTGTAGGACTAACCTAGAGTCGAACACGCTTCCTTCAGAATGTGAGAGCTGTGGACGATCAGTGAAATAAGAAATAGCATAGTGGCCCGGATGTAGGTGGTCACCTGTGCTGATGAGTGTCGCACGTGCTGCACGGACAATTATGAGTGAGGAGCTTTGATGTGGTGAAATTGAGGTGTATTTAAAGGACTTATTCTCACAGACCAGAGAGAACGACTGCAGTAGTATTTTGTTGTCGAGACGAGCGGGACAAAGAAATAATTTTGGATATTGGATTTTGGAGCGTGATACAGTTGGGACTGTCGATTGGAACCTTGCGTCAGACTTGACTGTGACCCCCCCACACACACACACTGATTAGACTTTCTCTAATCTCTAATTCATCCAGTGTCTGTTCCAGGTTATTGTGAACTGTTCCAAGGACTCAATAATTATAATCATATTGTAAGTATTTCCTCAGATGTATTATTATGATAAAGATATATTTCTCAGTCAAATATTTTTTGGTTATTAATATCATCAGACATTGTTTATGTATGTATCTATGCATTCATAGTATATATGGTAATTTATGAGGAAGTGCGTCCCGGTCTCCTGCCTCAAAAATTGCTACCCGGTGACTATAAAAATAACGACCCAGCTCAGTCTATTCAAAACTATCCATCTTCATATCTATCTATCTCAATTTATTCATATTTATCTCTATTACTTTAAATACTAAGATTTTTTTTATTCACGTTTGTTTAATGTCTTGTTTTTAGTTTAAATAAACAAGAATTACGACAAAAAAAGATGCAACCCCCCCAATACATTTACTTGTCGAAAATATCTATCTCCATTTGTTCATATCTATCTATATTATTTTGTTTGTTTATTTATCTATCTATCTCAGTCTATTCCAAACTATATATTCATCTTCATTTCTAAACAAGAATTACGACAAATTACGATAAATAAACAAGAATTACGACGAGCTGGGGTTGTTATTTTGATATTCACCGGGTAGCAATTTTTGAGGCAGGAGACCGGGATGCACTTCCTCATAAATTACTGAATATATTTCATAGTCTGTGTGTGTGTGTGTGTGTATTAGTGCCCTTTTATTTCTTTAAATTTGATTATCAGCAAATATTTTTCCTAAATTCATCAACTGTTATCAGTAAATTTTCTAGGACACGGGCCATATTCATGAGTCACCCAGTGAGGAACAAATCCACTTGCTTGTAAAATTAGCTTCTTATCATTATAAGTACTCTTATTTATTTTTTTAATTATTTTTATTTTTTAATTTGATTAAAGGCAATTTTTTTTTTAAAAATTTAGCAACTTTTATCAGTAAATTTTGTTTTTGTTTTTTATCGTTATCATCAACAAGTATATACACACATACAATATATATAATATATATATATATAATATATATAATCTTTTTTTTATTACAGCTTTTTGTTATTATTAACAAAGGATTTTTTTATTTATTTATCCTTTTCTTTTTTTTTCAATTTATTCTTTTTCTCCAAACTATAATCATAAACTTTTCAGTGCCATTATCTATATTAATTTCCTACTTAAAAGCTGATGGCAGTGTCCCTAATCATGTATATACAAATAGTGCAACAAAGAGAAATAAAACAATCACATTTACAAGAAACAACAAATAGAGAGATGGCGGGGGGAGAGATGGAGGAAGGAGAGGAGAGATGGAGGAAGGAGAGGGAGAGGGGGAGGGGGAGGGAGATGGGGAAGGGGGGGGGAAAATGATTGATATTACTCAACTAATCTGACAACTTGTTCTACCAGGCAAAGAAGAACCTGATAAGAACATAAAACACAAAAAAAAGCAGCAGGAAGAGGAGGGGAGGATGGGAGGAGAATCCAGTAATGTCCACCTGATTTATTTATAGAACCAGAATGCCAACAAAAGACTACAAAAGCTTCTCTGCTGTGAAATAACATGAGACATCATTTTTGAGTTTCTTCATCTTAACCATTGGACAAGTTGGACGTGAACTTCAATAGAAGCAATGCAATTTCAATTGTCTGGGATGATGATGATGATCTAGCTAGTTTCCTAGGAACAGAAGATAAAATATTTACTAAGCTTAGTTGTGGCACAAGGCCAGAAGTATGAGCACCCAGTGAGAATCAAACTCACTAACAATGGTCTGCTAATCTAGATTGCTAACCATTATACCAGGTTAAGTGTTCATGAAAAGATAAATATAGTTATTCATTTACTAAGCTTTGTGTAGTTGGGGCACAAGGTTAGAAGGTTAGTAGAGGCACCCAGTGAGAATCGTTGTGCTTAAGGATAGAGTATAGCACCAGTGAGAGAGTATAAGCACCCAGTGAGAATCGTTGTGGCCCAAGGATAGGTATAAGACCCAGTGAGAATCGTTGTGGCCCAAGGATAGAGTATAAGCACCCAGTGAGAATCGTTGTGGCCCAAGGATAGAGTATAAGCACCAGTGAGAATCGTTGTAGAGTATAGGCACCCAGTGAGAATCGTTGTGGCCGGATAGAGTATAGGCACCAGTGAGAATCGTTGTGTAGAGCACCCAGTGAGAATCGTTGTGGCCCAAGGATAGAGTATAAACCCAGTGAGAATCGTTGTGGCCCAAGGATAGAGTATAAGCACCCAGTGAGAATCGTTGTGGCCCAAGGATAGAGTATAAGCACCCAGTGAGAATCGTTGTGGCCCAAGGATAGAGTATAGGCACCCAGTGAGAATCGTGTGGCCCAAGGATAGAGTATAGCACCCAGTGAGAATCGTACCCACCCAGTGAGAATCGTTGTGGCCCAAGGATAGAGTATAGGCACCCAGTGAGAATCGTTGTGGCCAAGGATAGAGTATAAGCACCAGTGAGAATCGTTGTGGCCCAAGGATAGAGTATAAGCACCCAGTGAGAATCGTTGTGCCCAAGGATAGAGTATAGGCACCCAGTGAGAATCGTTGTGGCCCAAGGATAGAGTATATAGAGTATAGGCACCCAGTGAGAATCGTTGTGGCCAAGGATAGAGTATAAGCACCCAGTGAGAATCGTTGTGGCCCAAGGATAGAGTATAAGCACCCAGTGAGAATCGTTGTGCCCAAGGATAGAGTATAGGCACCCAGTGAGAATCGTTTGTGGCCCAAGGATAGAGTATAGGCACCAGTGAGAATCGTTGTGGCCCAAGGATAGAGTATAGGCACCCAGTGAGAAATCGTTGTGGCCCAAGGATAGAGTATAAGCACCCAGTGAGAATCGTTGTGGCCCAAGGATAGAGTATAAGCACCCAGTGAGAATCGTTGTGCCAAGGATAGAGTATAGGCACCAGTGAGAATCGTTGTGGCCCAAGGATAGAGTATAGGCACCCAGTGAGAATCGTTGTGCCCAAGGATAGAGTATAGGCACCCAGTGAGAATCGTTGTGGCCAAGGATAGAGTATAAGCACCCAGTGAGAATCGTTGTGCCCAAGGATAGAGTATAGGCACCAGTGAGAATCGTTGTGGCCCAAGGATAGAGTATAGGCACCCAGTGAGAATCGTTGTGGCCCAAGGATAGAGTATAAGCACCCAGTGAGAATCGTTGTGGCCCAAGGATAGAGTATAAGCACCAGTGAGAATCGTTGTAGCCCAAGGATAGAGTATAGGCACCCAGTGAGAATCGTTGTGGCCCAAGGATAGAGTATAGGCACCCAGTGAGAATCGTTGTGGCCCAAGGATAGAGTATAAGCACCCAGTGAGAATCGTTGTGGCCCAAGGATAGAGTATAAGCACCCAGTGAGAATCGTTGTGCCCAAGGATAGAGTATAGGGTGAGAATCGCCAAGGATAGAGTATAGGCACCCAGTGAGAATCGTTGTGGCCAAAGGATAGAGTATAGGCACCCAGTGAGAATCGTTGTGGCCAAGGATAGAGTATAAGCACCCAGTGAGAATCGTTGTGCCCAAGGATAGAGTATAAGCACCCAGTGAGAATCGTTGTGGCCCAAGGATAGAGTATAGCACCCAGTGAGAATCGTTGTAGCCCAAGGATAGAGTATAGGCACCCCAGTGAGAATCGTTGTGGCCCAAGGATAGAGTATAGGCACCCAGTGAGAATCGTTGTGCCCCAAGGATAGAGTATAGGCACCCAGTGAGAATCGTTGTGGCCCAAGGATAGAGTATAAGCACCCAGTGAAAATCGGACTGACTAACAGCAGTCTGCTAATCTAGATTGCTAACCATTTAGACCATAAGTGCCCACAAACAAATATAGTTATTTACTAAGTTTTTCTTAGTGTTATAGGTGATATACCCTATAGACTAATGGAATGTGCCGACTGTTACTATAAGTAACAGGGACAATTATGGCTTGAGAGTAAGCCAATGCGAGTCAGCTCATAACTCTATTGTCGGACGTATTTCCCACTTCTCTGTACTGTAATTGTCTACTCTTTTGTTAATAAATTTTCCTACATTTGTTACCCATCGTTTTGTTCTTATTTGACCCCTTAAAACCCCACAACACTTAGTTGTGACGCAAGGTCAGGGGTATAGGGCACACAGTGAAAATCAAACTCACTAACTAATCTAGCTTCCTAACAATTATATTATATTGGTGTAGACAAATAAATTGAGGTGGGGGTGATGATAATAATAATACTAGGGTGAGTAAAAAATTTTGCAATATTTTTGTATGTGCTTTGTGGTGTAATGGTTATCATTGTATGAAATTGACTTTATGTCTGTCTGTACATTATTTCATATCTCAAGGTCACCTAAGGGCTATGGCTAACAAATTTTCTATGATTACTAATAAAACCCCAGCACACATTTTTAGTTTTAATTTTTGAAAATTTCAAATCTTTTAATGTTTTAGCCAAGGGTTTTATTTACAATGTGAATATAATGCTAAACTGAACTCTTACTTTGCGTCTGTGAGGCTGGCTAAAGCAAATCTTTATCTTTTTGTTTAACCATATAAAGAAGACATAGAGCTGAAGATTTGCAAGCCAGAAACTGGAAGTCATGACTTTTCAGTCACCAGAAAATCAAGACTTAAAAAAATAAAAAATAAAAAAAACAGACAAAAAAAAAACAGTGTTGTCATCTGTATATTTGTTGTATGAGCAATAGCCACCAGGTGTCATGAGTGTTAATCTCTCATTGATATTTATTGACTCATCAGTCATCCTGAAATCATAGTTCAGTGTTATGTCTGTGTTTATTGCTGCACTAAAAAGTAAGATGGATAAATCTATTGTGATTTATCTAACTTAAAATCCTGCCCAACAGGACAATGATATTTCCTTATGTCATTCAAACAGAAATCTTGAATCAGTTTAAAATAAAAAAACTTGTAAAATCAAATTCTGTAAGTCATAGTAATAATCAGTCATCATACCTGGAGTTTAATTTGATTTACTTTCTCGAGAAGAAGTTTCTCCTTTAACTCAAGGACATCAAATTCTGAAAAAGAAATAATAATAATAATAATAAAATTATTGATAATAATAATAATAAAAATTGATAAGACCCAACAAAATAGTAAATGTAGACTTTGTGGTAATAGAGATGATACTGTAAACCATATACTCTGTGAATGTAACAAACTAGCACAACGGGAATACAAAAATAGACACGACTGGGTTGGGAAGGTGATCCACTGGGAATTATGCAAAAAATTTAATTTTGACCATACAACAAAATGGTTTATGCATAAACCAGAATCTGTTCTTGAGAACGAAACATAAAATTCTCTGGGACTTTGAAATAAAAACAGATTACCTTATCCCAGCAAGAAGACCAGACCTAGTGTTGATAAACAAAAAAAAAAAGAAAGAACTTGTCAACTGGTGGATTTTGCAGTTCCAGCAGATCACAGGGTGAATCTAAAGGAAAATGAAAAAATGGACAAATATCTGGACCTTGCCAGAGAACTGAAAAAGTTATGGAAAGTGAAAGTGATACCAATTGTAGTTGGTGCACTTGGAACAGTCCCAAAAGGATAAGAAAAGAGTTTGGAAAGTTTGGAAATCAGAGGAAGAAAACCATTCAGAACACTGCAGAATACTCAGAAGAGTCCTGGAGACCTGAGGAGACTTGCTGTCACTCAGACTCCAGTGAAAGATCATCAGTTAATACTAGTGTGAAAAACTAATAATGTACAAAATAATGCCATAAAAACCAATTATATCAAAGCGAAAATTGATAATATCCAACGAAATAGTAGGGTGTGGGTTATGTGAAGACAGAGATGAAATGTATTATCACATAATAAGTGAATGCAGCAAACTGGCACAAAAGAAGTGCAAGTGGAAGCACAACTGGGTGGTAAAAGGGGATGCACTACCGGCCCTCACCAAATAAGCAAAGGAGTATCATAGTGGGGAGCTGATGTTATGTGTGGCACTCCACCTCAGACGCAAAAAAAAAGTCTCCTGGTCTAGTGATAGTGAAAAGGGTATAGACTCCCTTGCAGTCTGCCAACTTTACTACAAATTTTAAAAAGCCAGAAACTTTCTCTCCAGAATTTCATAGTCCAAAGTTAGTGGTGCATGCTATACAGAAATAATCATGGTAAATCTAAACAATTGATCATACAGAAGCAATTTACATATTTAGCAAGTTGGTTGCTTCTTATATATATATATTTTTTGGAGGATATGTGCTTAATTGAAGTCATACCTAATTTTGAAAATTAATTAGTTAATAATTAATGAAATTTAGGCGGGCATATATGTTCAAATGTAAGGCTTTTTTTTTCTTTTTTTTTTCTCTCTTGATTTTCTATCAACGGAGAGTTAGGAGCATACTCTATCAACGGAGATTTAGGAGCATACTCTATCAACGGAGATTTAGGAGCATACTCTATCAACGGAGAGTTAGGAGCATACTCTATCAATGGAGAGTTAGGAGCATACTCTATCAACAGAGAGTTAGGGAGCATACTCTATCAACAGAGAGTTGGAGCATACTCTATCAACGGAGAGTTGGGAGCATACTCTATCAACGGAGAGTTGGGAGCATACTCTATCAACGGAGAGTTGGGAGCATACTCTATGGAGAGTTGGGAGCATACTCTATCAACAGAGAGTTAGGAGCATACTATATTAAAAGAGAGCAGTATTATAGCAGCATTGCTAGAAGTCATAAATAAAAAATATCCTCTACTTTATACATTTTAAACATTACTGATGCTGCCATTTCTTTTTTTTAAAAAGGCATACCCAAAAATATGAGGTTAAGCAAGAAATGAGACTCTATCATAACTTGAACAACAGGTCTGCTATCTTAGCAGATCTAAGTTAAGGTTGGTTTCTTTGACTAACGAAGATCAGAGATTTAACGGAAAGCTAAAGTTTAAACATCTGTAAAGAGGAATGTAGAGAGCAAATAACTTTCTAGGATGTCCATATTTATTCAGGTTTGTCTACAATGAAAGCAGATTATACACTGTCCGTTCCAGGAATAGGAACACATCAGTCTGGAAATTACCACTTGAGTTTTCAGATTGAAATATCCACTTTGGTAAATGGCGGTGAATCAATATTGTCCAAGTGTTTGCCTGGCCTGATCAATATCAAGATTTTCTAGTGAAACCTTGTTTGGCTATTTGTAGTTTTGCAACATCCAGGTCAGTTATACAGCAATACTAGTTGTAGATCTTGTTAGATATGGATTCACATCATAACTACCTTTATGCAATTGATTTGCTCTTTCCGCCTTTCAGGAAAAGATGCCAGTTTATTTTAATTGTAATAAATACAGCGTCATTTTCTAATTGATTTTTTATTGTTTTAGAAAAGAAATTAAAATTTTTTTTTTTTAAAGTGAAATAATTAAAAAAAAAACAACAACATATTTCTGTATGTACATCTAAGTTAGGGTAGTATGGACATGAGGTCAACAGTGCTTGCTTACTGATAGTTTCTCACCTTCGTGATTTTCAAACCAAACTTGGTTTGAAAACTGCAAAGGCGAGAAAAATGAATGTCCATTCATTTTGCTGCCTAAATATTTGTGAAATTTGAGTAGTAGGAACATTTTTGTGAGTTTTAATATTTAATACTTATTGTAGAATAATCATACTAGTTCCAATTACCGTTGAATTGGTATGATAAGGCAGCAAGTAATCGTAACATAATATGAATCTGTTTTGCTGCTTACTACTGCAAATTGACACGTTATTTATGAAGCCTCCTAACATCATAGAAACCAAGCAGCCAATCAGGACTCTAGGAATGGAATCACCCAATTGAATGAGTGGACTATTCTGGATTCCCATAAGTACCAGTTGTCTTGGCACTGATTCAGTTGTGCTTAGCTTGTTGCTCAAACCAACAGCACGCTAACTCAATTCAACACTTATTATATATATAATATACACTTTTCTTATTTGTTGGAGGTGCGTGATGTAATGGTTAGAGTAGGAAAGTAGGAAATAGACTTGTTGACGCGAGTTCAAATCCTGGACAAGGCTGATTGTGTTTCACATGGCACTAATACACTTGGGAAAGGTATGAATCTAATTACTACCCTTCCTGATTTGGTAAATAGTAGGGCAGACTGGGCTCTTTAACCTTGAGTAGGTAACCAGTCTAGGAGAAGGAAAACTCTGAATTCAAACCTGTTAAACTCCGCTTAAGAAATTGACCTTGTGTCACATTCTACTCGTGCAGAGGAGTTGGTAAATATCTATTTCTTCTTATATATAACAAAAATTCTTATTATGTTGTATATATATATATATATATATATATATATATATATAATATATATATATATATAATCAGCCCAGCAAAAACAGTACATAATTCATTAGTATTTGCATAAAGCCAAGTTCTTTGCTCATATTTTTTTTTTTGGCAGTTTTTCAGCAGAGGAAGTTTTGTCTCCTCTCTTATTAGGTTACTCAACTCATTTTTATGGTTGTTGTCTGGATCTTCTGTTGATAAAATCATTAAATACAGTTTTGTGCCCAGACGAGAAATCTATGTAAGGTTTATATGGTTTCTTTGTTTAATCGCATATCAACATTCATACAATCCTTGTAGAAGAACAGTAATGGTACTATGAGGGAGTTCATACATTTCCCAAGTGTATTAGTCTGAAAGGGAATGTAATAGGATGACTAGAGTTCAAACACACTTTACTCTGATGTTGCAGTCCAGCAAGTTAGCCACTACGAGGACTTCCTCCCAAGTAGTGTAGGTATTTACCAAACCCATTCGCCACAGGTATGATGTGACACAAGATTGCAAGTATGAGACATCCAGTGAGGATTGAACTTGCCGTTCAGTAGTAATGGATCTGTGAGACTAGCTTGTTAAAAATTATACCACAAGAGGTCACCCCTCTCCCTAGTTTTGTTTGTAAACAATATGGTTGGCTGCAATATCACAGCAAGATTTATATTAGAGCAATGCACTTAAAATACTTTAACTTAGAGAATACAACAATTTCCAGTCCAATTTGCAAATGAATGATAATTTTGTGAGGTGTGTGGCTATTCTAAGTTTAATTTCTTAATTATCCAAATTCTCAAATAACAGAGACAATTATGAAATACCAATTAGAATCCTTCACTCTTTTCCTAAATAGAAGCATCAATATCTTCATGAAATTCTCTTACAAGAGGCACCTAACTCGTTCACAGGTTGTCTTGTATAAACATAGAAAAATCTGTTAGAATAAAGAGTTGCAAATGGTTGACTATTGACACTTGAATAAAAACAAATAACAGGTTTGAAGAAAGTGCTGAAAACAAAACATCTAGACTCACCAGTTTCGATTTTAGTACAAAATTCTTTGATTTCTTGGGCAATTTCTTCACATTCTTTTTTCTTATTGGAAGTTTTATCTGAATTGGCGTTGCCTGCAGTAAAAAATAAAAAATACATTTTAAAAACAAATACAAATGCAGTCTAATATTTTTTGCATCTAATGACAGTTTTATTTCTATAGAGGTAAATCTTTGAATATTTTAAATTTTCAATGAATTGTTCAGTTGATGGGGTTTAGAATATGCTGACTGCATCACCTGCAGAGAGCTAAGACCCAACCCCACCCCGACCCCCACCCCAAAAGGGTGTCCTAGATATGACACTAAACTATGAAATCTGGAGAGTTTAGAGTCACCTCTTCATAGTTTTTACTCACAGATTAATAATACATTAGGGTCCTATCTATGGATCAAATGGATCTGGTTGAAAATTATCTGTATTAGATAGGAATAACTGAAATAATATAACTGTGCAAATTATTTGGATTAGATTACATAGGAATAATGGTGAAAATTATTTGTATTAGATAGGAATATTTGAAACCCTATAATTGTGCATGAATTTATTAATATCAGATAAGAATACTTGAAACCATATAACTGTGAAAATTATCTGTATTAGTTAGGAATAACTGAAATAATATAACTGAAGATTATTTGTATTAGATTGGAATACTCGAAACCATATAATTGTGCATAAAGTAAAGATTATGTATGTTTGTACAATGACCCGAGAGCATGAACTTTTATAAAGGAAAATTGGTTGAGACCTACAAAAAACAATGTTTAATAAAAATCCACACCCTATTTTTGTCTGAGAGGGGGCTTAAAATAACTTTTGACCCCTTATTTCCAATAAAAGCTAAATAGGAATATATATATTTACCAACCCCTCCACACGAGTAGGATGCGACACAAGGTCAATTTCTTAAGCGGAGTTTAACAGGTTTGAATTCAGAGTTTTCCTTCTTCTAGACTGGTTACCTATCCGTGGTTAAAGAGTCCAGTCTGCCCTGCTATTTACTCATAGCTGGAGGGAGAATTGGATTCATACCTTTCCCAAGGGTATTAGCGCCATGTGAAATTCCAACAGCTTTGTCCAGGAATTGAACTCACGTTGACGAGTCCATTTCCCACGACTCTAACCCTTAGACCACGCGCCTCTAAATAGGAATATAAGGGTATAAATCAATGATATATTTGTTTTAAATTGAAAAAAATGATTAAAAAATAAAACATTATTAAAAGATAATAAAACATATATATATAAAAAATTTTTATTAATCTATATATAAATATAGATAAGAGATTTATCTTTAACTTTTTAAATCTCAGGAAATGCTGGGTAACTTTGGTAGTATCAGATAGAAATACTTGAAACCATATAACTGTAAAAATTACTTGTATTTAGAATATTTGACGCTAGAATTGTTTACAAATGATTATCATTAGTTAGTCATAGAACGTTGTGGCAGTTGATAGATAGCCAATAGGCAGGGACCCACATCAGTGAAACCAGCAATCGACTTATAGTTAAGCGAACCTTCTTGCCAGGTGATGACATTATCTGCTCCATCATAAACGGCACAAAGTGTCACACCTTCCTCCTCCATTAGTGTCCTGTCTTCAAAACTTTGTGTTGTGTTTTTCTTATCCTTGTGAACCTGTCTTTAGCTTGTGCCTTTCGAACCGGCCAACACAGATTATTACAACGTGGGGGTCATCATCATTGTGCAATGAAAGTGCATCGAGTGCGGAGCGCATATTGTCAAATCAGATAGAAATACTTGAAACCATAAAACTGTGAAAATTATTTGTATTTAGAATAATTATTTGAAGTTTGAATTGTTTTGCAAATTATTATTATTAGTTACTTGAAACCAAGAAAAACATGACGACACAAAGTTTAAAGACAGGATGCTAATGGACATGCACTTGGTCATTGTACAAACATACAGACAGACATACATAATCTTCCCTTTATATATATATATATGATATTAATAAATTCATGCACTCGGTCATTGTACAAACAGACATACATAATCTTTCCTTATATATATATATATATATATATATATATATATATATATATATATATATTAAAATTCATGCACAATTATATGGTTTCAAGTATTCCTACCTAATACAAATAATTTTCACCATTATTCCTAACTTGAAAAAAAATGACTGACTTTGGTATAAAATAATCCAACAATGGTTGATATGCTATCCAACTGACCAAACAACCATTTTCAATCGAAACTTACAAACAGTTGGGACTTTCAGTATATTCATGATTCAACTTTATTTAAACATGGATAAAAAAAAAGACATCAATCTTATCTGTTGTTATATTGTGTTTGCTTCTAAAGTTATAGTAGAAAGTGAATATTTGTCCAGTAGCAAAAGCAATGTCTCTATTTTATATATTGATCTATTTCGAGTATTGTTTTCATAGTCACAAAGTTCCAGCTGTTGTACACTTTAGTATTTTACAGGTGGATGTCACATTTAGTAACAAAAACTTTATTCAGTTCTTTAACATGAAGAGCATAATGAGGAGAACACCCTGTTAGGGTGAAGTGAATAAAAGGTTTGCTTTGAAATATGATAGAGACTACAAGATGCAGCAGATATATCTCCCATATGTGAAACTGTGTGGTGAACTTAGGCAAGTGGTAATGGTAGTGTAGGGGATTATCTTCCTTTTGCCGGAAGAGTTATCTTCTCGCTGTGTTGCTGTTTGTTCCCACTAGGGGACCTCTGGTATTTAAGTGCATTCATTCAAACGCTGCTTCCTTTTATTAGCTGGATCTTCTCAAGAACTGCTATGGGCTAGAATCTATCAACCCCCTTCTCGGTGGGGCTTTTGCCCCCCCCCTCCTACATTACTATAAGTCCCTTATACAGCATGAACTATCCTTTAGTTCCATGTCTGTAACATCTTTATTTTACATACATTTGGGTATCTTGTTTATACCTAAATATTGTATATGTATTTACATGTTCTATTCTCCTGTACGTTATGTATCTTATTGTTTCCATGTGCTGTTATATATATTAAATGT
Organism: Doryteuthis pealeii; assembly: GCA_023376005.1. Taxonomy (NCBI): domain Eukaryota; kingdom Metazoa; phylum Mollusca; class Cephalopoda; order Myopsida; family Loliginidae; genus Doryteuthis; species Doryteuthis pealeii. Next base: position 14,755,990 of record CM042140.1, on the reverse strand, counting down.
TTTGTCTCACGTGTCGGAATTGTATGTTATTCAATTATCAACTTTAAATCTTACAGTAGCACCAACTAGCTAATGCTGTACCATTTCTTTTCCCCATCATATACAATCAGTTACAATAATGGCTTGGTTGGTTGGTTGGTTGGTTGGATTTTATGGCATGTCAACCCCTTGGGTTATTTTATGCCGAATACTTCTATGGATAAAAAAATGTTTAATGCTGAAAAAGTTTTGAAATAATTTCATTTTTAATGGATAATACAATTTTGTTTATAAACTCAGGTTTTCTATTTACTCATAGATGGGACCCTAACAGGTACTACCACTCCGGGTCAGAGTGGACCAGGGAGCAATGATGATGAAGGGGTGCCCACATTCCCCAAACCTCCAGAACTGGAACCTCACCATCAGATAGAGTTTAACGTCATTCCCAGCAGGACATGTAGACCCGCAGCCACCGCCTTCTAGCACCCATATGATAAAAAGGGTTGGGATTGCCATAAGGGCAATAGGGTTGGGGCAATCATATAGGCTTGATGTGACCAGCCGATTGATCGGAGGGGGCCTCTTCGACACGCCCGTCTAGCCCAAGATAGGGCCAAAGAGGAGTATTGCAAGTCATGGACTGCTCATCCATCTAGGTTCTATCCTTAAGCATCACGGGTCGCCACCCACGGACAACAGGAGGCCCCATTGGGGGAGTCTTACCCCTCTGCAGAGGTGCATTCTAATGCCCCAGCCGACAGAGCGGAATAATGGCTTGGATCAGTGCACACTGTAGAGAGAGTACCCATGGTGTAATAGCTAATGTATTGGACTGTAACATCGTAGTAAGCGAGTTCAAACTCCAGTCACTCTATTGCATTTACTTTCAGACTAATACCCTTGGGAAACGTATGAACTCCCTCACCCCCCCCCCAGCTATAGGTTAAATAGTACCACTACTATTTTTCTAAAAGGATGGCTTTGGCATTAAATAATCCATGAAGATTGATATGCTATTAAACAAAGAAAACAAACTAAACTATTGCACATTGTGTGTTTGCTGTTCAAACATTTTTTTAAGACTGCTGAATCTGTAATTGCTATACAGTGATTTTTCTGCTCATTTCATGTTTGAAATAGACATGAAAAGCTCTCTCATCAGAATGATGATGTTCTGGATAGAAAATTAAAACTGTTATAGGTTGAAAGTTCTATCTGGAACAGCATTGTTCTGATATAACATGAAATGAGCATCAAAATCTCACTGTTTAGCAATTACAGATAGTAACTGATTGTATCTAAAAAATAAAAATAAAAAAATAAAAAAATGTTAAGAGATTAGGTAGATGGAGCTACCATTACCACTTGCCTAAGTTTACTTGCACCACTACACGGGTGACAGTTTGAAATGTGGGAGGCATTTCTGCCACACCCTGTAGAAATAAACATTTCAACTCAACTTTTCAAAGGCTGAGTCTGCCTAAATATCAGTTACTCTGTAAATTTATACAAAGAAAAGGAGTCCTACATATTTTTTAAAAATTTAATAACAGGTTTGATTATATCTTTTAAATTCTCCCGAATCAACAAACTATAATACAAATTTGCTTTTTAAAAATAAAATATATTTCTATTTCAAACAAGTTACTGGTCATTTTTTCTTTTCTTTTTAGATCATGGGAAAGGCAGGAACAAAATGATTACACTGACAATAGAAATAGAATTAGGTTGCAACTAAGAGATTTTTCCTCCACAAATTTGCACATATAATAAATATATTAACCTGAATTAAATATGAGAAAAAAAAAAAAAAAAAAAAAGTAAAGTAAAAAAAATAAAATGTCAATAACTGTTATAGGTGATATAACCTATGGCCATAAATGGAATGCGCTGACGGCTACTATAAGTAATAGGAACAATTGTGGCTTGACATGAAGCAAATGTGAGTCAGCTCGTAACTGTATTGGTCGGATGCAATCTCCACTTTCTTTGCTGTAAATTTCTACTCCTTTTGGTTCAATACATTTGTATACATTGTTACCAGTCTTATTTTTGACCCTTAAAACTGTTGGAATTTTTTGTGATATAAGGTGTGTACTAAATGGTCACTTCTAAATATAGACTCACTGACTACCACGTGACCAGGGAAGGCAACTTCTTATCCAATCACTGGCAGTGCTGCTGCTGCTGTTGTTGTATTTATAATGGCCTGATTCTAATCTTAGCTCATTGCCACTTGGATCTTCTTGAACGTCGGAACGTAGTATTATATCGCGGGACTTATTCACTTACTAAAGGAAACAATACCACAGGACTTATTGACTTACTTATTTACTTTAAGTTCTTTTACAACTGGCCAAGGATGGCGGCCAGATACTTAACAAAAACCCCGGATGCAATCTCTACTTTCTTGCTGTAAATTTCTACTTTTTTTGTTCAATACATTTGTATACATTGTTACCAGTCTTATTTTTGACCCTTAAAACCCCACAACAATAACACAATTGCCAAATGACTTAAAACTTTGGCTAAAACTTTTAAGATTAACCTTTTACCTACCAATCCCAAGTATATACCTTTTTGTGTATTAGTGAAAAGTGTGTAGCAAAGAAGTCTGTTGTATTTGTTAAGATTCTTGTGGACATATTTAGGCTGCAGGTGAGAGCACGTTACAGTGGAGATAAGTTTTGATTGGAATCCTTGGTTGTTCCTTGGTGTTAAGCAGAATCCTTGGTTGTTCATCCGTTTGTCTGTGTTAAGCACGAGCAACTGAACGCTTTTCAAGATCGGCTATTAAATAGTTAACCAGCCACGTAATAGAGTGTGTTGATTGGTTGTTTGAATCCACGTATCCACGAAGAGTCTATAAGTTTAAGTGATGGGCTCCAGCACACATTAAGGTAGGAAGCGCGTGGTGTAATGGTTAAAGTCATGGGAAATGGACTCCTCGCCCCGAGTTCAAATCCTGGATGTGGTAATTGCATTTCACTTAGCGCTAATACCCTTGGGAAAAGTATGAATCCTACTCCCAATCCAGCTATGGGTAAATAGCAGGGCAGACTGGGTTCTTTAACCATGGCTAGGTAACCAGTCTAGGAGAAGGAAAACTCTGAATTCAAACCTGTTGAACTCCGCTTAAGAAATTGACCTTGTGTTGTATTCTGCTCGTGCAGAGGGGTTGGTATATATATATATATATATATATATATAAAAATATTCCAACAGTATTTGGTTTCCTAATTTGAAGTACAATATTTCTAGCATTCTGGCAGGACGGTTGGTTGGTTTAATGGCATATCAACCCTTGTAGGTTATTTAATGCCAAATCTATTTTTTTTTAAATATATACAATTTGTTTAAGAAATAATTTTCATTAACTTCATGTGTATTAATGAATACTGGTGATTCACCCTCAGCCACCGCCTTCTAGAACTTATAAGATAAAAGGATGTAGGTGGTTGCTATAAGAGTAAGTTGAAGAATATGGTTGGAACAATCATACAGGACTTGCTAGGACTTGACATGACCAGTCAATTAATTGGATGGCCACCTTTTTGTCACCCAACATCAAATCCAAGTAAGAGCCAAAGTGGTATATTACATGTCACGGGACAACTTAGTACTCGGGTAACAGACCACTCAGCCACTACAATTCTGTCCTCAGTCATTACAAGTTGCCACCCGTGGACAACAGGTGGCCTTTTTGGGGGAGGGTGGATCATACCTCTGTGCAAAACTGCCATTTAGATGGTTTGCTTCGTATTCATTATTCACCCCCCTTCACTCGAGCAGGATGTAACACAAGGTCAATTTCTTAAGCAGAGTTTAACAGATTTGAATTCAGAGTTTTCTTTTTCCAAGACTGGTTGCCTAATCAAGAGTAAAGAGCCTAGTTGGCCCTACTATTTATCCATAGCTGGAGGGAGAATAGTTGGATGCATACCTTTCCTGAAGGATATTGTGCTATATGAAATGCAAATAGACTCGTCCAGGATTTGAATGGTTATCATTGTAGGAAATGGACTTGGCAAATCCTGGATGAGACTGGTTGCATTTCACATAGAGCTAATACTCTTGGGATAGGTATGAATCCAACTATTCTCCCTCCAGCTATGGGTAAAATAGGACAGACTGACTGGGCTCTTTAACCAGTCTAGGAGAAGAAAATTCTGAATTCAAAGCTGTTAAACTCAGCTTAAAAAAATAGACCTTGTGTTACATCCTGCTTATGTGGAGGGGCTGGGTAAGTACATATAATATTTTAATTGCTTTAGATTTGGCTTGTTTAGAGTATATTAAACCAAAATATGGAATATGAAAAATTTAGCATTAAATTTTCTATATTTGTATTTTCTACATCAGTAAATGCCAAGCCAACGAGTATTAGCTGTGACATTATGATAAGTATACAAATCTCACAAGCTATTAATAGTTTGTCCTTTAATATGTACTTCATGAAGATGACACTGTCAAAGTTGGTATAATCTAACAAATATCTAAATGCCAAGTCAAAATGTAGGTCTTGAGTAAACTAGTATTAAACAGATTCTTTTTTTTAACTCAAATTTACCATAACTAATTTCCAAACTTATCTGATCTCTCTGATAAGATAAAGAGAGAATTCTTCCCAGCTGTGACTGTGTCAGTGCTATTGTATGGCTACACCACTAGGACTTTAATGAAATACTTGGAAAAAAAAGCTAGATGGGAACTACACTGCCCTACCATTTTATGCATAGCTGTGGGGGAAGAAGAGATGGAATCATAACTTTTCCTAGGCTATTAATGCAATGTGAAAAACAAACAGCCTCATCCAGGATTTGAATTTGGCTCACAGAGTCCATTTCCTATGATGATAACTGTTATGCTGTAAGTGCATCAATAATTATTGTTACGTATTACGAGTAACTCGAAATTGATTATAGAACAAAACTCGAAAGTTAAAAGGGAACACCCCAGAACATTCTTGAAACTCTGTGACGTCAGAGCTGAGGTACGTGTCCCACTAAATGACCCCAATCTGGAGCAGAACTTCTTTGACCAGTTATTGTCATGTAGGTCGGTCTCTGGAGAAAAGGGAGGCAAAGAGATGAATGGAAATATACCACCACCTCTTTTTTTTGGGGGGGGAAGGGAAGAGATCTCTATCAGTAGTTAAGTTTTCACTCGGACCCTTTTGGCGAACACAGTTGGACGCTTCACCTCGTTGAGGATAGGTGATGACAGTCTTCATGCAACCTAAAGAATAATTTTACTACTATGGCCAGTAGGAATCCCGATATCACTCTCATGTGGATAGAAGTAATTAAACCCAGAGTGGTCATCCACACAGCTATGAGCCGAATGGAAATGAAACAACTAAAACGAAGATAAGTGCCACATTCCGTCATGGAATTTTTATAGAGATTACCACCTCATATTTCCCTTCAATTTACAAGTATACTTATGTGGGTTCGAATTGTCCCGATGAATATTCCCATTGCAGATATATATATATAATACATATATACTGATGAACTTTCCATCTTTTTATCTCCTCCCAACTCTCGACTTCCTGAATAAAACCATGTCTTAAAATAATATATTGTGTCTTGTTGTTCTTTGCCAATTTTTGCATGTGCTCCTTTCACTTTTCTTTGGTCTCTCTGATGGAACAGCATGTAAACATTTGAAAACGATAGGCGAACGTAACATCATGTTAAATAGTCTCTAAAAATGAAAACTGATTTCCAAATTCGACCATCTCCCCTCTTTAGTGGCTGACATATTACTTGTAAAATCCATATCATCTACAACATAGTGATGCCGATAGATTTTTGATTTAGTGCGTCCCGGGATGTACATATTTGCTTTGAATGAGTTCCCGGGAAATTTGATGGGTCCCAACTAAAGTTTCTTAATATTGTAGGGTTTTTATTTATGATCTGGGGGAAACAACTAAAGCTGTCTAACTCCTACCTTGTAACCTATCCTGTATAATTCATTTCTAAGAAACTATTGAAATGTATTTACAGTTAGCTTGAGATGGTGAGGGAAGAAAAAGAAAAACATTGGGGCGCATGAATATGATTTTTCAACGTCCTTTTAGATTTTTGTGCATCAGGGACGCAGTACGCGTACTGATCAGCATCTCTGACATGTACATATCTAGTTTTTTTTTTTTTTCATTTCAATTATCCATCATATCAGATTATACATATACTGTAATTATTTGTGTATAAGATGCACAATTTTTCTTGATTTTTCTGCCCAAAAGTTTGGGGTGCATAATATACATGAAAACTATAGAATTCATTTTCTTTTTTTTGGTCACATGACTCACCATATTTGGGATGCCATGACCAAAAGTAAGTTTTATCTAGAGTTAAAACTAATGTTTTATGCCATTACAGAGAAATATTGGTTATTTCCTATAAGTCTAACATAAACAAAGGGGAACCACTCTTGACTGATAAATTATTTATTTATTGATCTACTAGGAAAAAAGAAGACGGGGTTAGGGTTAGGGTTAGTTAAATGGGAAAATAAATAATTTTTCAGTCAAGAGTGGTTCCCCTTTGTTTATGTTAAACTTATAGGAAATAACCAAAATATCCATTGGAATGTGTGTTTGTTTATAATTTTGTTTCTCCTAATGAGAGCTTTATTTTCATCACTAGCATGTTAGCCACTATGCTGTGGGGGACTTCCTCCAGGATGAAAGAGAGAAATTAAATAATGATACCCTTAAGACAGAGGTATAATTATTTTATGAAGCAATTAGTTATCTTTTTATTTCTTTTGACATTTCCTCTTTCAATGACGATAGTTTTTTTTCCCCAGATTTGTGAGATCTTAATAATTAACTTGTAAAACTTTAAAAAAGAAATTTAGTTTTTGTCTAAAGCTTAGAACGAATAGTCTGACATCAGAATTTCAAATCAGAAAAATCTACACTAGATGTTATCACCCTTGGTTAAATAATCAAACATACAAATTGAAGAATAATTAAAGTGCCAATTACCGTCGAACTGGGAAGACAAGGCAACAAATGGTTGTAACTGAAATACAAACCCGAATGTCACAAAGTCTACTGCAGAATGACAGGATATATATAAGACTCCACAATGCCATTCAAATCAAGCAGTCAAGCAGCCAATCAGAACTCAAGGAATGGAATGACCCAAATCACCCAAATTCATGAATGGGTCATTCTTGATTTCTATATATACCAACTGTCTTGGACACTGCTTAAGTTGTACTGAGTTAGCTGCTGTTATTCAAACCAACAGTAGACTTACTGACTTAAATACAAATGATTATCAGTTTGATTAAAATTAATATTCTTAAGACCTCACTATCAATATTCTTAAGACCTCACTATCAATATTCTTAAGACGTCACTATTAACCTATTAATATTCTTAAGACCTCACTATCGATATTCTTAAGACCTCACTATCAATATTCTTAAGACCTCACTATTAATATTATTAAATTGCAAATTGGACTGCAATCATTTTAACATTCATGTATTCATAAAAAAATTCACCATGCTGAACCATATTAACATACATACATGTCATTATAACATAGATTATCATAATAAAATGTGTTTGATATATCAACATTTACATGGGTCACAAAGAGTCTTATTTCTTATTTTTTGTAACATTAGCAAATAAGGCTGTCTTTTTGTTCTTTCTCTTCTGACCTATGGGACATACTCTTTCTTAGAACTTCATTAGCCAATAACAGGCAGAAGAAAAATAGGCAAGAAAATTTAATTTCAAGAAATAATACAGAAAATAATTTAGACACACACACACACACACACACAATCTTTAGAAAACTTATTAATAAATGTGTGAATATGTATTTTGACTATGTTTTGTGTGTGTGTGTGTGTGTGTGTGTGTGTGTATGTAGTGTTATTAATCTGTATTGACTTTGTATAAAATTGAAAAATGATTGTCTTCCTTCCAGGCTGCAGGTCATTCTGATTTCCCTGTTCGCCCACACAGCCATTATTGATTTCAAAATTTGAAACAGTAAGAGATTAGAATGCAAGGGAGGGGAGGGAAAAAAGAGGCTAGCTTTGATATGATACCTATTCAGTTGACTCATAAAGGGTTCATCATTTTCTCATTGGACAACAGAAAAAATAAAATTAACAAAATAAATAAAAAAAACGCTCTGTGTGTGTGTCTGTGTGTGTACGTGTGCGTGCATTTGTTAAAAATAAACACAAAGAGAAATTCAGGTTTAGTCCAGCTGACTGAGTTATATGAAAATCTGATTCATATAAATATTTTTTTCAAGTATGGTCGCCCACAGACACCCACTGCAAGACATGCAAGTAACCTTTGAAATTTAACAAACAAATTATTACTATATGAATATTTTTAAAATATCATTTTATCAATATATATATATATATATATATATATATATATATATATATATATAATATAAACATTGTATATAAACATATATGTAGTATATTGAGAAAAAATGAAAAAACACAGGTTTAAATGGGTTAAGTGGCGAGTTTATTGGCCGACGCTGCAGTGTTTCGATCTATTAATCAGATCATCTTCAGGGCATTTGTTGGTATATGGAAGGTAATAAGAAATTTTTTATCACAGAATAACGAGAAAAGCGAGTGGTAGTCCTCATTATTCAGTCTGTTTAAAAATTTTTGAGGTTTGAAAAAAGGAGACGGTTTGAAATATGACGTCAAATATTCTCTTTTACGGTGTATGGGACTGTGTAAGTGTGTGTATCGAAAAGAAAGCATTGTGCATTTTTTAGGTGTGTGGTTGCGTGTGTGTGTATAAATCTTTTGCGATAAACGACAGCGGAAACTAACCCATTTAAACCTGTGTTTTTTCATTTTTTCTCAATATACTACATACCGTCAGATTCACTTCCTTTCTTCACATAAACATATATATATATATATATATATATAAACATTGATAAGTAAATCAAATGCATACAAAAAAGGGAAAATGACAAATGGGACTAAAATCTGTTTTTTTAAAGTGGGTTGTGATATAATCAAACAGAAAAAGATAAAATTAACCCAATTATATATTTTATTCTTGGTCCAATGGTTAAAACAGAAAATTAGCAACACGCGTAAAATATTCAAAGCTCAAAACTGATGATATAATATTCTAAAAGAGTCTTTTATATATATATATATATATATATATATATATATATGGTGTTTTTGGAGGATATGTGCTTAATTGAAGTCATACCTAATTTTGAAAATTTATTAGTTAATAATTAATGAATTTAGGCAGGCATATATGTTCAAATGTAAGGCTAAACAAATCAAGAAAATATCAATCCCTGAATGTACATTTTGACCTATTCAGGGATTCATTAATTATTAACTAATTAATTTTCAAAATTAGGTATGATTTCAATTATGCACATATCCTCCGAAAATTGTCGGCTTAAAGCCATATAAAAATAAACACATTTGTTTGTTTACTTAACCTCATATATAGGTGTCTGTGGAGTAATGGTTATCATCATAGTAAATGGATTTGGTGACAAGTTCAAATCCTGGATGAGGCTGTTTGTATTTCACATACTGCTACTACCTTTGGAAAAGATATGCCTTCAGCAATGGGTAAATAGTAGGGCAGACTGGGCTCTTTAAATTTGATTAGGCAACCAGTCTAGGAGAAGGAAAACTCTGAATTCAAACCTGTTAAATTCTGCTTAAAAATTGTCCTTGTGTCACATGCTACTTGAGCAGAGGAGTTGGTAAACATGCACACACACACACTATATATATATATACACATATACATACACACAATGTTTGCCTGGAATGTAAGCCTTCACTTTGAATATCTTGAGATCCAATTGTGCAGCCTTAATGTAACTTGGCAACTAATTAAAGGGCACCTTACTGCACATGCATATCCCATTAAGTGAGATTGTGTACTGTGTGATTGTTACATTCACTTGCTTAGTGTGACTACAATGGTCACACATCATTGAAGTCTTGTGCAAATTCTTTTTTTTTTTTTTTTTTTGCAAAACATATTTTCCAGTTCAGGCAACCCCCCACCCCGACCAACTACAGTTTATGTTCAAAATTCCTGCATCTTCCCTAAGTTAAAATCACCAGTGAAACACTGGGGACAATATTAAGGAGAATGTGATGAGACAGCTGATGGTGATCCCAAAAGATTACTTTGAAAGTTTTGAAAATTGGATGATAAATATGTGAGTACTCTTATGAAAATTTAGACAATTATCCTAGGTAGGCTATTTTGTTTTGTTGTCTTTTTGTTAAAATCAAATGGTTGGATTTTTCCAGATAGACCACATATCTCATTAGTTAGAGCAGAGAAGTATTGGTTGAGAGGTTCTATATCAAATTCCTGGCACTTGTCCACTGACTCTCATCATTACAAAGAAACCAATTAAAAATACAACTCATTTCAAACCTCAAACAGCCCTGTCGTCCAATTAGTCAGTCTACAGATATGAACTCACCTACTTCAAAATTTATTTTAAACCAGACCAAAAATCTGTTAAGTAAAATTTATGATACAACATCTGCCTCATGGGGCAGAAAAATTTTCATATCGATGTAGTTGTAGGTAACAAACAATTCTTTTAAAGAATTTTTTTAATAAATAAAAAAAAAAAATTATTAAAAACTAGAAGCTACCTAGCATCACCTAGGTAGAGGGAGGGACCCCTGGTATATGGATTTATTTACTTTTGAGATTTACAAATGCTGGACATTCTTAAGTAGAATTTCAGTGCTATTTCTATGTCTATCTTAATTTTTGAATATAAATCAAATCTTCATAAGTTTTGCACAAAAAACAAGAACCGGTGATGCTCATAGGTATATGTCCTGCGTCCCTGACACACAAAAATCTAAAAGGACGCAGTAAAATCTTATCCATGCGCCCCCAGTGTTTTTCTTTTTTCTTCCCTTGCCATTTCAAGCTGACCGTAAATACATTTCAATAGTTTCTTAGAAATGAATTACACAGGATAAGTTACAAGGTAGGAGTTAGCCGGCTTTAGTTGTTTCCCCAGATCATAAATGAAAACCCTTCAATTTATTGAGAAACTTTAGTTGGGACCCATGAATTTTCCTGGGAACTCATTCAAAGCAAATATGTGCGTCCCAGGATGCACTAAATTAAAAAGCTATCAGCATCACTGAATGTGTACATATATTCATTTTGTTGTTAATTTTTATATTTTTGTAATTTCCTCCTGACATACATACACACCAACTGCCCTTTAGATATGTACTAGAAGTGGCTACCCAACATTGCCTGGGTAAAGAGGGGATTAAATAAAAGTTAGTCTCACAGATCCATTAGTTGTTTCGGCCTTCCATATTCTATTTGTTTATATTTTAATCACAAACGTCACCAATGACTTTCCTTTTCTTACTATTCAAATTCTAATTTTTTGAATATCATCCTAGATATAAATAAAATCATTATTTTTGCACAAAAAGCAAGCTCTGGTCATAGTAAATGTGTGTATATATATTTACTTTGTCATTAATTGTTTTATTTTTGTAGTTTCTTCCAGACATACATGCACACATACACCCCAACTGTCCTTTATATATGTATAGATATATAGATCATAGAGAGAATTTTTGTAAGAGTAGAAATTAAAGTACCCGCTATACAATACCTACCCAGGTGTAATCAACATGAAGTCTTTATCATCAGTAATAGCAAATGATTGGATGGTTGATTTTGGGCATGTCAAACATTGTTGGGTTATTTAAATTATATTTTGTTTTCAATCAATTATATGGTTTCAAATAACTCATCTATTAATAATGGAGATTCGCTTCTGGCTTTTGTCTGTAACAAAAATTACGTCACTGCTTACGTCACATTAACCAAAATTGTCATAACAGAATAAATACACTGAAAATTTGAACATGCAACATTAGACAATCCTCATTGTTTTTTTATATTGTTTTTTAAAACAAGTTTTAATAAATACATGACTGGTATTATATATCTATATATAGTTTGTTTTATTTTAATACATATTCAAAGTTTACATTTCAAATTGTTTTATTTTTTAATCCTTTAATGAATTTGATGATTTTACTTACTTAGGGTACAAACACGCTGACATTGAATTTTTAACTCCCATCCCTCAGGCAATATGCTTCAAAAATCTATTTTACATCGCCTGGAGAGCGTCTTTTTATTTTGCTAGTAATAATAATCATTTTAAACAATTATAGCTTCAAATAATTTACACACAGTAATAGGGTTTCAAGTATTCCTATGGGAATTACATAAGGATGATTAATGCTGTCTTGAACAAATCTTGAAAGCAGCATCCCACAAAAAGCAACTGTATGGCCACTTACCCCCTATCACACAAACCATCAAAATAATATGAAAAAGACATGCTGGACAAACAAGGACGAAATAATAAGTGATGTTCACCTGTGAACACCTACACACTAGTGTAGGCCAACCAGCAAAAACCTACATCAGTCCACTTTGTGTGGATTCTGGATGCTGTGCAGAAAACCTTTCAGGAGCAATGACTGAGAGAGGCTGTCAGCACAACTTCATGATGATGATGATGATGATTTTAAGTAACTATTCCTAGGACCAGGTTAGCTGAGTCGGTAGAGCGTTCGGCTAGAAACCACAAGGTTCCTAGTTTGATACCAGCACTTGCCAACTCAGCGTATGAGTAGCACATGGATCTGTAAAGAGCTGATGGTAGGTGTGTCGCTCCACCTCAGACGCAAAAACAAACTCCTTCGTCTAGCACTGGCTGATACCAACTTTAGGCCACCCTGACGACTTTTTTTATTCCTATTTAATAATAATAATAACTTTTCTTTTGTACACAGTTATATTGTTTTAAGCATTCCTATTTAATATTAATAATTTGTAGACAATTATGTGGGTTCAAGTAACTATTTCTATTTGATATAATCCTTTGCACATTATATGGTACCAAGTATTCTGGATTGTTAAGACCAGTCCTAATGAAAAAATATATAGAATTACTGCTCTTGATTAGTAGAGGTCAGTTGCCTCTCTTGACAGTGCATTGGGACCGTCAGAAACCAGAAGTGGAAATTCCGCCATGGCATATGAACTGGACCACACGTTATATTTTGGTTGCACACAAAGTTGAGCTTTAATAACTTTTTGGATAAAAGCATTTCCCTATTCTGTGTAACCTTTGTTTATTTCCAACACACTGCTTTTTTATTTAGTGTTTATAATTGATTTGTATATAAAAACATTGTCCAATACCAATAATTTTCCAACAGATCTATTTGATCCATAGATCAGACTTTAATAGGTACTACCACTCCAGATCACAGTGGATCTGAAAGTAAGGGGACAATGAATAAATGCTCAACACCCCCCAAAGTTTGAGAACTGGAGCCTTACTACCACTCTGCAGAGGTGCAGTCAATTAACAGTGGTTTGCAAGTTGGGCGAATGAATTTGATTCTCATTGGGTGTCTCATACTTCTGGCGTTGTGACAAACTAAGCTATGTTTAGTAAACAATGACAGACAGGAACACATAAAAAAAGCCTCAATATTTAAAAATACATTAGCAAACAAAGACAAGTGAACTTATTTCTATATGAGCAGCAAAACTGTTGTTGGTCTACACTTTTAAGTGATGCATTATTAAGCAGAAAATGAACCATTATTGATAAGCAACCACATTGACCCGAGTCAAAATATTCCAAGCTGCTGAGTAAAGGTGGACAGTAGGAACAAACAGTAAGCTTGATTTATTCATCTAATTGATAACATATACAGTGTCAACATCTATTATTATTAATTGTGTCGAGTATTTTCTTTCATCTTGATTTTTTAGTTGCATTTTTATTTTATTCTTTATTTTAACACAGCTAGAAAAATTAAAATGAGATGAAATTATAATAGGCATAGCTGATCCCTCCAATGTAAGTGGCAAAGAATTGCCTGTGCTGTGCATGAGAGACCTGGATGAGATGTAATTTGCATGGAACTGGACGAGCTGTAATAAACAACAGGCAGTCGCTGAGACTGGTAGAATGAACTAAGGGAGGGACAGTGAGAGTGGTAAAATTCGGATGAGCACGCCAGTGTGGGCCGACCAGCAAAGACGTACATTGACCAGCTCTGTGCGGATACAGGATGTTGCATAGAGGACCTCCTGAGAATGATGAGTGATAGGGACTGATGGAGAGAGATTGTCATGGATATCATGACAAACAGTGTGACATGATGATGATGACTGTGATTGAGAAGGACGGTCAGAGGAAAGATTTGGTTGGTTGGGTTTTATGGCATGTCAACCCCTTGGGCTATTTTATGCCGAATACTTCTATTGGTAAAAAAATGTTTAATGCTAACAAAGTTTTGAAATAATTTCATTTTTAACAGATAATACAATTTTGTTTATAAACTCAGGTTTTCTATTTAACCCATCACCACTCCAGGTCAGAGTGGACCAGGGAGCAATGGTGATGAAGGGGTGCTCCACATTCCCCAAACCTCCAGAACTGGAACCTCACCATCAGATAGAGTTTAACGTCATTCCCAGGACATGTAGACCCGTAGCCACCGCCTTCTAGCACCCATATGATAAAAAGGGTTGGGGCTTGCCATAAGAGCAATAGGGTTTATTTTTCTTGCACCCGTTATGTTACAATACAAAATATATTTTATTGATTTATTTTAATATTCATTTCAATGTGCATATTCTAAAAGTTTTTATTTTGTGAGAATGTTTAGTTTTAAAGTGGGGGTTCGTTTTACAATTTAGGCATAAATTGGATCCTCCTTTTATGACGTTTTTATTTAAGAGTACCAAAGCCAAAAAGAAAATAAATAACAACAAAAAGTAATATTCAACTTTTTACTCGTAAATTCCTGCCAATTAGGCTTGGGCATTTTATGGTAGGAATTTACGAGTAAAACGTTGAAGTGTAAAAACGAACCCCCACTTTAAAACTAAGCATTCTCACAAAATAAAAGCTTTTAGAATATACACATTGAAGTGAATATTAAAATAAATAAAGGAAATATATTTAGTATTGTAACATAACGGGTGCAAGAAAAATAAAACATTTATTGCAAAAACACGGACATAAAATGGGGGTTCAGTTTATTTTATGGTAGGAATTTACGAGCAAATAGTCCTTTATTAGCAAACAAAAAAACCTACAATAGATCTATGTATATACTTATTTCAAGATGAGATGTCTGAACTAATTTTAAAGTAAACTTTACCTGAATAAAGTAAGAATTGAGATGAGTCTACTAAAATAGAAAATAATCAATGAAATTTATTTCATTTTCAGAAACTATTTATTCAAGAATTAAGTTTAAATATATCTTAGAACATAAGCCAAAATAAATGTACCAAAATAAATTGATTAGTTTTTTTTTTTTAATGCTGTGAATACATTATTACTGAGAACATATTCAAAGGAAACTGTCCAAAAATATGTTTGTGTCTAACACTTCAACCATCAAATAAAAAAACAGAGGGGAGGTGGTGAGAAAATAAATGTGTCGTGACCAAATTTGTTGAAATAAAATGGCCTCATTAAATTCCTAACAATGTTGCCCACAAACAGTTGTTCGTTCGTTAATGGATGTGCAGGAAAGAAAGATAAAAATATTTGTTCAACAAAACATGAATAAAAATGTAATAACCGAAATGGTATGCATACCAGCAAGTAAAATACTTTAATTTGATTTACGGACAGAAGAAGAATTGTGTTTGAAATGAGTATGTGGAATAGAAAAGTCTAATAGTTTATTTTGTATGAAGGATGTATTAGGTTTGGTTTCTTTGTTTAATGGCATATCAACCTTCATGGGTTATTTAATGCCAAAGCTATCTTTGTAGAAGAACAGTAGTGGTACTATTTAACCCATAGTTGGGGGATAAAGGAGGTTCAAACCTTTCCCAAGGATATTAGTCTGGAAATGAACATAATAGAGTGATTAGAGTTTGAACTCGCTTACTTGATTCTGCAGTCCAACATGATAACCACTACGCCAAGGGCCTCCTCCTCCACACTCCAAGGGACGTAAGGTGACATGGTCATAAAAATTGAAGATCAAAACCACTGATCTTACATTTCTTAGTATGGATGACCAAATATGACAAAGACCTGTTTTCTTTGTGCTGACAAGCTATGTATGTTATTAATAAAGGAGTTCAAATGCTAAGAAATATAAATACAAAATTTCAGAATACAGACAAGGTTTGGTTTGGTTTCTTTCTTTAATGTCATAGAAACTTTCATAAGTTATTTAATGCCAAAGCCATCCTTGTAGAAGAACAGTACTGGTACTATCTAACCATAGATGGAGAGATGAGGAGATTAATACCTTTCCCAAGGGAATTAGTCCGAAAATGAACGTAATAGTATAACTGGAGTTCAAAGTCACTTACTACGATGTCACAGTCCAACACTGTTGAAATCAGTCAGTCAGTCAGTATACTGTTGGTTTGGACAACAGCAACTGGCTAAGCACAACTGAACAAGTGCTCCAAACAACTGGTACTTATGGAACTCAAGAATAGTCCATTGATGCATTTTGGTGATTCCATTCCCTGAGTCCTGATTGGTTTCTGTGATGTTATGAGGTTTCATAAATACCCTGTCATTCTGCAGTAGTATTGCAACAAAATTAGATCCGTATTCAGTTACGGCTACTTGTTGCCTTGTCTTACCAATTCGATGGTAATTGGAACTTAGTATGATTATTCTTGATAATTTGTTTGTGGCGAAATCCGATCTCGCTGACAAGCTAAAGCGACATTTCTTCCAGGCGGTGGTTGTATCAGTGTTGCTGTACGGATGCACCACTTGGACCCTAACGAGGCGCCTTGAGAATAAGCTGGACGGGAGCTGCACAAGAATGCTGCGTGCAGTCCTGAATAAATCGTGGAAGCAGCACCCCACGAGGAAGCAGCTATATGGCCACCTGCCCCCCATCTCACAAACCATACAAGTGAGACGGACAAGACATGCCGGGCACTGCTGGAGAAGCAAGGATGAGCTCATAAGTGACGTTCTTCTGTGGAAGCCAACACACGGACATGCTAGTGTGGGCCGTCCATCAAGGACCTACATTGACCAACTAAGCAAAGATGCAGGTTGCTGCGCAGAGGACCTCCCTGGGAAA
>CM042140.1:14691321-14733821 GCA_023376005.1 Doryteuthis pealeii | reverse complement strand
ATTGATGATTTTTTAATTTTTTTCATAGCAAGATCAATATTCCGATGTGGTACTGCCTCTATGAAAAAAAATTTTTTTCTATTATTATTTCACATATATTGAACATTATTTGTACCAAAAAGATAGTTTGATTTTTGCCCAGAACCAAAGCTCTAGAACTCATTTTAGACAAAAATAGGTTACAAAAAGTCGCAATTTTTCACGACTCCATTCAAATTTTTTGAAATGAAAGTTTAAATTTTGGGGATTGTCTAACTTTATCATAATCCATACTAAGACAAAATTTCAGAAAAATTGAAGGGGGTTGGTGACATGACCTGGATGATTTGACATGGAATTACCCATATATATATATTTACCAACTCCTCCGCACGAGCAGGATACGAGACAAGGTCAATTTCTTAAGCGGAGTTCAACAGGTTTGAATTCAGAGTTTTCCTTCTCCTAGACTGGTTACCTAGCCATGGTTAAAGAACCCAGTCTGCCCTACTATTTACCCATAGCTGGAGGGGGAGTAGGATTCATACCTTTCCCAAGGGTATTAACGCTAAGTGAAATGCAATTACCACGTCTAGGATTTGAACTCGGGGTGACGAGTCCATTTCCCATGACTTTGACCATTACACCACGCGCTTCCTACCCATATAAGACTTGCTCAAAATCTGGGTGCAATTCCTTATTTAGAAATACTAGGGTAAGTTTTGTAATATTTTGGTAATGTGAGGCACAATTCCAAAGCTCTGGATGCTTTGGTAGAAATCATGAAGATGATGAACCACATTGGTCTGTGAGATGGTGAGCTCCTCTGATATTCTCAGAGTTCTACTCAACGGATGTGCCTCTATGTCTAGGAATATGACCTCAGATTCCATAGTTTTAGGATCTTGCCTGATCAAGTCAGGTTACTGTACTGCGATCAACTGCACTTTCACCTTTTAAACCACAAATGTTTTTAGTTGCATCTGCGACATTATAACCCAGTTTAAACTTGTAAAGCATAAGTTCCTAAATTATACTACATTAAAACATTCACCATTGCGGCTTTCAAATCGCTCAGAGTGAAGCAATGCACAACATGTCAGTGCACCAACCACCACAATACACTACCAACTACAGCAGGTTGAACTGCTTCACTCATGGGATATATGTACCACAAACTAGAACATAGCATAATATTTCAAAACTTTTGACTCACCCTAGTAATCATCCTTATATACATAAAACACAATATGATATATATATATTCATCAGTCATACATCCTGGTTTCACTACAGTCATGAGAAATTGTTTTGGTAAGATGATAAATGATTAGCCATTCACATTTGGCTTTTCTAAACACAAAGCTTTTATGCAATCCATTAACAACATGGCCTCATTTGTCAAGAAACTATGACATCATATATATATATATATATATATATATATATATATATATATATATATGGAGGGGTCTGTGGTGAAATGGATATTGTTGTAGGAAATGGACATGGTGAGATGAGTTCAAATCCTGGATAAGGCTGTTTGCATTTCACATAGCACTAATACTCTTTGGAAAGGTATGCATCCAACTATTCTTCATCCAACTATGGGTAAATAGTTGACCTTGGTTAGGCAACCAGTCTAAACAGTCAAACCTGTTAAACTCCAGTTAAAATCTGACTTTGTGTTGCATCCTACTTGTGTGTGTGTGTGTGTGTGTGTGTATATATATATATATATATATATATATATATATATATACACACACACACAACAGCAATTGCATAATCTTTACAGATCACTGCTGTCCCTCACAATCCTACAACCCACCACCAGAACCTTTCCTCTCATGAGCCCTCAAATGACTCATCAATCCCGCTGCTGTTCGACAAAGTTTGATGCATTATGACATAGGAAAGACGTCCTTCCCACTGGATCAGATGATAAAATTTGATGCTTATGCACCACCTTATGTCTCTTAAGACCAGAAGCTGACTTACAAACTTTGTTACAGATTACACAAGTCACATTGTTTGTTCCTAGAGTGTGCATGAATTGTCTCTGATGAGATTTCCTATGATTAACATATCCAACCTTAGAAAGCAGAATTCATCCACATGTTTGACATTTCCAACCCTCCATGTTCTCACCAATATGACAGGTATATATATATATATATACATTCATATATATATATATATATATATATATATATATACACACACACACACACACATATATATGTTATGTTGATTTCTTCTAGCCACAGCTTCGTAGTCTCCATTGCAATTCTCTAGTTCATGCCTGATTGTTTTTACAGTGTTCAGGGAGCATTAGGCAGCAACCATAATCTCCTTATTTTGATGGACAGCGCAATCCTCATGATACAAGTTATTCTCTTCCATGATTCAGGTGGGTTCCAGTCATCCATTCCATCTATCATCACTTATATGAATAAAGAAGGGTCCAAGCTTTTAAATGATGCGTAATGTGTGTCAATACCTCCAACCTACGGAGAAAAATAACCAAATATAAATATGTCAAATTTATCCCGAACACCCTGTGTGTGTATATATATATATATTATATCTTATTATAATGGAGATTGTGTGTTTTTCTGTCTGTAACCGAAACTATATTACTACACAAGTCACAATTCCCTTAGTTATTTACGTCACATTCTCCATGATTCTATTTCTATTTAAACCTCAATTAATAATAAAAACTGTTTGACATTATTAATACTGTTGGCCTTACCTAAATACTAATAACATGCAATTGTATTTATATATACAACAAAATACCAGTTTTCAGTGTAAACGTAAAGCTAATTTGCATATTGATATTAAAAAAAACTGATTTTAATAAAAATATGCTTGGTATTATTGATTTCTAATTGTTTGGTTTTATCTTAATGAATATGATTAAAAATCTCTTCAATAAATCCTAAAAAAAATTCATTAACAAGAAGAAATAACTGTAATTTTATTCTTTACTTCCTATTTTAACTAAATAGTTAAATTAGGAAAATTTAGCATTGAAAAACGGAAGTGATGAAAGAGTAAGTTTCAGTTGTTCTATTTTCCGATTATGCCCCCTCCGTTTCAAATCTTTTTATTTGAATTCTTAATTTGTTTCATTAGCCTGTCTGATTTAATCTAATATTTTATTACATTTAAACTTAAATACTTGCACCCAGAGGGTGCATATATTTGCTAGTATATATAAATATATATATCATCTATGACCTCCTGATAAACTGATCATATAAGGCAAAATCAGATTAGATCACCCCAGACTGTATAATTCCATTTAGTCTGTATTATAGCACTCCTAAGGGTGTAATCAAATAATTTTGATATTCAGTTTCTTACAGTGCTTAAATGGTCACCAATCTAAGTACTGAATAGGATCATCACAGCTTAACTTCAGTGATCTCATGGGTTAGGGTTAGGGTTATTGAATAAATACACTCAAAATTTGAACATGCCAAAAATCGTAGAATAAATTTTATTCTATGTTAGACAATTTTGGGTAATGTGATGTAAGCAGTGACGTGATTTTTGTTACAGACAAAAACCGGAAGCGAATCTCCATTATTAATAGATTTGTAAGAATTTTATAAGAGTTGAACCACTGTAACCAAAAGAGTCACTTTTAAAGCTCTTTTTAAGGATGATAAAATTTCATAGCAACGGCAATTAAAATTTAGATGATAGAACACAATTAAAAAAAAATAAATAAAAAAATAATGGATCATTTTGGCTAAGGATGGATCAAGTCTAAGAAAGATAATTCTATTTTATTTTTTGTTGACATCTGTCAAGTAATTCAGTTCATTGGTAATTATGTAATGTCTGGAACAATTATATGAAACATCGCTATCTCTTCTTGGTATTATTGAAGTCTTAATTAGCTCAGGTTGAGTGAACCCTACTTCCTAACAGTCATTGGAACGGTATAATCTATAATGATACAAAGTTTGCTTGCAGTAGACAGAATAAAGCAAGCAACACTAGTTTCATGTCATGTATTGTCCAGCTGCTTAAGAAGACAAGGTTATAGCCACAGGACTTGCAGGTGAAGAATTCTTGTACAGAAATAATTCCAATTTAATTTCTTTAGAAGTGCTATAGAAATGGCATTTCTATAGCACCATTCTGGGACTACTGACCAAAGCTAATTTATTTGATAGCATATGAGTAGAGAGGCAAATTTATTGGATCATATTTGCTTATTTGAACACTATCAGCAGGCTAGCAGATTAGTGAATTCCAATTCTCACTGGATGCGGAATACTTCTGACCTTGTGCCAAACTAAGCTAAGCTAAGTAAATGAGTCCTTTGTGTGCCTTGAGTAATGTAATGGCTAGAGACCTAGGCCAGCAAATCATTTTTAGTGAGTTTGATTCCCACTGGGTGTTCATATTTCTGGCCTAATCTAAGCTTAGTAAATGACATCAAAGAGCAGGAACAACTTAAAATAGCCATTGTTTCTCTTGTCTCATTTGTATATGGTAGCAGTGCATTACTGTTGCTGAATGAAAAATCCGCATAAAGTAAGCAGTCCTTTCTAGTCAGATTTCAAATGGGTGTATTATATGATGGCTGACAAAATATGAGATGCTGAACTGAGGGCAAACAATTCAATACGCTAACCCACGGCAGGATGTGACATATGTATTTACCCAACACCTCCACACAAACAGGATAAGACACAAGGTCAATCTTAAAGCAGATTTAAATCCTAGACTTTTTGCTTAACCAAGTCTGCCCTACTATTTACCCATAGCTGTGGGAAGGATAGATGAACTTATGCCTTTCCCAAGAGCAATAGCACAAAGTGAAATGCAAACAGCCTTGCAGTGGATTTGAACTCTAACATTTTCTATGATGATAACTGTTATGCAAAGCGCCTCCATAACACTAATTCACATTGATGTAAAGATTGTTCCAACCCTATTGCCCTTATGGCAACCCCCAACCTTTTTATCATATGAGTGCTAGAAGGCGGTTGCTGAGTCTTCATGTCCTAGGTATGACATTAAACTCTGATAGTGAGGTTCCAGTTCTGGAGGTCTGAAGAATGTGCAGCACCCCTTCATCACATTGCTCCCAGGGTCCACTGACCCGGAGTGGTAGTACCTATTAGGGTCCCATCTATGGGTTAAATAGAAAATTTTTTTTTTTTTTTCTTCCAAACTATCGCTACAAATCTTCCAAAACTTTGCATTAAACAACCCACCGTAGTTGATATGCCATAAAACAAAACAAACAAACATTGGTGTAAAATAATGTGATTTCTCACCTCAGAAATTCAGACAATTTTCTGCACAGTTGAGATAAATAAACAGAACTGTGCAATGAGTTGCAGCTTATTTTGCTTCAGAAAATTAAAATATTAAAAAAAAAGAGAAAAAAAGGAATTGGTGAGATGCAGACAGAAACAGACATTGCACTTTGGTAAGAAAGGTTATTTTTTTTATTTTTTATTTTATTTACAGACTAATGGTAAAATTCATATCTCTCTATATAAACAAAATGTCTACCATAATTCCCAAATGAACAATGTTAGAATTGTAAAACTAAAAAGAATCCAATTGAAAAGCAACCAGTTATATATTTTTTTCTAATGAGACATTTTAAGGAATTTAAAGTGAAATTCAAAATACTCTATACACTTTTCACTTAACCCTTTTAACCTATAAGACCAATATTTTGATCTGAGTACAATTCAACTATACACCATGAGTCCAATATTCTAGGCTCAGAGAGATCACTTCAGATACTAATAATAAAATAAAGGAGGTGCTCGTGGTGTAAGGGTTATCATCGTAGGAAATGGACATGGCAAACCAAGTTCAAATTATATAGGATTAATAACCTTGGGAAAGGTAGGTTTTTGCCTCTCATCCCACTTATGAGGGCTGGACACAAGGTCTCGTTTTTATGTGGGTGCATAAAAATTGCATCGATCCCGTCGGCATTCCCCCTCAAGAGGGGGGCGCTCAGGCGCTGGGCAATAAACCCAGCCCTGCCCCTTTAAATCAAGGGGGCAGGTATTGCCTGGGGGGATAGCCCCCTGGGATCAACACTATTAATTTACTTTACCGGTCCAGTGGCCGAAGCACACTGAACCCCCGGCTAGGTCGAGCACAAGGTAATAACCTTGGGAAAGGTATGAATCCAGTCATTCTCCTTCCAGCTATGGCTAAATAGTAGGGCAGACCAGGCTCTTTAACCTTGGTATAGCAACTGGTCAAAGAGAAGAAAAGCTATACATTCAAACCAGTTAAACTCTGCTTGAAAATTGACCTTGTGTCGCATCCTGCTTGTGCACAGCCTCTGAATGTGCAGTTTTAGACATAGCTGACATTGCCTGATCATCAAGGTCCTTGCAACTCAAGCAAAATTCCTTTAACAATCTGATTACTGTGATCAGCTGTGTATTCACCTTTTATACAAAAAATGTGCATAGTTGAATAGTACTGTAATGGTAATTGCATTTCACTTAGCGCTAATACCCTTGGGAAAGGTATGAATTCTACTCTCCCTCCAGCTATGGGTAAATAGTAGGGCAGACTAGGCTCTTTAACCTTGGTTAGGCAACCGGTCTAGGAGAAGGAAAACTCTGAATTCAAACCTGTTAAACTCCGCTTAAGAAATTGACCTTGTGTCACATCCTGCTCGTGCGGAGGGTTGGTAAATATATATACAAAAAATGTTTGGTACCATTATAGTATGTGGCCTACCTTTTGAATGTGGCCTACGAAATCATGTCTCTCTTATAGTATGTGGCCTACCATAAAAAGCATATTATAAGATTATAATAATAACAGCTAACCCTAACCCTATTTCAGAATTTTAGAATATTTTAGAATTAAATAGATCTGATTCATGTAAATTATGGATAAATTCTTTTTTAATTATTCTTAATTACTATATACAGCTTATGACTGAATTGCATTTCTTGAAATTGAATATATGTGAAAAATAATTAGTTTCAATAAATTGCCTACTACTTATATCTATAATATACTCTTACTGAGGTAGGACACATTCAAACCGAGTAGGGCACATACTATAACAGAATCAAAAAGGTAGGCCACATACTATAACAAAATCAAAAAGGTAGGCCACATACTATAACGGCACCAAATGTTTTTGGTTGCTTCCACTATGTTATGGCCCAGTTCAAGCTTGTAAAACATTAGACTATGTTGCACATTCATTTGAGCAGCTTTCAAATCACACAAAGAGTGAAGCAGTGCATAACATGTCAGTGCACCAACTGTCATCACACTACCAACCATAGCGGGTACCCACCACAGCTTGAACTACTTCTGTCATGTGATATATATGCTGCAAACTATCACATATCAAAATATTGCAAAACTTTTCATCTATGTCCACAAATGTTGAATACAACTTTAAGTGCCATCAAATTATTTTTTTTTCTTGGTTTAATTCTTTCCATGATATACAAGGGTGAGCTGAAAAATTCATAGGCTGAAAAGTTCATATCTGCTGTTGATGAACCTTTTTTTTACCAATGGGATCCAAGCACTGCAACAACAATGGAAGAAGTGTGTGGACCACAAGGGGGACAATGTTGGACACATTACAAGTTCATATCTGCTGTTGATGAACCTTTTTTACCAAAGGGATCCAAGCACTGCAACAACAATGGAAGAAGTGTGTGGACCACAAGGGGACAATGTTGGACACATTACAAGTTCATATCTGCTGTTGATGAACTTTTTTTACTAATGGGATCCAAGCACTGCAACAACAATGGAAGAAGTGTGTGGACCACAAGGGGGACAATGTTGGACACATTACAAGAGAGAATCTTAGTCAGTCTATGAACTTTTCAGCCAACCAATCATAAAACCAATCTCACATCTATAATCAGACATAGGAATATTATTGAGTTCTATTTATTTTTTTGTCATTTTTTTATCCCTGGCATAACAACAAACTTCGCCAATGTGACACAGTAATCACTAATCTCTACTGTGAACCTTTCTGGCAAGCAACATATCAAATATATTATCCCTTGTTGCAAGTAGACTTTTCTTTGTTATTTATCTCCTAAGGGTGTGGTATCAAGCCTCACTAACCTGTCATTAAAAATAGGGCTTCTGACTATCATTCACTGATGCACAACCAAAAGAGAGTTGAACTGTATACTTTATGGTTGAGTGCCTAGTTTCTAACTAAATCCCATCATCTAAACAAAACAAAATAAAAATAAAAACAACAAAAAAGTTTTCTTTGTTGTAATCTTTCAACATTGGAAATTGCATATCAGATCCACAGGGATATGAGTTAACATAAAGAACAAAATATCACCAAAGAATGTGTTATTATAAATAATACAGGTTGGAAAACTTTTCACGATATCAAAAGGTTTGCGTTAGCAGTTTTGCAGATTTAGGGGGGGGGATTTGTTTCACTATGCTTAAAAGAAAATAAGACTAAAAATATTGTTGGAAAAAATTTAAAATTTTCTTTTTAAAAAAGAGAAAAAATAACTAAAACAAGTGATCAATGAGGGCTAAAAATAAGAAATGGGTACGTCGAACAGAGTTCAAATCCTGGATGAGGCTGTTTGCATTTCACATAGCACTAATACCCTTTGGGAAAGGTATGAATCCACTTATGCTCCATCTATAGGTAATAGTAGGGTGTACTGGGTTGAGGAGAAAAAAAACTTCAAATTCAAACCTGTTAAAATCCACTTAAAAATTGAACTTGTGTCAGATCCTGCTTGTGCGGACTAAAAATTTATTTTTAAATATTGTGATTTAACTCTTTTGGTGTGGAGAGCAACTCAAGTTGCCCAAATATACTCAATGCGGTATAAATAAATATACTCAACAGCAGGTACTGTAAACAACCCGAGTCTTTTGTTTATAAAAATGATTTAATTCAGCATTAAATGACCCTAAAAGGGTTGATATGCTGTTAAACCAAACAACCAACCAACCAGCAAATGTGCTGCACCAAAAGAGTTAAATATCTTTTTTTTTTTAATTTTTTAAATAAAAAAAATAAAAATAAAAATAATTACATATATACTTGATTTTAAGAAATTTGAAAAAACAAGTGTTCCAAAAATGAGATGAATTTATTTATCGACGTTTAAACGTTTCGGTTTCTTTAAACCTTCATCAGGATGTATTATGGGGTGAAGAAATTGATGGATGCTTTATAGATGACAGGAGATAAAAAAAATCTTTATAAATTTTTTTTTTTTGTTGTGTAACTGTATTTGTTCAGCGTTATATACAGTTACACAACAAAAAGTTTTTTATAAAGATGTTTTTATCTCCTGTCATCTATAAAACATCCATCAATTTCTTCACCCCTTAATACATCCTGATGAAGGTTTAAAGAAACCGAAACCTTTAAGCATCGATAAATAAATTCATCTCATTTTTGGAACACTTGTTTTTTCAAATTTCTTAATATTGTCGGATTTATTTCCATATTTACTCACATATATACTTGAGCATAGGTTAACATTTTTTAAAGGAAAAATAAGTAGAGAGTCGTAAATAATTTGGTAAGGTTAAAATTCAACTAGAAAGATAAAGAATAGAAAGAAACATTGGCTTCAAAAATTAATTCTATTAGCTGAGGTTATTTCTTTGTCCCAAATTCCCAACATTCAATAGTGGAAGATATTTGAGCAGGGTAATACAGATTAGAATGTAAACTTGAAGGTGGTATCATTTTTGTAGGACACAAATTCTAACTGTTGAAACCCTAAAAATGTTAACAACTGTTGGTAATCAACTGAAAAGTCAAATGTACAAACAGCATCATTAAGATACTGAATCCCTTCTCTCTCTCTCTCTCTCTCTATCTATCTATCTACCAAATCCCCCCTCCACTTAATGATAGTAATTACTACCACAGAAAACATCACTACTTGAAATTATCATTAAGCAATCAAGTAAAATACGAGGGTGGGCTGAAAAGTTCATATAATGATGTCATATCTATGGTTGATGACTTTTTTTTATTTTACAATGGGACCCAAACACCTCAACACTGATGGAAGAAATGTGTGGACTAAGGGAGGGGTGTATGTTAAAAAAATGATTTGGTCACATTCCATGAGAGTATCTTGGTCAGCCTATGAACTTTTCAGCCAACCCTCGTACATAGAAATGGAATATCAACCTTCATGGACTACTTACTGCCAAACCCATCCTTGTAGAAGAACAGTAGTGGTACTATTTAACCCATAGCTGAGGGGAGGGCGTCATACCTTTCCCAACAGTATTAGTCCAAAAATGAACATAATAGCACAACTTGCCTACTATAATGTCACAGTCCAGCAAGTTAGCAACTACATTTAATAAGAAGATGGCACCATCTAGATTTAAACATTAAATAGATTTAATATCATTGGACAGTAAATGCTAGAAAAGTGATTGATATGGTAGTTTTAATTATAAGATTTAATGTGGTTTTAACTGCAGTTAGCTAACACCACTTCTTATAATACATTAGGAGGCCTCCGAAAAGCACCCGAACGCAGGTGTATATATACAACAAATTCAAACAAAGAGGTAAATAACAAAAAACAGACAATTTAACATACAATACAAATGAGTAAGGACAAATGTTCCTAAAGAAAAGAGTCCTACCTCAAAAGGTTGTCACTACTTCGTACAGGACCTGGAGTGTTTAAAAGGTATTTGTGTTCACGGCTATAAATAGGTGGGTGAGCCAAACACCACTATGGAGATAGAGTATAATAGTAGCCATTGAAGGCACACGTATAAGTCTATAGTTGGGGGTAAAGGCCCCCAAGTCCAAACGGACAGAGACACAACTAGTGCATGTGTGGAGATCCCAAATGAGAAAGAGAGAGAGTGTAAGAGAGAGTTTTCCCGGGCTGAGTTTAAATAGCCAGGTTGCAACACCCTCTAGTGGCAAACACTGGCGGCAAGGGAAGATAACCCTTTGCTACTCTCAACTCCATCCCAACAAGGGAAGAAAACCGCTACAAAATCATTTTGTATTTTGGTTATTCATAAATTCATCATCAGGTTTAGGACAAACGATTTATCCTGCAACTTTTACTTATCTTTGAAGAATAATCAAAGTTCCAATTACTGTCGAACTGGGAAGACATGGCAACAAACGGTTGTAACCCAATACAAACCCGAATAGTTGCAAAGTCTACTGCAGAATGACAGGGTACTTATAAAACTCCACAATATCATTCAAATCAAGCAGCCAATCAGAACTCAAGGAATGGAATCACCCAAATTCATGAATGGATCATTCTTGATTTCTATATATACCAACTGTCTTGGACACTGCTTCGGTTATACTTAGCTAGCTGCTGTTATTTAAACCAACAGTAGACTAACTGACTTCAGTAATCTTGTTAAATTATCAATTGAATAGAAATCTTTGTGAGAAGAGAAGTACCAAATTTGAAAATAGTCTGAGTCTGGAAAAAAAGCCGTTTCTCTCCACCAACCCTCAACGATTGCTCTTCACATCAGCTAATCTTTTTATGTTGAGTGTCTTTATTCTGTTTAAGTCATTCATTTTCTCATTTTTCTTTTCATTTGTATTTTATATGTTCTACTGTCTCAGTCATGGCAGATACTCCCTAATACTTGGTGCCCTAGGTACTTAGAAATATGATCAAAGGACTTAGAAAAATGATTAAGTCAAAAACAATCATCTTGAAGAAAATACTCTAAAAAGAATAGTTATTATTTAGCTTAGCTTAGTTGTAGCACAAGGCCAGAAGTATTGAGCACCTAGTGAGAATCAAACTCACTAACAATGGTCTACTAATTTAGCTTCTTAACCATTACATTACGTGCAGTGTCTCTAAGAAAAGAAGAATATGGCTCCCGAGTCTGAAAAGAAGGTTCCCGAGTCCGACAAGAAATATCTGAAGAAGACCAGAGGGCACATCAGCTGAAACATTGTACAGATAATAAAAAAGATGAGCACAATAGTCCCAATAATCTAAATAATCCAAATTATCAAGCCTCATCTCAAACATTTAGAGAAATAATATGGCTAGAGTTTGAAAATTAAAAAAAGATTTTACCATTTTCAATTTCCTTGGTTAACTGATCTTCATTTCCATTTATCCAAGTTTTAATCAACATCAACCGAGCCTCAACTTGATGAACCAGATTAACTGAAGCACGCTTTTTATCCTGAAATGAAATGGTGATACAATTAAGACAAAATAACAGAAAAATACTTTTATAAAACACTTAGCTTAAAAACTGCCTGACAATTGGTTTGTGATTGGTACCTATCACCCAACAACGACACTTCGTACCCATCACCCAACAACGACACTTCGTACCCATCACCTAAGAAAGACACTTCGTACCCATCACCCAACAAAGACACTTCATACCCATCACCCAACAAAGACACTTCGTACCCATCACCTAAGAAAGACACTTCGTACCCATCACCCAACAACGACACTTTGTACCCATCACCTAACAACGACACTTCGTACCCATCACCCAACAAAGACACTTCATACCTATCAACCAACAAAGACACTTCCTACATTGAGTACATATCAAATTTTATTAAACTTGAATAATATTTTTCCAAAAATGAACAGTTTTCAATAAAACAATGATATCATTTGTCTATTTGGAACTTATTGCAAAGCTGCATGATAAACAACATTTTAGGTTTTACAATTTGTGGT
This sequence comes from Doryteuthis pealeii, assembly GCA_023376005.1. Lineage (NCBI taxonomy): Eukaryota > Metazoa > Mollusca > Cephalopoda > Myopsida > Loliginidae > Doryteuthis > Doryteuthis pealeii. Next base: position 14,721,114 of record CM042140.1, on the reverse strand, counting down.
CAGTACAATTAATTTGTTTTCCTTTCCAAACTTTGAACAACCAGCATAGATTCAATTATTCCTAAATTTATTTCCAAGTTATAAAAATTGTTATCATACAACAAAATTTATTGCAAAAACTTTTGTAAAAAATTGCCAAAAACAATTGTAGTAATTAAAACTTGGAAATCCAAAACTTCAGGGTCCAGATTTGGCCTGGAATGTTTTTAATTTGCTCACAGAGTTAGCCTGATTCCAAAATGGTATGATATGTTGGGCTACAGCTTTAAGAAATAAAGTTGAAAAAATATGTCACACTGACATTTGCATTTATTATTAGAAAATAATTGCTTTGTCAAGAATTCTTTAAACTACACATTGCCACCATAAAATAATATGTAGATGAGTCAAGTTTTAAACTACATTGCCACCATAAAATAATATGTAGATGATTCAAAAGTTTTAAACTATTTTGGTAAAAAAAAAACACAATTCAGAATCTCCAGATGCTTTTGTCTTGATCATGAATGTAACAAACCACACTGAACTGTGAGATGCTGAGCTCATCTAATGAATATTACCCACCAAATTTGCCTCTGTGGCTTGGAGCATGGTCTCAGAATTCATGGTTTTAGGATTGCCTGATTGTCAAGATTTTGGCAACCCAAGCAAAATTTCTTAAACCACATGATTACTGCACTGTGATCAACTTTGCTTTCACCTTTTGCACAACAAATGTTTTTGATTTCTTCTTGCAATGATATGACCTTGTTTGAACTCATAAAGTATAAGTTAGACTATGTTACATGTTCATCTGCACAACCTTCAAATCATATGGAGTGAAGCAATGTACAGATTAGCATCATATATATATATATATATATATATATATATATTCACCAACCGAGCAGGATGCGACACAAGGTCAATTTCTTAAACAGAGTTTATCAGGTTTGAATTCAGAGTTTTCCTTCTCCTAGATCGGTTGCCTAACCATGGTTAAAGAACCCAGTCTGCCTTACTATTTACCCATAGCTAGAGGGAGAGTAGGATTCATACCTATCCCAAGGGTATTAGCACTAAGTGAAATGCAATTACCACGTCCAGGATTTGAACTCGGGGCGACGAGTTCATTTCCCATGACTTTATCCATTACACCATGCGCTTCCTTAGCATAATATAGCATGATAAATATTACCTATTATAACCCTTACCTATTATCTTTAACGTTACCTGGTATCAGGTACATTTTACACATTGCCCTTTACCTTATACCCTTGTATTTTTTTATTTATCCATTCACTGTAGATGACTAGGACATTAAGAGAAAAAAGTTACAAAATTTCTCCTAACAGAATAAGCTGTTTTATATATAGATATTATCTGCGGGTATCTATATCGAGCTGTATATCTGGTAATTTCATAATGAACAATATTCAGTATCTGTCTAGATATCAAAATCTATATCTGGTACTGTCATATAATATTTAAATAATGAGAATGGAATTGTCTGTTTTTCCAATAATGTCTGATGAAACCTTGGAAGAGAGAAACAACAAGATCTCACAAGACTTGTTAATTCAATCTAGCAATTGCTAATTACTTTGTTCACATTGTATCTTGCTTAGTAAACCTTTTTCCCTATCCTTAATACTCATTGGTTTCTTCCTATTATTTCTCTGTTGACTCTGATACTCATGTCAAAAAAGGTACATTAATAATTTTTTCTGCTGCAAACTGTCATCTATTTTAGTCAAATGACCAGTAATCATAATTTACTAGAACTATTTTGTTTAGTGATTTTCTAGAAAACATCTGGCCCTGTCACGAGGGCTTAGAAGACACCAACAGTATTCGCAGCAGAAGGGTAAGACCCCCACCCCCCTCAATGACGTGTTCTGAGTATGAAACTAAACTGCAACTGATAAGGTGAGGCTGGAGATCTGGGGAGTATGGAGTATCACTTTATCACCACAACTCCCAGGTCCATTTTTACTAGGTGTGGTAGTACCTGATAGAGTCCCCTTTAGAGGTCAAATAGATGTTTCAAAATTGTGCAAAAAAAAGAAAAAAAAAACTCTAAAGAAACAACTACACAATGATGAATGTGATTCCCTGACCTCTAGGAATAAAATAACCCCAGATAAGTTGACATTAAATCCAATGATAAAAAGAGTTAGACACTAAAACCATGACAATAAGAACGTAATAGTAAATTGTCATATTTATCTTGTTGATACCAATAGGAAAGGATGTTGTATAACAATAAAAGTTAAAACGTTTTCTTTATATCAACTTCTTTTGTTTGCTGATTAAATATTCATATTACCTACAAAGGTATTTTTCTTATCTATTTTGCGTGACACATTAAAATAAATAATAACAGGCAAGCAAATTCAAAACTTTACTCTTTAAACAATTTTAGCACTTATTTTTCACAATAGATTTATAAATAAACAATGATCTAATGTAGGTTTGTCACCATAGTATAGCAAAATAATTTTAACATGATTTTTATTAACACAAAACCATTAAAAATCTCTACACTATAATATGGAGAATAAAGCTATTTCCAGCCTAACTTGCAATTTGAACAGTTCAGTCTGTATTCATGTTCACTTTGATAATCTATATTAATGATCCAAACCTGAAAGGTTGGTTGGATTTTACGGTATGTCAACCCTTGGGTTATTTTATGCTGAAGACATTTTTAATTCATTCTTATTGGGTATTCAGTTTTTTTTAAACAGGTTTTTTAAACTCATTTTTTAATCTATTTAACCCATAGATAGGTCTAACAGGTACTACCAGTCCGGGTCAGAGTGGCAATGAAGGGGTACTTCACACTTGCTAGAGCTCCAGAATTGGAACTTCACCACTAGATGCAGTTTAACATCATACCCAAGACACTTAGACATATATATGAGGTGTGTGGTATAATGGTTAGACGTAGAAAATGGACTTGTCAACCAGAGTTCAAATCCGGGACAAATCTGTTTGCATTTCACATAGAGCTAATACCCTTGGGAAAGGTATGAATCCAACTACTCTCCCTCCAGCTATGGGCAAATAGTAGGGCAGATTGGGCTCTTTAACCATGGCTAGGTAACCAGTCTAGAAGGAAAACTGAATTCAAACCTGTTAAACTCCGCTTAAGAAATTGACCTTGTGTTCCATCCTGCTTGTGTGAAGGGGTTGGTAAATATATATATATATATATATTATTATTTATATTTTTGCTTGAAGGCAATTACAATGCGTATATCGCATAAAATTCGATAATTATAGAAAATAATCATGACAAGTGAATCTCGGCAAAGAATTGTTCGGTATGTAGAACATTGTACAGACTGTTTCAACTTTCAGCGATGTATACTAACGATTTCTCTCTGACAGAAATCGAAACCAGGACTTCAGCAGGCATAGTCAGAGACTATACTGCTTCGGCCACAATATGCACCGGACAATCCTTGCGAAATTAACCTGCCAATGATACTGATACACCTCTACCATATGAGGTACGGGGACGTTGAGTGAATAATAACAAACCAGGCCTATGCTCTTCGGCGAAGGGAATAAGATTTTTGGATGTGTTTTTTAGAAGATGATAAAAAGGGTTGTGGGCTTGCCATAAGAGCAATACGGTCGGGACAATCACATAATTACTAGGGATAAATGTGACCAGCTGATTGATCAGAGGGGTCCTCTCCAACTGCCTGTCTAGTCCAAGTAATGGACAACATGGAGTGTTCCATACAGTCTGCTCAGCCACCAGGATTCTGTCCTTAAGCATCATAGGTCATCACCCACAGCCAACAGGTGGCTTCATTGAGGGTGGAGTCTTATCCCTCTGCAGAGGAGCAGTTGGTATATTCTACAGCCCCAGCCGACAAGGTGGGATCTTCAAGGGAGATAACTCCAGGTATATTAAGGTATATAGAGAAGTTTTGCTTATTTTTTGCTATAAACTTTATAAATAAAAAGTGATTAAGTACTGAGCTTAATAGCCACTGATTGCAGCCTTTAAGTGAGTGATACTAAATATGATATTCATTCAATTAAACAAATGATGGAATTTTTTTCTTTTAAAGCTAAATAATTCCCCTTTTTTTCCCCAGATTTTTTTTCCATAAATGTAAACTCTGCATTGTTTGGAATTGGTTCATCGCAAAAATATTCTTATCTCACAAAAATATTTGTTTTGAGATTATTCAAAATGGCAGGCAATTGAATAGAGATCTGTCATCAAATTTTTGGTAACTAAGAAGTGCAAACATGTGAAATTTACAGAAGAATGTGTGATGTGTATGGAGAAGCAAGTTTTAGTCAAAAATATGTTTACAAATGGCTATGAGCCTGAGTTGAAAAGACAGCCCATGGAGTGGAAACAAACTGACTCTCTGGTAAATAAGAAGTTCTTGGAGCAGCAATCAGTAAAGATGGTTATGTTGATAGTCTTCTGGGACATGAAAGGACCCATCTCTATTTTAGTCCAATCAAGGAATGGGCACTTCTGCTAGTCTTAATATAAGAGTCAATATTTTAGGGGTATATATCACAGGTATATCAGAAGGACCGGGTTAGCTTAGTCAGTAGAGTGTTCGGCTAGAAACCACAAGGTTCCTAGTTCGATACCGACCCTTGCTTACTCAGTGTATGAGTAGCACAGGGATCTGAGCGGTAAAGCAAGGAGCTGATGGTAGGTGTGGTGCTCCACTTCAGATGCACAAACAATCTCCTTGGTCTAGCGCTAGTGCTGATTGGCTAATACCGACTTTAGGCCACCCCAACAACTTTATATCACAGGTAAGAATTTAAAAAAAAAAAAATAAAAAAAATAATAATTCAATATATCTAAACATTTCTTTCTATGAGAAATACAGATAATGTAAAATGTGCGTAATAAAATTTGGTTGAAATCAGACCGTAGTTACTAAAATATTCTATGCAGACAGCTTGTTAAATAATCAATAGACTTAATTAGTAAAACCTGATAACTGTCACTAAGAATTACCAACATCAATAGAATTACCAACATCAATAGAAGTTAAAAAATAAAAAAAATAAAAATTTTAAACATAATTGGGAAGAATTTGTTTGTTTGTTCTCAAAAGATGGACAAACAATTCATCATCATATATTAAAAAAAAAATTTAAATTGTTCCTTATAGGGAAAGTATGAGGGTGAGTCAAAAGTTTAGCAATATTTTCTTAACTTATTTGCTTTATTTGTCAGAATTTTTGAGACAAGGCTTAATAATCTGTATTATTGAGTTTTTTGGGGTTTTTTTTGGCTGTTGTCCTCGTCTTTGTTGTTATATACACAACGTTTCGGACGATGTGGCTTCCGGCCTACTCCAATGGATTAAATAAAGGGTTTGATTCAAAGTTCCATGAAGGCTCCTGTGTTCAAAGAGAAGGTTCCCAATTTTGACAAGAAACACATGAAGAAGGCTGGAGGGTACATCGGCTGAAGTGTTGTGATATAATAATAAAGATGAAGACAACAGTTAAAAAAAAAATCACAATAATTCAAATTATTTCCTCTATTCTTCAAATTACAAAAGCAGCCTAGTGTTTATAGTAGAGGCCATCAATGAAAAATAATCACAAAGCATTATTGCTTACTTAAAACTATCAATTAGACAAAAAAAAACATGTTTAAATCAATAAATATCTTAAATCCCAATCATTTGGTTTGGGTTTGGTTTGGTTTGTTTTACGGCATATCAACCTCAGTGGGTTATTTAATGCCGATAAAGTTTTGAAATAAATCAATTCTTAATGGATAATACAATTTTGTTTATTAACTCATGTTTTTCTATTTAATAGATGGGACCCTAATAGGTACTACCACTCTGGGTCAGAGTGGAGCAGGGAGCAATGGTGATGAAGGGGTGCTCCACATTCCCCAAACCTCCAACACTGGAACCTCACCATCAGATAGAGTTTAACATCATTCCCAGGACATATAGACCCTCAGTCACCGCCTTCTAGCACCCATATGATAAAAAGGGATTGGGGCTTGCCATAAGGGCAATAGGGTTGGGAATCATATAGGTGCTAGGGTTTGACGTAACCAGCCGATTGATCGGAGGGGGCCTCTCCGACTGCCCGTCTAGCCCAAGATAGGACCAAAGTGGAGTATTGCAAGTCCTGAACTGCTCATCCACCTGGGTTCTCTCTTTAAGCATCACGGGTCGCCACCCACGGCCAACAGGTGGCCCCATTGGGGGAGTCTTACCCCTCTGCAGAGGTGCAGTCGGTGCATTCAAACGCCCCAGCTGACAGGGCGGAAATCCCAATCAAAGTAAAGGATATATATATATCTACAAAACTGAACAAGTAAAATTAAAGTCAGCAGAGTGACCTATTGTTGGTATTAGCCAGATAGCAAGAAAGAAAGAAGAAAGCAACCTGAGAAATTAGCCCTGAAGAATATGACAGCCGACAAGTTAGCAAGCAGAAGAGTTAACAAGTAGGACCCCTCATTTTATTCCTTTACATCGTCTGTCTCTCTCTCGCCAATTATATACCAGATATTGAGTGGGTATATGACACTAGCTTTTTAATTTTACTGTGTCTTGAATGTGTCTCTGGGAAATATGATGGATCCCAACTAAAGATTCTTAATAAATTGTAGGGTTTTTATTCATAAACTGGGGAAAAAGGATGGGAAAATCATAAAGTTATTTAACACCTACCCTTTACACCATACGATGTAATTCATTTCAAATAAAATATTGATATGTATTTACAGTTAGCTTGAAATGAGGGGGGAAGAAAAAACCCCAAAAGAAAACAAAAAAAAACAAAAAAACAGGAGTATTTACAGCAAGGTTGAGCAATACCAGAGTTAGGCACAAGACCAGAAAATCTCTCCTGATATTGGCAGTGGAAATTCCCTGTTAAAAAAAAACAAAAACAAAAGTACTTTCTACCAATTATCAGAGAATTCCCATCCCAAGTTGGTTGTATGCAGTGTATAGGGATTTTTTAATGGAAAAATTGCATCCCTAGGTGTGCCCCTGGGCTGCACGGCATGATTTGACTATGTCCTTTTAGATTTTTATACATCAGGGATGCAGGATGTGTACCTATCAGAATCTCTCTCTCTCTCTCTCTCTCTCTCTCATATATATATATATATATATATATATATATATATCATGCTGTGCTGTTAGCACAGATATCCATGACAATCTCTCTCCATCCATCCTTATCATTCATCATTCTCAGGAGGTCCTCTATGCAGCATCCTGTATCCGCACAGAGCAGGTCAATGTACACCTTTGCTGGTTGACTAAAGCTGAGTTAATTAACTTTTGCTTCCTAAAGGCTTTTTTACTGTTTAGTTTAATGACATAAAAATTATACTAAATTATTCCTTACTTTTAGGATTGAATTATGTTTGAAACTAATCTCTTACTTTACTGTGTCTATCTTTTTCTTCCATTCTATGTATCTCTTGACTACCTCCTTGTTATATAATGTTAGTTTCTCTAGAGAGAGAGAGAGAGAGAGCGAGCGAGAGAGCGAGAGAGAGAGCCGGGAGAATTTGAAATGTATTTTGATGTTAAATTTCCCAACCAGCAACCGTAGCTTAAATGATGTCAAACATTTACTTTCTTAGAAAGCTTACAAAATAATTTTAAGGTTTCGTATGGCTGTATTTATTTATTTTAAAAAAAATTTATTCGCTTGGCTAACTCCCTTTTACCTAATCGCAATTATCTACCCAGAGCTGAATGGGTGAACCAATGGGTCACGTTTTGTCTAGTATATATATATATATATATATATATATATATATATATATATATATATAAATCGTATTGTTCATGTATGCTGATAGCTTTTTGAGTTAGTGCATCCCAGGATGCACATATTTGCTTTGAATGAGTCCCAGGAAAATTTATGGGTCCCAACTAAAGTTTCTTAATAAATTGTAAATATATTTATGATCTGGGGAAACAACCGGCTAACTCCTACCTTGTAACCTATCCTGTGTAATTCATTTCTAAGAAACTATTGAAATATATTTACAGTTAGCTTGAAATAGTGAGAGAAGAAAAAAGAAAAAAGAAAAACACTGGGATGCATGGATATGATTTTACAGCAGCCTTTTAGATTTTTTTGACTCATACCTATCAGCATCTCTGTGTATGTATCTGTTATGTAGCTAATTTCTCTGCTGTCTAGGGAGGAGAGCCAAATAGTAAAGACAGGTCACAGGAGATAAGGTTCAATTTTGATTTCTGGTTATAATTCTAGAGGAGACCTCAAGTAGTAAAAACTTTCTTTTTCTCAACAGTAAGATCCTTAATCTTTTATAAAAATCAGTTGAATCCATGTGGAATAAATATTGACATTAGTAATCCTTAAGGAATAACAGATGTTAAAATGAGAGATGAGGAATTTAACAAGAGGATATGACCAAAGAGACTTACAACAGAAAGATTGATTTGTCTGGGAAACATGATGTTTAAATCTCTTGTAGCAAGACTAAACAAACAAACAAACACACATATACACAGGTGTGTGTGTGTGTGTGTGGTGTGTGTGTGTGTGTACATATGTTTAAAGATTTAAACATTACAAGAAAATCATTTTCTCTTCAGGCAGAGATTTTTCATCCACGTATCATATTTTAATGTACAGGGTGATTCTTATTGTTTTAACTTCCATTATTTTTTGTTTTAATAATATATTTAATATCTATATATATTAATACTCTTGTTCCTTAATCTTCTGACCGTTATCATCGTGCAAAACCCCCTGGTTAAAAATGAGACCATCCAAGATCAAATACAAAAATTTTAATCTTGATTATCTGGTGTCACTTACCCGCCGAATTCTTATTTCTCATGAGTGTTGTCAACATAGCTAAATAATGGACCATTCCAGTTTTATCATAAAAAAGAAAGAGGGGGAAAAAAAGGAGATTCTGCACAGATAAAATATAATAAGAAAGAAAGAATGAAAGAGAGTAGGGGAATGATAGTGAAGGGGGTGAGCATGAGGAAGCAATAACGCTAATCTATTTAAATCGAATATAATGAGAAGATGAAAAGAAAGACAAAAAAAGAGTGAGAGAGTTAAATCAAGATTATTATACTTTTTACATATTGAAGTATTTAGCCATAGCTCTTAAATAAATATATCAAATGTAATAATTATCATAGTCATTAATAATATTAATAATATTAATAATCTATTAATAATGGAGATTCGCTTCCGGTTTTTGTCTGTAACAAAAATTATGTCACTGTTTACGTCACATTACCCAAAATCGTCATAACATAGAATAAATACACTGAAAATTTGAACATGCAACATTAGACAGTCCTCATTGTTTTTTTAAAACAAGTTTTAATAAATACATGACTGGTATTATATATCTATATATAGTTTGTTTTATTTTAATACATATTTAAAATTTACATTTCAAATTGTTTTATTTTTTAATCCTTTAATGAATTTGATGATTTTACTTACTTAGGGTACAAACTCGCTGACATTGAATTTTTTACTCCCACCCCTCAGGCAATATGTTTCAAAAATCTATTTTTACATCGCCCAGAGGACGTTTTTTTATTTTGTACTAGTAATAATAATAATAATATAATTTTCTATTTCATTTCCAGCAGTTTATAATTATGATTTATATTTTGGTAACAAGACTTTCAGACCACCATGTATAACACTAAAAACTCAAAGAGCTTTCAGTTTTCATAAAATTTCTACACATCAATTCACAGGACTTAGAATACAGCCAATACCCCCTGCAGAAGAGTAAGTTGTTCCTCCCACCCCAAGAAAAGGGGTGCCCTTGATATGACACTAAATTGCATCTGATGGTAAGGGGAGTACCCCTTCATTGACATCCCAAGTTCACTCTAATTCAGCGTGGTAGTACCTGTTAGGGTACCATCTATGGGTCAAATAAATCTGTTTGAAAATTAATAGTATTGGATAGGAATACGAAAAACAGTTTTCAAACAAACAATTATTATAAAATAGAATTATCAAAGTTAGATATGAATAATTGAATCAATTGATCTGTTTGAAAATTATTTGTATTCGATAATACCATATGCACCCCCCCTCCTAAAAAAAAAAAACAAAAAACCTCTGAAGAAACAACTACACAAAAGATATAAATACGAATGTACAATGAATATGATTCCTAACCTCTAGGTATGAAATAACTCCAAATGGATTGACATGCCATTCAAATTTTAAAAAATTTTTTTAAAAATTAAAAAATTTTTAAAAAATTTTTTAAAAATTCTTAGGCTCATTTTTCATTTGGTTTCAAAATCTTAAAAATCAAGATAGAAGAATTTCTATCTTTTGAATTCAAACACTTTGATCTGAGGTTATCAATAAACAAGGAAATTAATCAAGTGAGATTTCACTCCTTTTTTTATTAATCAATTAATTTCAAATCCATGTTTTATTACTAAACTAAAAATGATTTAAATGGTATGGTATTTTTGTTTAATAGCATATCAACCTTCATGGGTTATTTAATGCCAAAGCAATCCTTGTAGAACAACAGTATTATTTAACCAATAACTAGGGGATGAGAGGGTTCATAATTTTCTCATGGGTATTAGTCTGAAAGTGAACACAATAGCATGACTAGAGTTCAAAGTTGCTTACTATAATGATGCAGTCCAGCATGTTAGCCACTACGCCATGGCGACTCGCCCTGAGCCACAAGAAATTAAAGATAAACTGAGAAACTATACGACAACCAGTAAACCTGTTGTAACAGTGGTCCATGATGATATTGATGCTTCTATTTAGAAATCAGTGAAATTAGCATTTCATAATCACTTCAGTTATATCAAGAATTTATAAGATTAAAAATTTTGTGCAGAATGAATCCAGACCCCACAAAATTATCATTCAGTTACAAATTCAGTTGAAAATCGCTTTATTTATAAGTGCATTGCTCTAATAAAAATCTCACTATGATGTGCCTTTTTTTTCTCCTGGATTATAGTTACATAAAAATATAAGGAGAATTTTAGTAATCTATTGATGTTATCTTTGACATTGTATGAAACTGGCAAGGTTACCCTGCAAACATAAAAGAAGGGACATAAAAGAAAAGACTAGGCTAATTCAGTGAGAAACATCAAAAACTAAATAATTGAACCTACTACAGCAGGATCAAAGCTACACATACTAGTGTAGCAAATAATAAAGTACAATACATATGCATCCAACAATGGAAGAATATATATGTAAATGCAATTTTTATCTATATACATTTTTGTGTAACACTTTACATCACCAGAAGATACATATACATGTATACTAAAAATATTATGTTAAAAGAACTTTAATATCAATTGGCTCTGTACACATTTTAGATTAAAATATATTTTAATATATTTATATATATATAAATTAGTTCTATCCAAAATTAGTTTTTTTAAAGGCACAAAACATAGGGTCAATTGTTATCTTTACTTAATTTAAGATTTAGTTTAGTCTAAGATTAGTTTAAGTACTGAAAATGAAAATGCACAGCAACATCATTTTTTTATTTTACAAGTACAAAGCAATTGAAAAATTACTTAAATATTACCATTGATTTTTAATGATAGATGGCAAATTAGTGTGTGTGTGCGCATATATATATATATATATATATATATATAATGTCTTTTTTATGTTGAAGTTGGGCGTTATTATGAAGCATTTAAAAATAAATGAAGGAACTCGATGTTATGGAGTACTGGATTCACTTATTTTTTATTATTTGTTATCATAAATTTTCGGGGTCGTTAGATTCCCTTTTTCAAATGAATGTCGCTCCTGTTCAACGGATCCTTTGTCTTTCAAAGACAGGGAAACCGAGAGAGGCATACGGAGACCCCTAAACTAGATATATATATATATATATATATAAATATTATACTTGAGCGAATCAATGTTTGTCTCCAAAAGGCTGTTTTTCCTGTTTAGTTTAATGACAAACTTCATACTAAAATATTCCTTGCTTTTAGGATTGAGTTATGTTTGAAAAAACTTCCATTTTATTTGGTTCTGATTAGTTGTAATTTACAATTAAGTCAAAAACTGACCCGTCTCTTACTGCACATTCTGCCAGTCACTTTACCCCTCTCTATGTATATCTTCATTACCTCCTCGTTATATATGTTAGTTTTTCTGTGTGTGTGAAGAGAGAGATGGGAGAGTGATTGCGAGGGGGACATTTAATTTCTCACTTTATTTGTATGTTAAGATAAAGCAGCAGTGATGAGCCCATAGCTTAATAAAATTCCATGATCCATTTCAATTTAAATTAGCTCAAACGTTCCCTTTCTTAGAAATCTTACAAAATGATTTTGATATTCTTTAAAAACTCTCTGGCTGTATTTTTTAAAAGTTTAATTCACTTTCTTATCCCTAATCTCAATTATCTACTGAGAGCTCAATGGGTGACCCAATGGGTCACGTTTTGTCTAGTATATATATATATATATATATATATATATATATATATATATATATATATAATATATATGCACACTATCAAGATACTGTCAGAATAATCCTGATGATCCTTCTAGGAGAAACCTGGGTACCTAACTCCTGTTGCTGATTTGGTTCCCTAAAACCACTCTATGTATTGAGCACTTTCCAATATTTATTATCCTGACTCATCTGGTTTCTTTTTTCTTTTTTTCCAACAGTCAAAATTGTGACTCATTCATTTTTTTTATTCCATTGGGTTTCTTCTAAACTTCTAAATATATGTATGTGTGTGTATATATATATATATATATATATATATATATATATATATATATATATATATATATGTGTGTGTGGTGTGTATTTTGGTTAGCTCAGTCGGTAGAGCGTTCGGCTAGAAACCACAAGGTTCCTAGTTCGATACCGGCCCTCGCCAACTCAGCGTATGAGTAGCACAGGGATCTGTGCGGTAAAGTAAGGAGCTGATGGTAGGTGTGGTGCTCCACCTCAGATGCTAAAACAATCTCCTTGGTCTAGCGCTAGTGAAAAGGGGATAGACTCCCTCACTGACTGGCTGATACCGACTTTAGGTTGCCCTGTCAACTTTTTATATATATATCAATTAAAAAGAATTGCCCTACAGTAAAAAGATTTTTTAATGAAGAATTTAATACAAAGAATCCTTATATTAAAAAATTCAGTTTAAATGTACTAAAGAAGGAAGGAAAGGTTGGGTTCAAATGCACTGAGCAATCAACAAATTAGCATAAAAAAATAAAGTTCTTCAAAAAAAGAAAAAAAAAGGGAGAGAGAGCAAACATACACACATATTTTATATATAACTAATGTATTATATCTATACACACACAAACAGTTGTTAGACCACCCAAACTTTTGGCACAATGCCATATTCATAAAACACACAGCGAGGGAACCTGCTGTCAGTGGTTTTCAAGATTGGTATATGAATCAATATAGATAGATAGATAGATAGATAGACAGATAGAAAGAACAAAGATTATTCTTTTCAGCATTATATAAAAGGAAAGAATAAACATCTTACTACACTCATATATAAAATTATTTGGCAATCACCCATCTGATAAAATGGATTATTCCATATTATAGTAGTTGGTAAGAATAAAATTCAAATCTCACAGCTGATGTGAAACAGTGTTATTATATAGTTACTAGCAAGACCCATGGAAATTCTATGAAACAAAACGAAAATCAAGAGGAGCCATTTAAGCCAGAAATGATGATTTTCAATTTTATTACATATAAATCCTACCAAAATTACCAAAATATCTTCCGTAATTCACAATTTTAATATTATAAATAAAACAAACACGGAACTTTTAAAAAAATTCATTTTAATTTTACGTTGAGCATTTAAGTGACACAAGACCATTTGGAATTTTTCATTTTTAAAATTGGGTGAAATAAAATGGGACAAATAAGAAATCTGTGATTAAGTGACACCAGATAATCTATATATACTTTTTTGCATTGCATCTTGGACAATTTGGACAGTGTCATTTCTAACCAGTGTGTTGCAGGATGATAACAGATGGAAGATTTAATAATGATAATAATAATGAAATTTATTGTGTACAGTGCTCAGGTGCACCATAACTCATCAAAGTCTCATGTCAAGTACACAGAATAATGTATTAGTGTCAGGAACATGAACAGTTTACAGTAGTAATATGCATGTATGTGTGCGCGTGTGTGCATATGTATGTGGAGAGTGGCATCAGGTATAGTGTCGGCGGACTACAGGAAACATGGAAGCTTTGAATGATTCAGTGCTTCGGCAGCCTACAACAGACGTGGGCAGTTTATTCCATGTCTCCGCAATACTGAGCGTGAAAAAATGTTTCCGAAAGTCACGTGAGCATTTAAGAACAAGAGTATTAATATATAGATTAACTGAACTTAGATTACATGTGGCACAAGGCCAGAAATATGTGGCACCCAATGAGAATCAACATCACTAACAATGGTCAGCAAATCTAGTTTGCTAACTATTGCATCATGTGAGTTTCCCTAGTGTTATTATATGTGAATTTACTTATCTTTTACCATTATGTAAACATATACACAACAAAAGTATAGAGTTAGAAAGGAAGAATAAACCTTAAAATGATCCAAACGTCATTTAGAATAGATTCAATTTTCAACTTATTGGCATTTCCCCTGAAGTAAATGAATGAATGATTGATTGATTTTAATGGTATGTCAACCCATCTAGGGTTATTTCATGCCTAGAGGTTAGGGAATCATATTCATATTTACATTTTTTTGTGTTGTTGTTTCTTGAGATTTTTTTTTTTTTTTTTTTTTTTGCACACAGTCCGATCACAGACAAATAATTTTCAGATCTATTTGACCCATATATGGACCCTAATAGGTACTACCACTCCAGGTCGGAGTAGCAGAGAGAGTAATGGCAATTAAGGGGTACTCCACACTCCCTAGATCTCCAGAACTGGAGCCTCACCTCATCAAATGCAGTTTAGTGTCCTATCCAGGACACGTTTCCTGAGGTGCTTCAAAGCAAAAGTATGTAATTTTTATTAATCCCTCAGCCCTAAATGGCCTTTTACCAGACTAAGCTGAGTTTAGTAAATATCAATAATATTTATAGATAGTTTCAATTTTATATCCAAACCATAGATTTGCAAGTGCAGCTATTTATGGGTTATTAAGGAGCTGATGGTAGGTGTGGCGCTCCACCTCAGACACTAAAAACAATCTCCTTGGTCTAGCGCTAATGAAAAGGGGATAGACTCCCTCGCTGATTGGCTGATACCGACTTTAGGCCACCCTGACGACTTTTTTACAAATGAATACAAATATAAAACAACACAAATATTAGATAACCCCCACCAAAAAATTATTTGAATAATATAAGAATTAAAAAAATTGTAGAAAACAGATTGTACAAAAGTATGGTGACAAAAAAAGTGTCTAAGTCAACTTGTATGGGTCAGGCACAAGGCCCTATTAATGTGGGACCACCTACGAACAGAAGCTCATGGGTGGCGGGTGCAAAAAATGTGTTGATCAACATAATAATAACATGCAATTGTATTTATATAAACAAAAAAATGGCAGTTTACAGTGTGAACAGGAAGGCTAATTTGCATATTGATATTAAGAATTTGACTTTAATAAATATGTGCTTAGTATTATTGATTTCTAATTGTTTGGTTTTATCTTAATGAATATGAGCAAAAATCTCGGGGATAAATCTTAAAAGAAATTCATTGACAAGAAGAAATAACTGTAATATTATTCTTTACTTTCTATTTTAACTGAATAGTTAAATTATGAAAATTTAGCAATGAGAGACAGGAGTGATGGAAGAGTAAGTTTCAGTTGTTCTATTTTTCGATTATACCCCACTCTGTTTCAAATCTTTTTATCTGCATTCTTATTTAGTTTCATTAGCCTTTCTAATTTAATACAATATCTTATTAAATTAAAATTTAAATACTTGCACCCAGACGGTGCATATATTTGATAGTATTCTTAATTGGACCTTGGGATCAGTAGTAAGTATATAGTTCCTGGATATCCATCTTTCAGGCAAAACCACCTAAGAAACTCAGGAAGAGTTACATGGGAAACTTATTGTACTATTTTTTTTTTCTTTTTGACAAATAAATGTTCAATTTCTATTTTAGCAGAGAGTTCTGTAAAACAATCAAATATAATAATAATTTTTGTCTAAGTATGTTTAATCAAAAATGTGATGTCAAGACATTATAAAAATTAAATTCTGAATATATACCTTGTCTAAATACTTATAAAGTAAAAAAAGTAAAGTCATTGGGGCGGCCTAATGTCGGTATCAGCCAGTCAGCGAGGGAGTCTGTCCCTTTTTCACTTGTGCTAGACCAAGGAGATTAGTTTAGTGTCTGAGGTGGGGCGCCACACCTACCATCAGCTCCTTACTTTACCGCACAGATCCCTGTGCTACTCATACGCTGAGTTGGCGAGGGCCGGTATCGAACTAGGAACCTTGTGGTTTCTAGCCGAACGCTCTACCGACTGAGCTAATACTTATACTGAAACATAATTTTAGAAAAATTGATATCATATTGTAATCTAATAACTTGTCTGATTCTCATTTAAATGATCTTAAATTTTAACGGTATGTGAAAAAAACAAGTAAAAATTCTTTTTTTAATGTTTTATCTCTTTTTGGTTTGGTTTGTTTTACAGCATATCAACCTCAGTGGGTCATTTAATGCCGATAAAGTTTTGAAATAAATCAATTCTTAATGGATAATACAATTTTTTTATAAATACATTTTTCTATTTAACCAATAGATGGGACCCTAACAGGTACTACCACTCTGGGTCAGAGTGGACCAGGGAGCAACGGTGATGAAGGGGTGCTCCATATTCCCCAAACCTCCAAAACTGGAACCTCACCATCAGATAGCGTTTAATGTCATTCCCAGGACATGTAGACCCGCAGCCACCGCCTTCTAGC
Source organism: Doryteuthis pealeii (assembly GCA_023376005.1). Classification (NCBI taxonomy): domain Eukaryota; kingdom Metazoa; phylum Mollusca; class Cephalopoda; order Myopsida; family Loliginidae; genus Doryteuthis; species Doryteuthis pealeii. The sequence continues at coordinate 14,704,130 of CM042140.1, read as the reverse complement.
ACCCATATGATAAAAAGGGGTTGGGGCTTGCCATAAGGGCAATAGGGTTGGGAAAATCATATAGGTGCTAGGGCTTGACGTGACCAGCCGATTTATCTCTTTTCATATATAGAAATGCCATTCACTTGGAAAAGAAAATGAGTTTAAACATTAAACATAGAATTTTGAATTGTTTCTACACATGCTATTAAAAAGTTTGAGATCATTTGAGTAATTGATTGAAATTACAAAATTCTATAAGTTTTTCTGAAACACCTTGTACATCCCAAATGAGATCAACATTTTTTAAATTCATTTTATTTTTTTTTTTTTTTTTGCTGGTATTTTCTGAACATGCTAGCTACAATTTTACATGAGAATTTATTCAAAGAAATTGTTTTTTTGTTGTACTTGTTGTCTATTCTGTTCAAACTGATTCATAATATGAGTCACAGTAAAAATAAATAAATAAAAAAAAAAAAATTAATAATTAGGCTTTAAACCTTACTGAAATCTAACCCATTTTACCCAAGTTTTTTATTTATTTATTTTCCCCATCTAATGCCCCAAAATTAGTTAAGACAGATATCAGTGTCATCCCTAAAAGTAGACAGTGACCCTAAAGAACCTTCATGTCATCCACTCCCTAAAACCTAAGCCCACGGTAATAAAAGCCACTACCCCCACACACACCGACCACACAAAACACTTTACCACCATATACTGGCACTTGCAAGCAAAGAATGTTCAACATTTACAGCCAGACTAACCGAGCAACCACCACCCTAGTCAGTCACTAAACTCCGACATATCAGATTACAAAATGCCTCAATACAAGACTGCAAGCACTGACTACTTAGAAATATGCTACCACAAAATAATCAGTGGCAGAACAACATTACTACAACAACTACAAATCTATACATTAATACACTAGGACTTGTGTACTTATTCATATTAAATTGGTGGATGTGTTACTTCTTACACTTTCAAAGCTCATGTGATTTTACAGTCACAGATTCCCAGACAACCCATAAATCCTTAAATGGTTTTCGATTAACCTAGTGTGTATGAGAACTTTCTCCTTTGATAATATACAGGTTTCATTATAATCACTGAATCTATTTTAGTCTAACCTTGGGATGACAAAAACATGTTATGTCATTCAGTAACAATAAAAATAAAATAACCCAGTTAGACTGATGGTGTAATGAATATTAAGGGTTGAGTTAATACAGTTCTAAGTGACAATCATCAGAAGGTTGCAGGTTCAATTCTGACTACAGGCAAAAATAACATAGAATATTTAACATAGCTTAACACTTGTACCCAATCATGGTTAACGAAATGAGAACTATCTACCCTAATGGATTAAATAAAGGTTTCAGTTTGAAGTTTCATGAAAGCTCCTGAGTTTGACAAAAAATACCTGAAGAAGGCCAGAAGGCACATCGGCCGAAACTTTATGTATATAAGAATAAAGATGAGGACAACAGTCAAAAAAATCTACATAATACAAAATAACCGAACACCAAACTTTTGACAAGTATAAGACCTAAATATACTAACCACAACCAGGACAGATCTATACTACTATAAAGAAGTTTGTGTATGTGTGTCCCAAGGGCCTGATTGTTTGCATCGATAATGACTTGACCCCAGAGGTTATTTGAGGTCACTGAATGTCATCAGATGGCAAAATACCATAATTATATAACTTTGGACTAAGAAACTCTGAAAAAAAAAAAAAAAATAAAAAATAAAAAATAAAAAATAGAAAGCAAAATTATTGTGTATAGTGTTGGCATCCTTCCATCTGCAAGAGACGATGGAGTAGTGTCCAATTTTTTATTATTTTAAATTTTATCTTATTATCTACGTAGCTTGGGCAGATTCATATGGAGGATGAGCTATTGCCCAAGCAGCAAATCTCCGCTCTCCACACTGCCGATGTCATCCAAAGGAAAGGCAAGAAACCAATGCAGTTTGGCAGTGGTAGTGTCACAGGAGTTGCTGGGTAGCACTGGTACACTGACTTTTTAGAATTAGTAGCCGCCAAAACTAACCTAAATTTAACATTTGTTCAACTTTTTATTGGTTTGTACTAAGATAATAATTTATATAGTTTACATTATGTCTCGTAACACAAAATTTACACAGTATTTAGAGTAAATACACTGACATGTTCACACACAAATGCAACAAGCTTGCAGTAAAAATAAGCTCACATTAGGAGAAACAAAATTATAAAGAAACACACATTCCAATGGATATTTCTCTGTAACAGCGTAAAAGTTTCACTAAAACAAGTTTCAACTATAGATATAACTTACTTTTGATCATCCAGTTTTGAATATAGTGAAACGTGATCAGAAAAAAGTTAATTATATTGTTCCTGTGTATAATACCCCCCCCCTAACTTTTGGGTTGAGAAATCACAAATAATTATGGTCTGCCATTTCTAACCAAATTGAGTCAAATGTCAATATGAAGTCCAAAAATATTTTTTGACTTCAAAGCTTTTTTACATGGCCAGCTGTATATTGAAAGTACATGAATAAATAGGGGAAAAGGATTATATATATATATATATATATATATATATATATATATATATATTTACAAAAGATGAAAGAAGAAATATTGCAAAGAGGCTCTCAAAAAATAATTAGGATTTTTTTTTTTATGTTTAAAACTTTTTGGTTGTATATTTATGTAATGTTCCCATTCTTGCATCTATAGAATCTTGCTAAAATATACATCAGAATTGTTGTTTTGATTAAATTTTAACTCTTTTACAGGCAGATAATTATTTTAATCTTTGTAAAGTGGGAAAATTATATAAAATAGAGAGTATGTTCAGTTTCGGTCTCTTTGCTTAATGGCATATCAACCTTAGTGGATTATCTAATGCCAAAGCAATTCTTGTAGAAGAACAGTACTGCTACTATTTAACCCATAGCTGGAGGGATATAGCAGTTCATAGCTGTCTCAAGGGTATTAATCTAAAAATAAATGTAATAGCGTGACTGGAGGTCAAACTTGCTTACTACGATGTCGTAGTCCAGCATGTTAGCCACTGCACCATTGGGACTCCCAAGAGTATGTTCGAACAAGTCAATTAATCATATATACAAAAAAAAAAAAACATGATAATTTGATCAGCAATTGTGTGATATAGTAAGTAAAAAGTAAAGTCGTCGGGGCGGCCTAAAGTCGGTATCAGCCAGTCAGCGAGGGAGTCTATCCCCTTTTCAATAGCGCTAGACCAAGGAGATTGTTTTAGCATCTGAGGTGGAGTGCCACACCTTCCATCAGCTCCTTACTTTACCGCACACATCCCTGTGCTACTCATACGCTGAGTTGGCGAGGACCGGTATTGAACTAGGAACCTTGTGGTTTCTAGCCGAACGCTCTACCGACTGGGCTAAAACAATAAAGCACTCACATATATTTTTCAAAACAATTCTACACCACAGTGGTAGCGATATTTCTATACATTAACATTAAATTGGTCAATGTGGAACCAATAGAAAAATGCCTTACATTGAGCTACTGAAAAAGAAAGAGCAATTGTGTGTCATAGAACAGTAGCATGAAAACAATAAAGCACTTTCTTAATAATGATATTTTGCATAACAACATTTATATAATCCTATGCTAGGCCTCCTAGCAATATTTCTATACTTTAGCATTGAACTGGTCAATGAGCAGCCAATAGAAAAATGCCTTACATTGAGCTACAGAAAAAAAAAGAGACAAAAATGTCACTCTACTTGCAAAAGTTAGATAAGCCATATTTACCAGAATTCAACCAACTGTAAAATTGTTTGACTATAAGCAGTATTTACTCAGACAAATTGTTATATAACATTAGTAGATTAAAAAAAAAAAGAAAAGAAATACAATGCCCGGTTTGTAAATTGATATTGATATATATTTAATCATATACAGTCAAATGTTGTCAGCAAACCATTAGACATGCCCTAATGATTTGCCAGAATAAGCAATCTAAAAGGAATATCAAATTATAATTTATTATGTACTAGTTGTGAGCACTTACTATATAGGGTTACCTAGGAGGAAAAAATTAAAATATGACAACACAATTAAAATATCTACTTTAATATGCTTCGTCTAACACAACATTACAAATGAAAAAAATAAAAAATATTTATTTACACATTCTAATGAAAAAATATTGTGATGCCACTAGAAATTATTTATCCATCCTCTCCATCACTGGCAGGATGTGACACAAGGTCAATTTTCATGCTGTTTTGAACAAATCCTGGAAGCAGCACCCCACAAAAAACAGCTGTACGGCCATCTGCCTCCTGTCACAAAAACCCTCCAAGTAAGATGAACAAGACATGCTGGAGAAGCAAGGATAAACTCATAAGTGACATTCTTCTGTTGACATCTACACATGGACACACCAGTGTAGACCATCCAGCAAAAACCTACATCAATTAGCTGTGCATGGATTCTTGATGCCATGCGGAAGACCTGCCAGAGGCGATGACGATAGGGACAGTTGTTGAGAGAGAGTTATGGGTATCCGTGCTGTAAGCATAACATGATGATGATGATGAAATCTAGATGGATTCAATTTTCCTTCTCTTAAACTGGTTGCCTAACCAAGGCTAAAGAACCTAGTCTTTCCTACTATTTACCCATAGCTAGAAGGAGAAAAGATGGATTAGTGTGAAATATAGACCAGGATTTTAACTTGGGTTGCCAATTCCATTTCCTATGATGATAGCTGTTATGCTAAGCATGCTTATGTACTCCTTTATAAGGAAGTGCGTGGTGTAATGGTTAAAGTCATGGGAAATGGACTCATCGCCCCGAGTTCAAATCCTGGACGTGGTAATTGCATTTCACTTAGCGCTAATACCCTTGGGAAAGGTATGAATCCTACTCTCCCTCCAGCTATGGGTAAATAGTAAGGCAGACTGGGTTCTTTAACCATGGCTAGGTAACCAGTCTAGGCGAAGGAAAACTCTGAATTCAAACCGGTTGACCTTGTATTGTATCCTGCTCGTGCGGAGGTGTTGGTAAATATATATAAGGACAAACTTCCTGGATGCACAACATTAGTGCTTCTCTAATTGGCTACCAATATGAATTTGGGGAGATCTAACCTGAGAATAATCTGGATAAAACTAAGCAGAAAAAAATAAAAATTTGTGTAAGCATTATGTGGTAATTTATGAGGAAGTGCGTCCCGGTCTCCTGCCTCAAAAATTGCTATCCGGTGACTATTAAAATAATGACCCAGCTCAGTCTATTCAAAACTATCCATCTTCATATCTATCTATCTATCTCATTTTGTTCATATTTATCTATATTACTTTAAATACTAAGATTTTTTTTTATTCGTGTTTGTTTAATGTCTTGTTTTTAGTTTAAATAAACAAGAATTACGACAAAAAAAGATGCGACCCCCTCCCCAAATACATTTACTTGTCGAAAATATCTATCTATCTCCATTTGTTCATATCTATCTATATTATTTTGTTTGTTTATCTATCTATCTATCTCAGTCTATTCAAAACTTTATGTTCATCTTCATATCTAAACAAGAATTACGACGAGCTGGGGTTGTTATTTTGATAGTCACTGGGTAGCAATTTTTGAGGCAGGAGACCGGGACGCACTGCCTCATAAATTACCCATTATATGACAAAAAAATGCTAAAAACTCATTTTATTATCAATCATTGTGTAGTTTCTAAAAACAATGGAGAAAATACGGATCAAATTATTCTTTGTCTGAATTTTTGAGCCCAGTCGGTAGAGTATCTGCCTTGGAACCACAAGGTTCTGAGTTCAATACCAGCCCTTGGCAATTCAGCGTACAAGTAGCACAGCTTGGATCTGTGCGGTAAAGTGGGGAGCTGATGCTAGGTGTGGCACACCACCTCAGATGCAAAAACAATCTACCTAAAGTTGAATAAACCTTTTTTGTTAAGTGTGAAAGAGAAATGACAGACAAACACACAAAAAAAATAAAGGTTCATTTATAGCATAGATATGCAGCAGTTAAGTTTCTAGTCAATAATTGCATCGACATTTTACAAACGTCAATATAATTATTCTGTGCAGAAACTCTAAAAATTGTTTAAATTTAATTATCAAAAAATTTTAAGTTTTTTTTCTTTCTTATTGATGAAGAAAAAGTAAAAGTGGCAAAAAGAAAGGAAAAAAAATGCAGCTTTTTTACAAGACAAAAATTTGACCTTTCTTTTCTTTTCCCTCCAAAAAATCTTTATTTATTTATGTATAGATACAAAAGATCAATTTACAGTCTGTGACACCATTCAGCCCTATTTTGTGTTTTACTCACAAAGTTTTTACTGCTAGTTTAAAGCTATTATATTGTTTGGTTTGGTTTGGTTTGGTTTACGGCATATCAACCTCAGTGGGTTATTTAATGCCGATAAAGTTTTGAAATAAATTCATTTTTAATGGATAATACAATTTTGTTTATAAACTCATGTTTTTCTATTTAACCTATAGATGGGACCCTAACAGGTACTACCACTCCGGGTCAGTGTGGACCAGGGAGCAATGGTGATGAAGGGGTGCTCCACATTCCCCAAACCTCCAAAAATGGAACCTCACCATCAGAGAGAGTTTAACGTCATTCCTAGGACATGTAGACCTGCAGCCACCACCTTCTAGCACCCATATGATAAAAAGGGTTGGGGCTTGCCATAAGGGCAATAGTGTTGGGAAAATCATATAGGTGCTAGGGCTTGATGTGACCAGCCGATTGATCAGAGGGGGCCTCTCTGACCGCCTGTCTGGCCCAAGATAGGGCCAAAGTAGAGTATTGCAAGTCATGGACTGCTCTTCCACCTGGGTTCTATCCTTATCACGGGTCACCACCCACGGCAACAGGTGGCCCCATTGGGGGAGTCTTTACCCTCTGCAGAGGTGCAGTCGGTGCATTCTAACGCCCCAGGCGACAGGGCGATATTATATTGTTGAATAGGGCCTGTTTAGCTCAGTTGGTAGAGCATTCGACTTGGAACCACAAGGTTCCGGGTTCGATACCGGTCCTTGCCAACTCAGCGTATGAGTAGCACAGGGATTTGTGCAGTAAAGTAAGGAGCTAATGGTAGGTGTGGCGCTCCACCTCAGATGTCAAAACAATCTCCTTGGTCTAGCACTAGTGAAAAGGGGATAGACTCCCTCGTCGATTGACTGATACCGACTTTACTTTTACTTTATATTGTTGAATAGGGCTGGTTTAGCTCAGTTGGTAGAGCATTTGACTTGGAACCACAAGGTTCTTGTGTATAATACACGCCCCCCTAGCATTTAGGCTTAAAAATCTGGAAAAAAGAGCATATCATACACAAATAATTATCGTAATGCCGAAATATGATTGATTTATAAATGTTAGATTGTAATCATAACTATTTTCAATGTTCCATTGCTTTTTTAAAAATATAAAAATATTAAAAATAAGTCTAGAGGACCTACCGAGAGTGATGGCCAACTAACAAGGACTTACATTCATCAGCTCTGTGCAGAAACTAGATGCAGTTTAGAGGACCTATTGAGAGTGATGGCCAACTAACAAGGACTTACATTCATCAGCTCTGTGCAGAAACTGGATGCAGTCTAGAGGACCTATTGAGAGTGATAGCCAATAGGAACGGATGAAGAGAGTGACATGATGATGCTGATTGCTATTTAATAATAATCATTTGTTTGTACCTAAGTTTCAAGTATTCCAATCTAATACTAATAATTTTTAATCAGATCTATTTGACCTATAAATAGAACCTTAACAGGTACTACCTCTGGGTTAGAGTGAACCTGGGAGTAATGGTAACAAAAGGATACTCCATACCTCCCAGCACTCTAAAAGTTTGGTTTGGTTTCTTTATTTAATGGCATATCAACCTTAGTGGGTCATCTAATGCCAAAGCCATCCTTATAGAAGAACAGTAGTGCTACTATTTGATCCATAGATGTGGGGGGATGAGGGAGTTAATATATTCCCTAAGTTTATTACTTTGAAAGTGAACAGCGCAATTGGAGTTCAAACTCACTTACTATGATGTCACAATCCAGCACATTAGCCACAAAGACCCCCCCCCTCCAAAAGTAGAGTTTCACTACTGGATTCAATTGAGTAGGACACCAATTTTGAAAGAGATACAATAGTGCATTTTAAGAGCAAAAGTAAACTTTGCAAGCAATGCTCTCTACATGCTATTTGAATGAGAATGCATTATATTCAATGATAAAAACATCTAAGCATGAATATGACAGGTGGTTGCTATGTAATGGCATGGAAAATTGCCCAATCTATATTACTGATTCCACCCATTTTTATGGCTGGGGATATCAACTAAAGAATTGTAATTAGTCAAAAGCAACCAAGCTTATTTCTACTTGCGACTCAGGTCATTTCAGCTCTTTGATCAACCAAGAGGAAAATTAGTATCTTTATTAGTCTGAAATTCTTTTCTTTTTTCTTTTTTTATAAAAATCAAATAACTTGAAAGTACAAATTCAATGCTTATGTATAAAAAATGCTTATGTAATAAATATATATATATATATATATATATATATATATATATATATATTTTACAGTGGTAGTTTTGACTTTTAACAATAAAACATACAAAGAGAAAGAAAAGGGGGCGGAAGGGACACACCAAAAAATAAACTTAAGAATTTACTTTTTAAACATCTGAACGTTTATTTCATCTATATCAAAGATCAGATCTTTGTATGTATGAATGTATATTACTATAAAGAATCCTGCATGAAAACCTAAAGCGTCAACTTCGAAAGGGTTACACCTGTCATATTGTAGAGAACATAGAGGGTTGGAAATGTCAGACATGTGGTCGAATTTTGCTTTCTAAGGCTGGATATGTCAATCATAGGAAATCTCACCAGGGTCAATCCATGCAAATTCCAGGAACAAACAATGTGTCTTGTGCTGTCTGTGGCAAGGTCTGTAAGTCGGCTTCTGGTCTTAAGAGACATATGGTGGTGCATAAGCATCAAATTTTATCATCTTATTCATCAGGAAGGAAGTCCTTTCAATGTCATATTTGCATCAAACTTTGTGGATCTGCAGCAGGTTTGATGAGTCATTTGAGGGCTCATGCAAGGAAGGGTTCTGGTGGTGGAGTTATAGGATTGTGAGGGACGGCAATGATCTGTAAAGATTATGCTATTGTTTGTTATATTACTATAGGAGGCATATATAGTTGCGTAATGGTTATTGTTATGGGAAGTGGACTAAGTTACCCGAGTTCAACTCCTGAATGAGGCAGTTGGCATTTCACATAGTGCTAAAACACTTGGAAAGTTTCCCTTTCAAATTTTGAACTGTACAATGCATGTATTATTTTGCCATTTTTAAAAAATTACCCAGCTTCACTAATTGGAAAAGTCTGCAACTCTAGCACGTGTCTTGTTGCAAACTTGCCTGATTAGTAAGGTACTTGAAGTTTCTGCACTTAAAATGATCATAATGTAATATCTGTTTTTGTTAATTTCATGAATAATAGGTTTTTAACTTAAGCATCAACGTTAACAGGAAAATAATAGGAAGAAACGTAAGTATTAAGAATAGGAGAAAAGGTTTACTAATTAAAGATACAAGGGGAACAGAGTAATTAGCAATTGCTAACTTGAATTAACAAGTCTCAGGAGATCTTTTTATTTCTCTCTTCTGAGGTTTCATTAGATATTATTCATAGCAAAAACAGACAATTCCATTCTCATTATTTAGGTACTATATGACAATATAAAGATGAAAGAAAATACTACTGAAAAATATTAATGATTGTCAATGTTTCATATAAAAAATTGAAAAATAAATCATGCAATTAATACTACTAGTGTATAAAAACAATAACAAACATGGTGCCAATGGATCAATGACAAAATATGGGATAAATTATAGGTGTGATTTCGGTACTGTTTCTCTAAAGAAGGATGGAGGGCACATCAGCCAAAATGGTGTGTACATAACAATAGAGATGAAGACAATAGTCTGAATAATTCAAATAATACAAAGTGTAATTTAGGCTTCTTCAATACAAATTGCTTTGATAAATTAATTGGTAAAGTAACAAGTAAATAATTAGGCTACCCCAAGGCAAATGGGGTTGTGAGTTCAAGTCTCAGTCTATCCTTTATTATTGTTTCCAATAAATGCTGTTCTTCATGCTGTTTGTAGAAATGATAACAAATGAATTTTGATAAAAAAAGTGACCAAGTTAAAAGAAAATACAAGCCAAAATCGATAATAATGACCGACAATGCTTCATCTAAAAATAAAATAAATAAAATAAAATAAAGTATGTAAACTTTTTGGAAAAAATAGGAAGCATTTTCTTATGTTAACTGTGCATTCAAATTTTTAATCATTTATAATACAACAAATTAATAAGAAAATCTACATACCTTCAGAGCTAAGATGTTTCCCCATGGCCCCTTGCCTTCTTGGAGATCATCTAGGATAAATTTCTCTGGTATCAACTCTTTTAAAAACCTGAAAAAATAAATAAAAATATAGATGTTTAAAATCCTGCAATGTGTGTTATATATCATAAAGAATTAAATGTTTCATAGTATATGGTTTGCATAATTTGCATATCGTTTTTAACAAAACTGTGTTTAATAAATAATTATTTGGTGTTATTGTTTATTATTATTGTTTTATTCTTAAACATATTAAAAGCAATTCCATGTATAATTTTATATTGGAATAATTAGAATAAAGTAAAAATAAGTAATCTTTTTTGTTTTATTAATCTCATTAGTCTTAATTTACTATATCTAATTATATTAAAACTTAAGAGGCACATATTTTTGCTAGTATAAATTAATAAACATTCTTTTTCTATATATTTGTTTTATCATCTTTTATTCTTTATATATTATTTTTAAGTTGTTCATTTTTGTTAGTATTTTTGTCTTTTATTATGTTTTATCCTTTATTAATTTTTTTTATTTTTAATCATTTTTTTTTTTTTTCATTTTAATATATCATTGATTTATACCCTTATATCTTCATTTATCTTTTCTTATGGAAAATGAAAGGTAAACATTTTTTTAACCCCTCTCAGACAAAAAAAAAAAAAAAGCTATGATTTTATTTCACTTTGGTCTTCGGTGGTATCCAATTTTTCTTTAAAAAGGATGTGCGCTCAGTTGTTGTACAGACAGAAATACAGAATTTATATATATATATATATATATATATATATATATATAATAGATATATTCCTTACTTCATCCATGTAGTTTGTATTTAATTAAATATTGACCTATAGAAACCTATAGAAATTCATTTTTTTTTAAAGTTTTCTTTTTCTTATTTTCATATATAATTTACAAACAAATTATATATTTAAAAAAAAAAAATTTCTTAAATTGTGTATGCTTGTAGTGATGCTGATAGCTTTTTAATTTAGTAAGTCCTGGGACCCACAGATTTAATTTGAATCGGTCTCTGGGAAATTTGATTGGTCCCAATTAAAGTTTCTTAATAAATTGTAGGGCCCTAAGATTTATTTTTTACCATTATCCCAAAAACAATTTTGATAATCCGGAATCACTTAAATTGATGGTATAAAGTTTTTTTTTTTTTTTTTAAATTCAAACATTTAAAAGAAAAACAGCATTTACACTTATAATCACAATTCAATCAAAAAACAATATTTTTTGAGAATTATGACAGAACAATTAAAAAAAAAAAAAAAACAGGTGTGCGGGGATGGGAGATTTTTTCAGTGAATCTCATGCATGCATTCATCGGATTGCTGCCCAGAGAAATCAAAGGTAAATAATTTCAACTGAATTACTAAAAGACTCTTATGATTCCAACATTTTTTAACATTTTTTTAGTAATTCATTTCTTAAATATTATTTTTTTATCTTAAAATTAAAAGATTGTCCTTTATGTAAACTTAACAGGGAACCTTTGCAAAAATTTTCTCCACTATTTTTTTTAATAATGTGAACTTGTAGTAAAGTTATTTTCAAGCATATGTTTTATGAAGTATTCCCTTTAATTGAAATGTTTTTTCAGATTACTACTACACAAGCAACGATAAAATTTCATTTATAGTTTTGAATTTTACAAAAGTTCCCCACAAAAAGTAAATAAATGTATCGAGATTTTTTAATGGATAAATTGCGTCCCTGGGTGCGTCCAAGGGATGCACGGATACGATTTTACAGCGTCATTTTAGATTTTTATTTATCAGAGATGCAGGATGGATAGCTATCAGCATCTCTGTGCTTGTATTATAATTTTTGTGCAAATTATTTCATAGATCATTATTATTTATCAATAATTCCTTAAAATAAATAAACAGGGCTGGTTTAGCTCATTCGGTAGAGGGTTAGCCTGGGAACCAAAATGTTCCTGGTTCGATACCAGACTCGCCAACTCAGCGTATGAGTAACACAGGGATCTGTGCGGTAAAGTGAGGAGCTGATGGTAGGTGTGGCACTTCACCTTAAATGCTAAAAACACCCTCCTATTTCACAAACCATACAAGTAAGATGAACAAGACATGCTGGGCACTGCTGTTGAAACAGGGACAAAATCATAACAGCATTTTCCTGTGGACTCCCACACATGGACATACCAGTGTTGGCCAACCGGCATCTAGAAGACCTGCCGATAGGGATGGATGGTGAGAGAGAGTCATGGGAATCTGTGCTATCTATATGACTTTATGATAGAGCCAGTTTAGCTCAGTCGGTAGAGCGTCCGACTAGGAACTACAAGGTTCTGGGTTCGACACTGGCCCTTGCCAACTCAGCATA
>CM042140.1:14676321-14686321 GCA_023376005.1 Doryteuthis pealeii | reverse complement strand
TTGTTCTGGAAACCTAGAGCTATTTATTTTGGGAATAAGAAGGGGGTCTAAGGGGTCAAGATATAAAGTGTTAAAATCAGAAACTCTAAACTGTGATAACCTAATCTATCCAATTAGTTTCATGTGAGGAGAGAAAAAAAAAAAAGTTTTCAAGACAAAAAAAAAAAAAAAAAAAAAAAATCAATATAGAAAGTTATCAATACAAAAAAGGTCAACTTGAGGTAAGTAAGTAAAGTCGTCGTCGGGGTTGCCTAAAGTCAGTATCAGCCAGACAGCGAGGGAGTCTTTCCCCTTTTGACTAGCGCTAGACCAAAGAGACTGTTTTAGCGTCTGAGGTGGAGCGCCACATCCTACCAACAGCTCCTTACTTTAACCCCACAGATCCCTGTGCTACTCATACGCTGAGTTGGTGAGGGCGGTATCAAACTAGAAACCTTGTGGTTTCTAGCCGAATGCCCTACCGACTGAGCTATATTTAGTAGAGTAGTTGGATGCATACCTTTTGCAAGGTTATTAGTGCTATGTAAACAGCCCAGTCCAGGATTTGAACTTGTCTCGCCATATCCATTTCCTAGGACAGTAACCATTACACCATGCATTTCCATATAAGGGTGGGTACGAAGGGTCATATGCATAAGTAAGGCACGGAATGGTATAGACAGATTATCGATCATATGGAAATCTGATCTCCAAGCTGTAGCCGTGTCAGTGCTACTGTATGGCTGAAACACTTGAAGAAAAGGCTAGATTGAAACTGTACTAGGATACTGTATGCTATCTTGGACAAATCCTGGAAGTAGCAGCACACAAAAAAGCAGCTGTATAGCCACTTGCCTCCTATCACACAAACCATCCAGGTAAGACAAACAAGACATGCTGGACACTGTTGGAGAAGCAAAGATGAACTCATAAGTGATGTTCTCCTATGGACACACCAGTGTGGGTCAGCCAGCAAAAACCTTCATTGTGCAGATGCTGTGCAGAGGAACATCCAGGAGTGATATATGTACTGCGAAGGCAGTACTGATGGAAATGCTCAATGAGCCATAGGTGGTGACAATAAGTGACCCATGACTGAGCCATATAGGAGGGTCACAAGGACTATGGTTCTATACACACAGATTTTTGTGCCTTCTTTAGGGGTCTGTTGTATCACAGGTGTTTGTTTAGTTTGCCAAAAGCACTGCTCACCTTTGCCAAACTTTTGTTTACTTCTTTGTCAAACCTGGCATCAGATATAATGGTGAACCCCAGATAAGTGAACCAATGAACTACCGATGGTGATGTGAGTAGGGTGGTACTTTTCCCCCCGAGGTGAAGATGACTTCTAGCCACTTCTGTGAAGCAGGAAGTGATGTGCTAGAAAGCTATCTCTGTGTGGGCAACAAGGGCAGCATCTCTCTGAATGTTTGAGATGAGGCTTGATGATTAGTATTATCTGCGTTATTTGGACTATTGTCCTCATCTTCATTGTTATCTGTACAACGTTTCAGCTGATATACCCTCCAGCCTTCTTCAGGTATTTCTTGTCAGACTCAGGAATGTTCTCGGGACTTCTTTCGGACTCGGGAACCTTCTTGTCATAATCGGGAGCAATCACAGAATGAGAACAGGATACCCCCGTGACTGAATAAAGGGTTAGGTTCAAAGTTCCATGAGGGCTTCCGATTATGACAAGAAGGTTCCTAGAGTTCGAAAAGAAGGTTCCCAATAAAAAAGGTTCAATAAGAGGCTCGCTCCAAATGACCCTGGGATTCAAGGTTGCTGCCAATTAGAAGAGTAAGACAGCCCCACTCCTTGCAAAAAAAAAAAAAGAGATGTCCTGAGTATGACACTAAATTCAATTAAAGAAACTAGTACAAAATAAAAAACACCCTCCGGGCGATGTAAAAATAGATTTTTGAAACATATTACCTGAGGGGTGGGAGTAAAAAATTCAATGTCAGCAAGTTTGTACCCTAAGCAAGTAAAATCATCAAATTCATTAAAGGATTAAAAAATAAAACAATTTGAAATGTAAACTTTAAATATGCATTAAAATAAAACAAACTATATATAATGAGAACTGTCTAATGACGATTTTGGGTAATGTGACAAAAACCTGGAAGCGAATCTCATTATTAATAGATTAGCTATAGCCGTATCAGTTTTTTAGGGTCTTTTTTTAAACTCCAATGCAGAGGCTCAAAGGACATGTCCACGTCCACCAGCCATTCCAAGCCTTGTAGCAATGGGAAAGGCGCAAAAGCAACAGGTGAAAGATGACAGTGGAAGCCGTAAACTCAATCCTGCATGCAGGTGGTTCAGAATATTGGTCATCTGATGTTGACCTGGGAACAACCATTTAGCGGCAACCTGAATGACCAAGTAGCCATATCAGTGCTACTGTATGGCTGCACCACTTAGACTCTAATAAAATACTTGGAGAAAAAGCTAGATGGGAACTACACAAGGATGCTGTATGCTGTCTTGAACAAATCCTGGCAGAAAAAAAAAAGCAGCTGTATGGCCACTACATATAAAAAGTAAAAAGAAGAAAGCACACTCAGTGACACGGAACTTGTTAAAAAAACTTTCAGGAAGATAAGACAGTCATAATCAAATAAATGATCTTAGAGACTAAAACTCTCGTGGGTAACAAACAGATAAAAATGTCAGGTCAGAAATGTGGCTATGAACAATGACGAATCTTATTTTTTATTTATATGTTCCGATCGATCTGATATATCAGTCATTTCCCAAAACTAGGCCAGGAACACCTTCTTGATGGGGTGGTCAATGATAAGATCCAACTAGTGGGGAGAGAAAAAGATGGTTGGAGACAGCAGAGTGACATTGGGATGAATGCTATATAGCCCTTAGTCAGATTATCACACATCATCCAGCTCCTCTCTTCATTCTTCTGTTGTCACCGCCCCAAACTGTTTTCTGTTCTTCTGTGTTGGGATGAAGAAAAACTCATACACATTTTTATGTACACATATTAATTTATTCTTTGACAACTTCCATTTGTGAATAAACATCAGAGCATAGATGGAATTCTCAAACGCTCTTGTCGAATGATACTTTCTGACTGAAGATATATTAAATCTTTTTCCTAACTTTCTAGTGTCACCTGATCATGTGACTTTCTAGTCTAATGAAAGCCACAATTAAATCAGTGCTGTGGACTCAAAAAATAATACCTTCATTTCCAACTCCTCTTTATGTAATTAAGTGATTTCAAATTCATAATAAATATAAAACCATGATTTTTTTATAATCTATTTATAAAGTGTGTGCACTGTATAACTTTACAGACTAAACTAGGGCCATATAAAGTGTAAATTTAACTGGAGTTGGAGTCAGTATAGTTTTATTGATTCTGACTCCAGTGACCCCTCAATTGCTTCCAACTCCAACTCCACAGTCCTGAACTAAATGACCCAACTGTTTTTCACAACCATTTTAAAACAATTACACTACATGACAATATATAATTTCACCAATCCATTATTTCATATGAAAAGAGCATCTAATAATATATATATGCACTCTTCCACCACAAGAGGGATGGTAAATTTTTAAGCAGAGTAAATGGTCACATCAAGCCCTAGCACCTATATGATTTTCCCAACCCTATTGCCCTTATGGCAAGCCCCAACCCCTTTTTATCATATGGGTGCTAGAAGGCGGTGGCTGCGGGTCTACATGTCCTGGGAATGACGTTAAACTCTATCTGATGGTGAGGTTCCAGTTTTGGAGGTTTAGGGAATGTGGAGCACCCCTTCATCACCATTGCTCCCTGGTCCACTCTGACCCAGAATGGTAGTACCTGTTAGGGTCCCATCTATGGGTTAAATAGAAAAATGTATTTATAAAAAAATTGTATTATCCATTAAGAATTAATTTATTTCACAACTTTATCGGCATTAAATGACCCACTGAGGTTGATATGCCGTAAAACAAAACAAAAACAAAAATAAGCAGAGTAAAGCTGGTTTTAATATAAAGTTTATCTTTTCCTATACTTGTTGCCTAAAAAGGCTAAAGAACCCAGTCTGTCCTAATATTTACTCATAGCTGGGGAGAGAATAGATCGATTCATACCTTTCCCAATGGGTGTCACTACAAAGTGAAATGTAAACAACCTTGTCCAGAACTTGAACTCTGACTGTCAATTCCATTTTCTATGACAATAACAATTGTATGCTCTACAAAGAATAAAATCATACGTAAAAGTAGAGTTTTATTTTATTCTGTGATCTGAATGTAGAGTTAAAAGCCAATCATTTATTTGTAAATTTGATTTATATGATGCAGTAGAGGACCAGCAACATCCTAAAAACATGTTTGTATCTCAATGATATTAACTGGACAACACTTGCATCATACACCAACTAGATCAGACAACAGACACCACAGGGACAGGTGATGACTCATATAAGAATGTAATTCTACATAAAGCCTGATCCTAACATCATTTTTTGTATTGTAGTGATATTGACCGAACAACACAAGCATCATACACCAACTAGATCAGACAGCAGACACCATAGGGACTGGTGATCATTGCAGTTTCATTGGCCTGCAAGAGCCAATGTGTGAGATAGGTATGGCGAGACATGCTGCTAGATTAGTTGTTTTATATTTGCAGTAGACTTACTATAAAAACGAAGTATGTTAGGAATGAGATTTGGGAACCTAGGGGGCAGTACCCTGAAAAAGTTTGGGAACACCTATGATATATATAAAAGTAATTGGTAATTTGCTTGAAGCATTGTTAAGTATGTTATAATATATTAAAATTTGAAGGCAATACAATGCGTATAAAAACTAAAAACAAAAGGATGTTGTTTTTTGTCTTATCGATTTCAAAGAAACTTTATCATCAGAGATGAAAATCAGAAATGGACGTGCTTAATTTTTTTGTTTTTTTCGTGGTTGGTCCACGCAAAAAAAAAAAAAAAAATTAAGCACGTCCATTTCTGATTTTCATCTCTGATGATAAAGTTTCTTTGAAATCGATAAGACAAAAAAACAACATCTTTTTGTTTTTAGTTTTTATCCGCATTGTATTGCCTTCAAATCTTAATATATTATAAGATATATATATATATATATCCATGTGTGTGTATTCTTTGTTGCTAGTTGCAAATCTGTGTATCTGGTTGATATAATCTTTATTTCTCACTTAACAAAGAAAGAACAGAAAATAAACTTTACTTTGAAAGCAGAGTTTTTAATAAGTAGCTATCAAGATACAAGCCACAGTAATTGCTAAGTAATGCAGATATGTTAATAACTGTTACTCAAGTTTATATTCAGTTGTGTAGAGCAGAAGAGGATACAAATACTTATACACCAATCAAGAATTACAAAACAAGAACAGGAAATTCAAATGAAGAGAGAGAGAGAGAGAGAAAAAAAATATGCAAATTGATACAATCAGGAGCACCCAGAAGAGTTATGAGTGTTTAGTGGCTGTAATGGCAGTCACCAGTGGGAGCAGCCATCTTGGTTAATGATGTCATAACCCAGTAGGCCAATCAAAGCCAGCTGGTTGAGTCATGTGGTTGAAACTTATATCAACAGTTCAATTATAACAACCATTATGGACAATCTTTCAAGCATCATATATATATATATATATATATAATATATATATGCTGATGAGGCCTAATAGGCTGAAATGTACACACAGAGTTTGATTTTTCTCGATTTGTTTAGCCTTATATTTGAATAGGTATGCCCGACTAATTCATTAATTATTAATTAATTAATTTTCAAAATTAGGTACGACTTCAATTAAGCACATATTCTCCCAAAAATTGTCGGCTAAAAAGCCATATCAAACACATTGTTTGTTTGTTTACTTCTCATATTGTCGTGTAGTAAAGTCACCATAAGTGGAATATAACCTACTTCAAAACACACACACATTATATATGTAGTGTATTAAGAAAAATGAAAAAACACAGGTTTAAATGGGTTAAGTGGTGAGTTTATTGGCCGATGCTGCAGTGTTTCAATCTATTAATTAGATCATCTTCAGGGCATTTGTTGGTATATGGAAGGTGATAAGAAATTATTTATCACAGAATAACGAGAAAAGTGAGTGGTAGTTATTGTTATTCAGTCTGTTTAAAAATTTTGAGGTTTGAAAAAAGGGGAGACGGTTTCAAATATGATGTCAAATATTCTGTATTTATGGCGTGGGTATGGGACGGTGTAGGTGTGTGTATCGAAAGGAAACATTGAGCATTTTTTAGGTATGTGGTTGTGTGTGTGAGTGTGTATAAATTTTGTTTGCGATAAACGACAGCGGAAGTAAACCTTAAGGTTGTGTGTGTGTGTGTGTGTGTGCGTGTATATATATATATATATATATCAGTGAAAACCAATTCAACACATATTTCCACAATTGTGTACCATGGATTTTTACTAGCATATGAATCCTCTAATCCGAGTAGTGATTGGATATAAACAATTTGTAACACTATAAACTTATGGTTTTAAGCCCAATAAAACTATATGAAAAAGTTGATCAACACACCACATTAAAGTATAATCTAATTGAAGTTGATTATCTTTTTCAAATTAATGATAGTTATTGAATGATCCCATATAACATTGCTCTTCAACCTAAAATTGTACTATTAACTAGTGGGTAATTAAAGCTTTTAGGGGTGAATAGTAGAATAATTACAGTCTATTAAAAATATTAGAAATTAAAAATATCTAATTTTAGAAGTATACAGCAATAACTGCATAAAAAAACTCATAAGTGCTTTTGTAACATTACAAATACAAATTCGATTTATATGGCACTTTTCAGGACCTGTAAGATCCACTGTGATGGTTGGAATGTTTCTTTGTTTCAATGGCATATCAAATTCATTTACTCATCAAAAAATTATTAAGTCATTTACTCTTCATCAAAAAATTACTAAACCTAAACAAAGTTGCAAACAATAGAATTTTTCTAATAAATAATATTTTCAAAGTAAATAAATATTATCACCTTTGTAGAAGGGTTAAAAAAAAATCCAAGTTTCTGATGAATGCAATTTTTTAAATATCTTTTAATATTCCTATTATTTTCTTTATTTGGTATCTTATTTTGAGTGACTGAAGTTTTAAATAAATTTATAATTTTTAGATATGAATTTCTGCTCTTACCATTATTCTGATGATTATTAAGTTATGGTTTGGTTTCTTTGTTTAATAATGGCATATCAATCTTTGTGGGTTATTTAATGCCAAATCCATCCTTGTAGAAAAACATTCATTTACTAGCAGGACTTGTGAATATGCCACAGTATGATAATTTGATTATTATGTTTGATATGTTTACTTCAATTTGTAAAAAGTATAATTATCTTGATTTAACTCTCTCTCTCTCTCTCTCTCTCTCTCTCTCTCTCTCTTCTCTCTCTCTCTCTCTCTCACTTTTTTTCTTCTTTCTTTTCATCATGGTCGATTGAAACAGATTAGAGTTATCACTTCTGCACACTCACCAACTCTCTATATCTTTCCCTTACCCTTTCTTTCTTTCTTATATTTTATACTAATATCTCTCAACTTCGTTATTCTAAGCAAGATAACTTATATCAATCTTAAGAAAAAACTAAATTACTAGATTTATGAAAATCCATTTTATAGTGTATATATATATATATTTATTATATATTTATATTATATTATTATATATATTTGTGGGTGTCCTTTTGCAAATAAACTATAAAGTTATATTAATAAAGTTTAAAAACTTAATTAAGATATATTGTGAATATCAAAAATAGTAAAATGATGAATAATGAAAAAGAAAAAAATCTCTAAACAAGATTTGAAGTACAGGATGGACCAAAGGTCTTTTCACCCGTTAAATATTTTTAAGAGGTAAAATAATTGCAAATAACCCAAAATTCTAGAAAATTTATCTAATTTAATCTAATTTTTAAAGATATTTTGAGAGGTGAAATGATTACATAACTTATATATTATATTATTTAAAAAATGATGAAAGTTAAAAACAATATGTAGGGGGTGACAAGATTTTTGGACCACATCACAATCAACATTTTTCTTTTAAATAATAAAAACTTTATATCACCATAAACACAAAAGACTATACAATATTAATAAAAGTAAAGTAAAGTCGTCGGGGCGGCCTAATGTCGGTATCAGCCATGCAGCGCTAGACCAAGGAGATTATTTTAGCATCTGAGGTGGAGTGCCACACCTACCATCAGCTCCTTACTTTACCGCACATATCCCTGTGCTACTCATAGCGCTGAGTTGGCGAAGGGCGGGTATCGAACTAGGAACCTTGTGGTTTCTAGCCGAACTCTCTACCGACTGAGCTAACCCAAAAAAACAAAAACAAAGCATATTGTGTCTTTTGTTATGACAAAAAAAAATTGTTAAATTGCTTGCTGTCAGTGTCAACCCACCTTGACACAAACATTTTTACTATAGGATCTCACAATAATAGCATTAATAAAAAGTTATAATAATGAAATTCAGGTATGTGTGACTCACTGACAATAAAAGACAAATATATAATATATCATCATCATTATAATAAAATAATAATCTTATTATAATGGAGATTATGTGTCTGTCTGAGGTGACAGAAACTATGTCACAACTGACATCAATATTTCTTGAGTTATTTAAGTCACATTCTCCATGATTTTATTTTTATATATATATCTCAATTATTAATAAAATTGGTTTATATTATTAATACTGCTGGCTTTATCTAAATGCAATTGTATTTATGTATACAACCAAATAGCGGTTTACAGTGTGAATGGGAAAACTAATTTGCATACTGAAATTTTTATTTTTATTTTAATAAATATTTGCTTTATTCTTTATTGTCTAGTTTTGTTAAATAATTAAATTAGGAAAATTTAACAATGAAAACCGGGAATGATGGGAAGAGCTAGCATCCAAGCTGTTCTATTCTTTGATTATACTTCCTGTTTCAAATAAGTTTAACATAATAATCTTAAATAATAAATGATATATTTTTTTGCTTTGTCCAATATGAATATTTTTTTAATATTAACGCACACAGTTTTATTGATTTCTAATATTGTTTTATTCCCAAATGTATTAAAATTAAAAGAAATCCTATGTATAATTTTATATAGAAATCAATTACACATAAAATTTTAAAAGTGTTATCTTTTTTATATGCATTCTCTTATTTAGATTGTTAGTCTTTCTAATTCAATATATTTTTTTGGTTAAAGAGTACTGTGGCATATTGGTTAACATGCTGGACTGCGACATCACAGTAAGTGAGTTTGAACTCCAGTCGTGCTATTACATTAACTTTCAGTCTAATACATTTGGGAAAGTTATGAAGGCTCTCATCTCCCCCCAGCTACGAGTTAAATAGTACCATTGCTTTTCTTCTAAAATCTAGGAAAGTCTCCATGGCGTAGTGGCTAACATGCTGTGATTGTGACATTGTAGTAAGCAAGTTCAAACTCCAATTATTACATTGACTTTATCACTAATACCCTTGGGAAAGGTATGAACCCCTTAGCTACCACTGCTGTTCTTTTATAAGGATGGCTTTGGCATTAAATAACTCCATGATAGTTTTTTTTTTTCAAGAAAGAGGATATTTTCTTCATTTTTTTAAAAAAAATCTGATTATACATCTAATAAGGACTTAAGAACATATCAGCCAAAACATCTTTCCTCCCAATATCCAGAATACAAAGTAGTTTAATTATCTGAAGAGTTTCTCATATGCTAATGACTCTACTCAAAGTTATTTACCAGAAATTATTTTTGAGTTTTGAAATGTTTTAACACGACCTGTTGGCTAAAGAACCAGAAAGCCATATTGCGCATTCCTGCGACTTCATCTCACAGATTTTACAAATCTATGAAGAAATTGATTGCTTTGAGCATAATTAACTAATCAATCCTATTACTCTAATCCTGTATTTCAAGGGTCACAAAATCTCTGACAAAATAATGTGGAATGACAGGA
>CM042140.1:14621321-14671321 GCA_023376005.1 Doryteuthis pealeii | reverse complement strand
ATTTCAGTATTTTCTTGGAAACAAATTACACGTTATAGGGTACAAAGTAGGGGTTAGACAGCTTTAGTTGTTCATAAATAAGAACACTATTGTTACATAATTATTAGATACCTAATATTTATGGCAATAGTGTAGAAATCAAAATGACGGTTATAAGTTCAGCCAGCGGCATTGAGGGATGAGTGACAAGGTGTGACTTCAGTCCTAATCCTTCCTTCCGATGGATACCGTGGGAATCGGTGGAGGAGACCCTCTTCCGGTTTTAGATTAGAAATAGATTTTAGTCAGTCGGCGAAAACCATGACGGTGGTAAGTTGTGTTATACACGCGGCCGACTCGATCTGCGCAGGTAGTCTGGTGGGGGATTTTGAGAATAAAATGTGATCTAAGTAAATCGAAGTCTTGTGTTATTATCTAAAAACTACCAATGACACAGGGCTTCTGATAAAGAGAAATCCCCAATGAAAGACCAGACCCGAAGTCCCCAAGAAAGTCCAGACCTTAGAAGATTCCAGACCAAGACAAGATGTTATAAGATTCCAAAGACGGCCAGAAGAATAGAGTAAGTAAAGAAGTAATGAAAAGGGTATGCAACACTATAATTTATAAAGAAATTTTAGTTGGGACAATCAAATTTCTCGGGGACTCATTGAAATCAAATACATGCATCCCAGGATGCACTAAATTAAAAAGCTATCAGCATCACTGAGCTTATATACAGAAATTATTTGTGTATAAAGCACACTATTTTTCCATTGTTCTTTTTTTTTTTTTTTCAGTTCAAAAATTAGGGGGGGGGCATTATACACAAGAACTATATAATTAAATTTTTTTCCACCCACATACCTCACGATATTCAGGATGGAATGACCAAAAGTAATTTATATCTATAGTACAAACTAATGTATTTTATGCCATTAGAGATATATCCTCTGGAATGTGTGTTTGTTTATAGATTTTTTCTCTCTCCTAATGTGAGCTTATTTTTGCTGCAAGATTGTTGCATTTCTGTATGAACATGTCCATGTGTTTGCTGTAAATGTTGTGTAAATTTTGTATTTTAAGACAATGTAAACATTTTTAAATTCTTATTTTTAATTAGTATGAATAGATAAAAAGTTGAATAAATGCTAAATTTAACAAATACAAATTCTAAATTGTCTGTGTATTATACACAAGAGTTTTTTTTCAGAATCTCAGAGTCCAAAGTTAAGGGTGTGTTACATATTATAATGGAGATTGTGTGTTTGTCTGTAACCGAAATTATATCAATACTCAAGTCACAATTCCCTTAGCTATTTATGTCACATTCTCAATTATTAATAAAATTGTTTTATATTATTGATACTGTTGGTCATATCTATATACAAAAACATGCAATTGTATTTATATATACAACAAAATAACAGTTTACAGTGTGAACAGGAAGGCTAATTTGCATATTGATATTAAAATTTGATTTTAATAAATATGTGCTTAGTATTATTGATTTCTAATTGTTTGGTTTTTATCTTAATGAATATGAGCAAAAATCTCGGGGATAAATCTTAAAAGAAATCCATTAACAAGAAGAAATAACTGTAATTCTATTCTTTATTTCCTATTTTAATTAAATAGTTAAATTAGGAAAATTTAGCAATGAAAGACAGGAGTGATGGAAGAGTAAGCTTCAGTTGTTTTTTTTTTTTTTTATTTATTATACCCCCCCCCCACTGTTTCAAATCTTTTTATCTGCATTCTTATTTAGTTTCATTAGCCTTTCTAATTCAATATAATATCTTATTACATTAAAATACTTGCATATATTTGCTAGTACAAATAATTACAATAACTGTCTAATACTTCACTACATATTAAAATTTAATAAAGACAACAGACAAGGTTTCCTTTAAGTTTGTTTTTTATTGATTTTCTCCTACATAGTAAATTTGTTTAATGGTATATCAACTCCTTATGGGTTATTTAATGTAAATATTTGATTGTAATTATAACTATATTTTCAATAATGAAAGTAAGCTATTTTCAGTATGTTAAGCTTTATAGAAGAAATCTAATTTATCATTATGTATTCATATGCATAAGAGCAATTCATCACAATTAAAAGACCAGTCTATAAATTCAATTGGTTTTAACAATGTGACACTTCTTTCTCTCCTTCATTATTATTAAAATTAGAATTTTTAGTATGACTGTCGGAAGTAATCATTTCACTGCTAAAATCAAATAATGTATATATGTATTTACCCAACACTTTCACCACTAGCAGG
This sequence comes from Doryteuthis pealeii, assembly GCA_023376005.1. Taxonomy (NCBI): domain Eukaryota; kingdom Metazoa; phylum Mollusca; class Cephalopoda; order Myopsida; family Loliginidae; genus Doryteuthis; species Doryteuthis pealeii. Next base: position 14,669,054 of record CM042140.1, on the reverse strand, counting down.
ATGTGGTCAATTTTTAAGTGGAGTTTATCAGGTTTGAATTCAGAGTTTTCCTTCTGAACCAATTGGCATACCAAGATTAAAGATCCCAGTCAGTACTACTATTTACCCATAGATGGAAGGAGTATAGTTGAATTAAAATATTGGATAGGAATACATGAGACATATAGTAAGTAAATTTGGTGGAGTGGCTTATTGTCAATATCAGCAGGACCAACCATGGAGTCTATCCCCTTTTCATTAGCGCTAGACCAGGGAGATTGTTTTTGTGTCTGTTGAAGTGAAGCACCATACCTACCATCAGCTTCCCACTTTACCGCACAGATCCAGCTGAGTTGGCAAAGGCCAGACCGAACCAAGAATCTTGTGGTTCTTAGAAGGATGCTCTACCAACTGAGCTTGCAAAAAAATTATTATTATGATTATGATGATGATTAAGTTTGGTTTGGTTTCTTTGGTTAATGGCATATCAACCTTTATGGGTTAATTTATGCCAAATTTAAGCTATCCTTGTAGAAGAATAGTAGTGAAACTCTCTAACTCATAGATGGGGGGGAGAGGGTTCGGTAATTTATGAGGAAGTGCGTCCCAGTCTCCCGCCTCAAAAAACGCTACCCGGTGACTATCAAAATAACAACCCCTGCTCGTCGTAATTCTGGTTTATTTATCGTAATTTGTCGTAATTCTTGTTTAGATATGAAGATGGATATATAGTTTTGAATAGACTGAGATAGATAGATAGATAAACAAACAAAATAATATAGATAGATATGAACAAATGGAGATAGATATTTTCGACAAGTAAATGTATTTGGGGGGGGGGTTGCATCTTTTTTTGTTGTAATTCTTGTTTATTTAAACTAAAAACAAGACATTAAACAAACATGAATAAAAAAAACTTAGTATTTAAAGTAATATAGATAAATATGAACAAATTGAGATAGATAGATGGATAGTTTTGAATAGACTGAGCTGGGTCGTTATTTTAATAGTCACCGGGCAGCAACTCTTGAGGCAGGAGACCGAGGCGCACTTCCTCATAAATTACCGAGGGTTCATACTTTCCCCAAGTCTGAAAGTAAATGTAATAGTGTTTCTAGAGTTCTAACTCGCTTACTATGATCTTGCAGTCCAGCATGTTAGCTATTATATTACGGAGACTCCCCTTATTATTAAAAATCCACAATGAAGAAAATCTATACTAGATGAGAAATTGGATCATTTGGATGATTCACTCAAAAAACTTTTTAAAATATAAAGATAAAACTTCTTTTTTTTCTGAGCAAAGAAATTTTGTATTATAAATACACAATATTGATTTTAAAAATGTTTTTCTACATTTGAGTATATTCTTGAAAGCCATCACTCTGAGACTTATCATATGCTCAATGCAATATTCCTTGTCTGGTCATTCCAACAAGCAGAACATATTGAAGAATTCACTGAATCACTCTCAGACTTATCATATGCTCAATGTAATATTCCTATTTCAATAGAAAATATTGGTATAAGAAAGCCAGAGAAAATAATGCTACCAAATTTATATGAATAAAAGGTTTTCTCAATAAAAATGCTGGAAACTTATGCATCAACTCACAATAAAAGGAAGTGTTCATTTGTGAACAGTGAAAGAAAGACTTAAAGAGAAATATTACTATATTTTCCATCAAATAAGGCACATTTAATATTAAGAAGAAAAAAAAACTGCAAATATTACGCTGCGGTCAATATGCTAATATTAAGACTAGGAGGAGGTCATCTTGCTAAGCACAAAATTAACAGTGGAGAGGAGGAATTGCAGCAACCAGTAGTCCTAGCTCTCAAATACATCTGTAAACCATGCATCTTATCTGGCCAAAAATTATTGACATCTTGTCTACAAGATAATACAGATGTCAATAATTACAATGAAAGGAATCCCTTCAACATAACCAAATAAAACAGATCGTTAAATGGAGTTGAAAGAAAGAAAATGTTGCTTCTTATGATTTAAGAAAGATATTTCTGATCATACTTGTATATAGGGATGAGTTTAGCCTAAGTGAGGGAGAGGCAGAAATGGACCTTGGAGGACCCCTTAAAAATGAAGGCATCACAGTCATGTCTAAGGGCACTATGGATTTGAAAAATTTATGTTTTTTATTTGTGAAAGGTAATATTAACTTAAAATCTTTAAAAAAAAAGTGATAAAAATAGACAAAAATCTTTAAAATCAAATATTTTTTTATTGACAAATAACATAGATTATGATGACTAGAATCATTAGCAATAATACATTGCTGGGGAAAATTTTCATACATGCAAAATCGCATGCATGAAACCTAAGGCTGTGACTGTTCTATTGCCATCAAATAAATAGATATGTAATACCTTCATATATTTATTTTATTTTATTATATATATATATATATATATATATATGAAGAAAGTAGACAAACACGGGATGTTATGGAAACTGGATGTTTATTGTCGACGATGCAACGTTTCGGCCATTTAGACCATCATCAGGACCAAAAGCCCAGTTCTAGCTTCAATGAAGGACATTTTCAGAATGGTGAAAAACAGTAGGTTGTCAGTAGGGGCAGGGGTGGCTGGGGGATGGGTAGTGGATTTTCTTCCCTCTAAATGGGGAGTGTTATATAGAGATGCAGGTGTTTGGTCAGAATGTTGGATGCTAAGGGATGGGTCAAAAGTGAAAGAGTATGTGTATATGTGTTTGGGAGCTGGATTTGTCGTTAGTTGTATATGTGTGAGTTTTATTTTTAAAATCTTTCTGTCCATCTTTTGAGTTTTGGAAAAAGAAACCAAATGAGTTTGATAATAAATATTAGAATGTCTCAGTGCAGAATTGGTTTAGTGAACCGAATCAGCAAAAGAAGTTAAATACTCAGGTTTCACCAACAATGTTCATCAGGATAATTATGACAAGAATTGGTTGGTACAAATGGATGGAGATATATATATATATATATCGAACACATGAAAGTGATGTCAGTCTAGCTATGCCACTGACTTGGACCCTATTGAGCATGTATGGGACATGTTGCAGACTTCACTTAACTCTCCCAGAAGCCAAACCACAAAATAGAATCAGTTATGGATGGGTCTGGAATTGTCCTGGAAAAATATACCCATGCAACAACTCCAGCATCTCATAGATCCCAATACCAGATTTGTGTATTCACCATTATACAAGCAAAGGGAACAGAAGCTACATGTTATTAGGTAACTGGTTTTAATTCTTTGGGTCTTGGTATCATCTAAAGTGGTTTATATTTCTTTTATAAGTTAAAGACTTAAAAGTAGACGGTGAGTAATGGGGTTACATCTGTTTAGATAATTGAATAATAGGCCATTTAAATGGTAAGCAGGATCAATTTAAAAATATTTCTGGACACAGTATTCATGCGTACTGAGCAATAGTTAGCAATTTTGTCTAGCAAGCCAATAACTAGAGTAGAGAGTTTCATTTGCAAAGATGTTCACTGGTGTGGCTTTTTGCCAAACAAGATAAGCTTCATCAACATCATATATATATATGTAAGTTGAAAATGGAAATGAATCTGACGATATGTTGAAAGGAAAAATAAAGGAAAGAAAATGTTGAATGGATAAAACAGATTTACTAACACGTGTTTCGGCCAGGAGTTTGTTCATGTACACATGTGTTCTATTTATTATTATTTTAGATATAAAATAAAATAATAATAATAGAAAATTATGAAATCTTTAAGCATACAAAGAATAACGGCCTTCGGAGTAAAATGTTTGATATTTGAAGTTAAAGCAGTCAAAATACAGAGAATTTTGAAGTGTTCGAAAAAAGAATTTAAAAAAAAAAATATTTATATATATATATATCTATATCTGGTGAGTCTGGTTCTCAGTGTGTATATATTACATTAGTATATATGTTATGTATATATAAATGTCTATAATATATATTATTTGGGATTTAGTGTGAAGCATGGGGTGTGAAATATATAAGTACCCCTGATGACCACAATCTCGAGTATAAAGATGCCAAAAAACACAAAACAGTCAGTCTACATTTCTCTGAAGAAGGAGAGTCAAGTCTCCGAAATATTGGAATTAAATAAAACGAAACTTAACATCCCACAAACTGAGTTTCTTATATATTTCACACCCTATGCTTCACACTAAATCCCAAATAATATACATTATAGATCTTTATATATACATAACATATATACTAATATAATATATACACACTGAAAACCAGACTCACCAGATATATTAACAAAGAAGCATACCTGGATCCCACAACGACCACACACACATATATACACACACACACATACACACATATATACATACATACATACACACATATATACATACACACACACACATACACACACACACATATATACATACACACATATATATACACATACATACACATATACATACATGCACACACACACACACACACACACACACACACACATATAGTATTTTCATGAAGTTTTATTACCAAATATGAGGATTTAATAACAAATTGACAGTAAAGGACTCAAGGAGAGAAAAATTGAATCAGTTATATATACAATGGCTATGTATTTGTAAAAAGGCAAAATATAGTATATGTATAGATCCCCCTCATGAGATTAATGTGCTGGTCTTTTTATTTTTTCAGCATGTCAACCCACCTAGGGTTATTTTATGCAAAGAGGTTAGAGAATTGCATTCTTTATAGATTTATATTTACATTTTTTATTAAGAGTTGTATAGTTTTCAAGTATTCCTGTTTAATACTAATAGCTATATCTGGTTTCAAGTAATTATTTCTATCTAATAATAATCATTTTTGGCACACAGTTATGTTTTCAAGTACCTAATAATAATCCTTAGTAAACAATTATAGGTTGAAGTAACTCTTATAGGTGATATAACCTATTTACATAATGGAATGATCCTACTACTACTATAAGTAGCAAAGACAATTGTAGCTTGAAGAACACGCGACACGATTCAGTTCTAGACTGTATTGTCGGACGTAACTTCACTTTCCTTCTGTAAATTCTACTTTCTTTGTTCAATACAATTGTATCAACTTTCACCAGTTGATTGTCTTTATTTGTGACCCTTAATAACACCCACAACAGTAACTATTCTTGATACAAATAATTTACAGTTATATGGCATCGGTAGAGCGTTCGTCTAGAAACCACAAGGTTCCTAGTTCGATACCGGTCCTCGCCAACTCAGCGTATGGGTAGCACAGGGATCTGTGCGGTAAAGTAAGGAGCTGATGGTAGGTGTGGTGCTCCATCTCAGACGTCAAAACAATCTTCTTGGTCTAGCGCTATTGAAAAGGGGATAGAATCCCTCGCTGACTGGCTGATACCAACTTTAGGCCGCCCCAATGACTTTACTTACTTATGTCTATCGAATACAAATGATTTTTAAACAGATTTATTTGACTATAACAGGTACTACCACTCCTGGTCAGAGTGGACCTGGAAATAATGGCAAAGTTCTCCACAATCCCCATATCTCCAAAACTGGAGCCTCAACATCAGATGCAGTTAAGTGTCGTACTTAAGACACTCCTTTTATTGGTACTGGGGCGGGGGGGGTATTACCCCCTTCTGCAGAGCATAGTCAGAATATTCTAGGAGTAGTGATCTTTTTGATATAAAATTCCTGTAAGATCCTTGGTCTTCTCATATCTTGGTATGATTATCTGGCTCAGCTTAAGCAGGTTGTCTTCAAGGCAACGCCTACCCAAAAGGTGTCAGAGTCAGGATCAATCCTCTGATGCCTGAGGTGTCCTACAAAGGGGAATGCTGACAGAGCTGGGATATTTTTGGTACTACCTAACCACATGAAAAAAGGAGCCCTGCTTTTAAAGCCCACCCCCACCCCACCCCCCAAAAAACAACAACAACAAAACAAAAAACAACAACATTGTGCTGAACTTGCTTTTAAGGGGGGTGCTAGGTAAATATATCTTTTGTCTTCTTCTTCAGAGGATGTTGTGGTTTTTCTCTCAGTGTATGTGACATAAAATAAACATGAATATGAAAGTGGAGAGTCACAAAAGTATCTGATATATCTTGTTTACTTCAATATGAACCAGAATATGTCACCTTAACTACTTGCTGACATCATCTTTCTACTTGACATCAACTGAAAAAAAAAAGAAAAAAAAGTACCCTCTCAAATACATGAACTATGAATAAGCAAGTTTTCTTTGATGAACATCTTAATATCTAACAGATACTAAAATAAAATAATAGCACTACTTAACTAATAGGCATAGTTTACAATTAATAAACACGACTTATAGACTTATAGGCAATTTTTTTTAAATATTGATAAAAAATATATTTTTTATTCAGTTATCTATTCCAGAAGGTTTTTTAACATGTCAAACTGTTTCAGATATATTACCATCACAATTGCAAAACTCTGCTCCAGTTGTGCTATGTCAATATACAATATCACCCACAAATAAGTATGCACCCTAACAATCTATATATATATATATATATATATATATATATATATATATATATATATAGATAGATAGATATAATTCACTCACTTTGCTTGCTTGTTTGCTTCTTGCCTATGGATTCCTAAGTTAATGGGCCAATCTTGTCGAAACTGGGCATGTGAATTCCTTTCCCCTCAAGGAGTGTTTTAATGGTATTTGTTCGTAGGGTTGGTGAGGGGCTCCTTCTCAGCTCCAATAAGTTCTGAGGACGTTTTATCATACGTTATGATTGATTAGGAAGGTCTAATTCTTCCAGAAAGCAAATATATGTGGCATCTGCAGGAGCACCCACCTCACTTGCAGTGGGACTTGAACTTTTGGGGAAGTAAATTAATAAGACAGGACTCAGAAAGCTAATAAAATGAATATTTATTTTAACAAAATGTGCTTTAGTATATTATTTTTATGATATATAAACACTGAATTCTTCTGCTAGATTTTTATAAAACTAAATAAAGATACTAGAAAATATGCAGCTGTCCAAAAATAACTACATCCTTTATATATACTAGTACAAAATAAAAAACGCACTCCGGGCGATGTAAAAATAGATTTTTGAAACATATTGCCTGAGGGGTGGGAGTAAAAAATTCAATGTCAGCGAGTTTGTACCCTAAGTAAGTAAAATCATCAAATTCATTAAAGGATTAAAAAATAAAACAATTTGAAATGTAAACTTTAAATATGTATTAAAATAAAACAAACTATATATAGATATATAATACCAGTCATGTATTTAATAAAACTTGTTTTAAAAAACAATGAGGACTGTCTAATATTGCATGTTCAAATTTTGAGTATATCTATTCTATGTTATGACGATTTTGGGTAATGTGACATAAGCAGTGACGTAGTTTTTGTTACAGACAAAAACCGGAAGCGAATCTCCATTATTAATAGATTTATACACTTCTATTTTGGTAACAGAAGTGGTAGTTTGGTAATAAATAATGCCTAATAATATCTTTCACAAAAAAGCAACAGTATGGTTAGTTACTGCCTATCACACAAATCATCCAAGTAAGATGAACAAGACATACTGGATACCGTTGGAGTAGTAAGGATGAACTCCTAAATGACATTCTCCTGTGAACACCTACACATAGACACATGAATGTTGGCTCAAAAGCAAAAACTTACATTGATCAGCTCAAATGAACCTTCACTTTTCGCAAAACAAATGTTTTTGGTTGCTTCCATGTTTTATAGCCCCCATTCTAATTCGTAGAGTATAAGTTCCCAAATTAAACTACATTGCACGTTCATCTTTGTTGGTTTCAAATCACACATGGAGAGAAGTAATATACAATGTATCAGTAAACCAACTATCATGATACTACCAACCACAGCGGGTATCTTCTATAGCAAACTGCTTCAGCCATGTGAAACGCCACATAATACCAAAATATTTGAAAACTATTGACTCACCCTAATATATATATATATATATATATATATATATATATATATGAATAAGATATAATGAAAAAACAAACGATGTTTACAACTGAAATAGGCTCATCAGAAGAGAAAGTGTGCAAACCGTTTCGGGGCCCAATTCTCTTGACAGTTTAAAAAGCAACACTCGGCCCATCCTCAACTAATATGAGGACCCAGTGTTGGGCCGAGTGTTGCTTTTTAAACCGTCAAGAGAATTGGGCCCCGAAACGGTTTGCACACTTTCTCTTCTGATGAGCCTATTTCAGTTGTAAACATCGTTTGTTTTTTCATTATATCTTATTCATACTGTCGGATTAATTTCCATTTTATTTTCACATATATATATATATATATATATATATATATATATATTGATCGCAACATCTTGTCAGGCGACTGCCACTCCTTCATTCATTGTCCGTTTGTGAGCTCGTTCATGACTTTTCAATCCTGCCAAAGTTTTGCATAACTTAGAACATATCTGGCACACATAACGATCGGTGTTGACTGAGTCGACAAATGTTGTATACTCATCACTAAGAACTTTCATGTGAAGCTTGAGACCACCGGCTGTTCGGCACACTTTTGAGCAGCAGGAACATAAAAAGTCTTCATGTTGGGAATCAGAGTGTGGCATGGTAGAGACAACAATTGTAGTCGAGTAGCTCTCATGTGATTGACCAAGCCTGCCTTTGACAATATATATATATATATAATATATATATATATATATATATATACACACACACACACACACACACACACATATATATACACACATAAGGATCATTCAATAGATAAGATGAATTTTCTCTAAGGAGTTGGCAATAGGAAGCACCGTTTATAGTTGCACCTTTTTTCAAGGAAATATCAGTAGTGATGGATCCTTTCATGTCCCAGAAGACTGCCAAAATGACCTACTGACCACTGACACCTGTAACTTTTTACTTTACCAGAGTGTCAATGTTTCCACTCCCTAGAGTATCTTTTCAACTCCGGTTCATAATGTCACGGTCATTTTTGGCCTGTGTGTAAACATTTTTTTACTAAAACATGCTTCTCTGTACACATCACATATTCTTCTATAAATTCCACATGATTTGCACCTTTTAGCTGCCATTTTGAATAGTCTCAAAATAAATATTTTTGTGAGATTGAAATATCTTTTGCAAAAACCAATTCTAAACAATGCTGAGTTTACATTTATGGAAAAAGAAAATTATTTTGCTTTTTTCATTTTTATTGAATGACCCTCATCTATATATATAAATATATGTGGAGAAAAGTAGACAAACACGGGATGTTATGGAAACTGGATGTTTATTATCGACGATGCAACGTTTCGGCCATTTAGACCATCATCAGGACCAAAAGCCCAGTTCTAGCTTCAATGAAGGACATTTTCAGAATGGGCTTTTGGTCCTGATGATAGTCTAAATGGCTGAAACGTTGCATCGTCGACAATAAACATCCAGTTTACATAACATCCTGTGTTTGTCTACTTTTCTCCACATATTGTCGGATTAACCTCCTCACATTTCTCCAATATAAATATATATACAGTAAGTATTTCTTAAATATTAGTCTGTTTTAACACATACATTCATCATCCAGTCATGCTTAAAAAAATCCAGTATTTTTATTTTTTATATATAAATTGGTTGATATTTCTACTAGCCTACAAACACAAAAACAATTTTTAAAAGAAAATTGAGTTTGTGACAGATTAATATTTTTATTGTTATTTTAGACTTTAGTGATACTCAAAGGACATTTGTCAAAGTGGAGGGAAAAAAATGTCTTACAAAACATTGACATTGATGAATTTACACAAAGGTCACAAAATAACAAAAAAATAAAAATAAAATAAGGCACAAATAGTAAACAAAGGGAAATAACTAACAAAATGTCTTCCCCCACTTTTCCTGCTTTTATTGCAAGGAAAACAAAATCTGATATAGAGAGAAATACTTGTGTTCACTGAATGGTAATCAGGATTTACTAGAAAAAAAAAAAGTTTCTAATTCACTTTTATTAAAATACCATAGTTATTTGTGTATAATATGCACTTTTTTCCAAAGATTTTTAAGCCTAAATGTCGGGGGAAGATGTATTATATATATATATTTACCAACCCTTCCGCATGAGTAGGATGTGACAATTTCTTAATTCTTAAGCGGAGTTTAACAGGTTTTAATTCAGAGTCTTCCTTTTCCAAGACTGCTTGCCTAATCAAGGTTAAAGAGCACAGTCTGCCCTTCTATTTACCCATAGCTGGAGGAGAATAGTTTGATGGATACCTTTCCCAAGAGTATTAGCATCATGTGAAAATATCTATTCAATTTTCATAAAATTTTGAGATAAAGTTCAAGTTTTGCATAGGAAAAAGTTTAGCATTGAAAAACACATTTTCTTTGGCATAATAAATCTATAAACTTAAATGTTTTCAGCCAGTTTAGTTCAGTTCATAGAGTATTCGCATAGAAACGACAATGTTCCGGGTTCAATACCAGCCCTTGCTAACTTAGTGCATGAGTAGCATAGCTTCGATTTGTGCAATAAAATGGAAAGGTGATGGTAGGTTTGGCGCTCCACCTCAGATGCAAAAACTATCTCCCTTGTCTAGTGCTAGTGAAAAGGAGATAGACTCCCTCACTGTCTGGCTGATACCAACAATAGGTCAGTCCACCGACTTTACTTATTCCCAGTTGATTTTTTTTATTTGAGGTTATTGTTAGGAAAGAAGTGAAATTGGCACCCATCCATTCAATTTTTCTGAATTTTTTTCCAGGTGTGGACTATGTTAACATTAGACAATCCCTAAAATTTGAGCTTCCAATTCCAAAAATTGATGGAGTTATGTCTATTTTTAGCTCTCCAAATTTGGTCGGGTTCGCGAAAAATGGAAACTTTTTGTAATCTATTTTTGTCTGTAAAATGCGTTCCCTACTCCTAAAAATTGGTTTATAAAGCATTTTTGCCCAAAGAATCCAAAAATGCTATTAAAAAAAGGCGGAAAGTCGACCAATTTTAAGTTATTTATGATTTCTGATTTTTCATAGCAAGATCAATATCCTGATGTGGCATGGCATCTATGACAAAAAAAATGTTCTATTGTTATTTCACAAATATTGAACATTATTTGTACCAAAAAGATAGTTTGGTTTTTGCTCAAAACTGAAGCTACAACATCAGTTAAAATTTCTCTTTTAAAATGTTACACTGCAATGTATCCTTGCTAATAATTCTAGATCATAATCTCTGTTATTTGTCAATAAAAATATTTGATTTTAAAGATTTTTGTTTATTTTTATCAATCTAAAAAAAAAAAAAAAGATTTTATGTTAGAAATAAAAAAAAAAATAAATTTTGCAAATTCTAAAGAAATTGACACAATTCCCTTGGGTCATTGCTGTAGTGCCCTCAATTTTAAAGTGTCCACCAACGCAATTTTTGCCTGGTGCTCTCTTAGGCTAAACTCATCCCTCTCTCTCTCTCTCTCTCTCATATATATATATATATAGTTAGAATCCCCGCCTGTCAGCTTGGCAGTCGAGATTTTGAGTCACACACGGAACAGTCTCCCATGTCTATAACCTTGCTGATGAGACCTAATAGGTTGAAATACACATACAGGGATTGACATTTTCTCGATTTGTTTAGCCTTACATTTGAACATATAAGCCTGCCTAAATTCATTAATTATTAACTAATTAATTTTCAAAATTAGGTATGACTTCAATTAAGCACATATTCTCCAAAAATTGTTGGCTAAAAAGGCCATATAAAAAAAAATAAATAAACACATTGTTTGTTTACTTTCATATATATATATATATATACACATATATATATATATATATATATATATACAATACAATTAAAAGGTGTTTGTTTCCATTGGTTTCAAAGCAGTGTATTAGCCACTCATCTTCAAGACAAGAGGCTAATATGTTGCTTTGAAACTAATGGTAACAGATGCCTATCAATTGTATAGTAAACTGTAACAAATAAATATAGCTCTTACACCTGTAATTGAGCACTTTATTTTCCTTTCTCCAATACAAAATATCTGTGTGTGTGTGTGTGTGTGTGTGTGTGTGTGTGTGTGGTGGCTATTTTTATCCTAAAAGGAAATGTAAATGAAGAAAGAAGAAACCAAAAAAAGAAGAAAAGAATTTTAAAAACCATCTACAATATCAAAGGTATCAAGTGAAGCTTTCATTATCAAATCAAAAATTCATTCAGCATAAAAGAATATGGGAAATTGAAAAAAAATGAACAGCTGTTACTTAAGTTAATGCAAATGCAAAATGCAGATACTTTAAAAAATAAAAATAAAATAAAAGCTATTTTGATATTTACACCTGCTATTGACTTTTAACATCATCAAATGAATTGTGTGAGTTTAAGCAAGAAAAGTAGACTAAAATTTATGTCAGACTTTATTGATGAATATTGATGACTCAGGGATTTGAAGAAAAAAAAAAAAAAAAGGAAATTTCTTAAAGATGAACAGTTTTTATGAAAATCTAATAATAAATGTGAATGTCAGTGTCACATTTTTTTCAACTCTACTTCCAGCGACTGTATCCCACCCAGTTTTGGAATCAGGCTGAAACCGTGATCTAATTAAAAACATTCCAGGCTGAATCCAGATCCATTATTCTTAAATTTTGGATTCCCAAGTTTGAATTACTGCGATTGTTTTCAGTGGTATATTTGCAAAAAAAAATTTTTTTTACTAGACCAATTTTTATAACTTGGTAATAGACTTGGAAATAATTGAAATGAATTACTAAGTCCAGCAAAAGTCACCGAAAATATTGTTTAAGTGCCATTGTTGGACTTAAAGGGCCAATTAAGAGCCCACTGCAGGAACTACCTTAATTGCTGCCCAATAAGACAGCTTTTAAGTTAGGTGTATGTATAAGTTGTCGGGGCGGCCTAAAGTCGGTATCAGCCAGTCAGCGAGGGAGTCTATCCCCTTTTCAATAGCGCTAGACAAAGGAGATTGTTTTTGGCATCCGAGGTGGAGCGCCATACCTACCATCAGCTCCTTACTTTACTGCACAGATCCCTGTGCTACTCATACGCTGAGTTGGCGAGGACCGGTATCAAACTAGGAACCTTGTGGCTTCTAGCCCAACGCTCTACCAACTGAGCTTATGTATAAGTTCATTTATCATAAAACATATCACATTTAGATATCCCCAGTTATGGGTAAATAGTAGGGAAGTTTGAGCTCTTTAGCCAGGTTAGACTACTGGTCTAGGAGAAAAAAAAAATCTGAATTCAAACCAACTGTACTCTGCTTTAAAAAGAAAAAAATTGACCTTGTGTCACATCCTGAAATCTTATGAAACTTGTCAAGATTCATTGAATCCACACACGCATGCACATGCTTAGCATAACTGTTATCATAGAAAGTGGAATAGGCAACAGGAGATCAAACCCTGGACAAGGTAGTTTGCATTTCCCATCCTGCTAGTGTCCTTAGGAAAGGCATAAATCTATCTCTTTTCCCCCCTAGCAATGACCAAATAGTAGGGCAGACTGGGTTTTTTTTAGCCTTCAGTAGGTAACCAGTCTATGAGAAGGAAAACTCTGAATTCAAACCAGCATTACTTCACTTAAAAATTGACCCTGTGTCACATCCTGTACATGGTGGTGGGGTTGGGTAAATATATACATTTCAAATATCACACAAACACACACAATATTACATGGGAGGCATCTATGAGAGAAAGTGTTGTGGGGTTTTAAGGGTCAAAAATAAGACAAACGACTGGTAACAATGGATACAAATGTATTGAACAAAAGGAGTAGAAATTTACAGCAAAGAAAGTGGAGATTGCGTCCAACCAATACAGTTACGAGCTGACTCACATTTGCTTCGTGTCAAGCCACAATTGTTCCTATTACTTATAGTAGCCATCGGCGCATTCCATTTCTGTCAATAGGTTATATCACCTATAAAAATTATCCACACTTTCACCATAACATATTTTTATTATTATCTCACAGCATTCCGTGTATGTGAGTTTATAGTTGGCACTGTTGTGGTCACGTGATTGAAGTTTGAACCTGACCACACCATTTTGCTTGCTTTAGAGTGTAAACATAGCTGCTCCACGAGACATATGCACCAAGGATGTAACTCAATTTCTCTGATCAGAAAGAGTCTCAGAGGCTAAAATTCACCAGAGGCTTTCAGTACAATACAGGCACAGTGTACTACCCCATAGAAGTGTGTAGAGAAGCTTAAAAGTAGCCAAACAACTATGACACACAAAGAGGGAGCAGGATGCTCATCAACCTCTACCACTGATGAGAAGATTCAGCAAGTTCAAGAGATGGTAATGGCAAACTGGTGAGTTATTATCAATGAGATAGCTTTTTTCTCAACTCAGCAAATTAGTCATGGTTCTGCCTATCAAATCATCCACAATGAACTCGGCTTCCATAAAACAAGAGTACAGATAATTTTTGAATTTTCCTTGTATAAAAAAAAGTCAGTGCCTTTTATGTTCCTCTCAGAGACATGGCCACTAACCTCTTGATGATGTTTATCAACTAAGTCCTCATAGTTTGGGGTTACTAGATTAAGATTGTGTTCATAGGGTGAGTTTTCAACTGGTTTTGTCAACCCATTGAGTCCTGTAAACTGATTTGGTTCTAGGGGCACATGTAGTCTGTCTTGGGCAGGATTAGCCTGACATAGTCTATTCCTCTCCAGGTCTACAACTGGTTTAAATTCAGAATTTTTCTTCAAATGAAACCAGTTGTCATACCAAGGTTAAAAAGGTCAGTCTGCCCCACTATTTATCCATAGCTAGAAAGAGAATAGTTGGATTCATACCTTTTCCCAGAGTGAAATAGCATTATGTGAAATTCAAACAACTCAGGTAGCCAAGCCCACTTCCCACGTTGATAACCACTAAACCACAAACACCTCCAATTTTTTGTTACTACTTAACTCTATTCTCTTTGTAGTTCAATAAAACAATCATATTTGCCCTAAAAACGCTAAGCGCTGCCTGGTAAAAAATTTGACCCGTGCTACTTATGAACTCCCTAGCTGCTTGAAGGCATTTTTCCCAAAAAGTTAATGCGATATGAAAGCGATATCCCCCCCCAAATCTTTTCTCAACAAGTAAATGTAAATATTTTAACCCCCCTCCCTTTAAAAGTCAATGTAACCGAAGAGAATTTAATGCCTATGTACACATTATTCAGATGCAATTATATAGACTTTAATTTTCAGTATTCTTGATTATATTTGCCTTTTAGCTAAAGAAGATTCATTTTTTTGACTAATCATCATTATCAGGAAACTTTCAAGTATAATTTTCGGTGCATATCGCAAGCGTTCTGGCCTCCTGAATAATGTATTGATTGTTTTTATTTTCGAAACTCGGTCGTATTTATTTAGTTGTTTAGAATTAAAATAAAATGAAAATACCAAGATATTTTAAGCCCCCCGCCCCTTAAAATATCTTGGTATTTTCATCTTATTTTAATTAAAATATTTACATTTACTTGTCGATAAAAAAAAACCCTGGGTGATGGCTTACTTTTAATGCCTTTAAACCACTAAAAAAGTTATTTGTCAATAAAAACGCCTTCAAACCGCATAAACCTGCAGAGGGGTAAGACCCCCCCAAAAAAAAGGGTGTGTCTTGGGTATGACACTAAACAGCATCTGATAGCGATGCTCCAGTTCTGGAGATTTGGGGAATGTAGAGTTCCCCTTCATTGCCATTACTCCCAAGTTCACTCTGACCTGGAGCGGTACTACCTGTTAGGTATGGGTCAAATAGATCTGTTTAAAAATTATTCATATTTGATAAGACTGTGTACAAAAAAGAAAAAAAAAAGAAACAATGGCACAAAATGTAAATATGGACATAATTCCCTAAATAACCCTGATGGGTTGACAAGCCATTAAAAATCAATCAATCAATCAAATAAGTTTCATTAAATATGACAGCCAAAAATTGTTTAATATTTTATTAAGCTTTTCTCCTGCTGGCAAATAAGGTGCTGGATAAGTGAGTATAACTATCTAAAGACTTTTTTTTCTAGTTACAGTTTGAGTACTTTCATCCATTGTTGGTCATTATCACAAAGTAAATGTCACAGTGTTGTTTTGGAAATCCAGAAAATTATGGCGTTATCAAGGAATGTCGTGAATTTATAAATGGGTGTTTTCATCACGTGCTAGTGACTTAATGTATAAACAGCTTAAACTGTAGTGCCAGGTCTAATGGAAAACAACCATTAGGGGTTGTGTAACTGCAACTTTGTCTTGGGTGTAGATTATTTCTTATGAGTTAGATGCACTTTAAAAAATCCATTCCTAGGGTGAAATATATTGTTCAATATGGATTGTTTCAGCATTATAAGGATTAATATAATTAAATTTGTGAAAGATTGTGTTTGTATGTGTAACATATTCAATATCTGACCAAAATATATTTCATATTGTGGTCAGATACTGAATATGTTTTTCATGAATGCACAAATCTTTGTTTCTTTAAGTATATTTGTATTATTAGAACTGCTTCAGAAAAAGTCTGATGAATTTTTAATTTTTCTACTGTTGTCATATATCAGTCATAAAATATACTTGTAAATATTTAATGAAAATTAACCTGATAGTCAAAAAACATGATATGAGCACAATTAATTATTAATTATAATTTTTTTTTAATGTAAACTGAGAGGTTAGGTCTTCTAACAGAAGTTGAAAGTTGTTTTTAAAATAGAATTAAATGAGAATAAATAAAATGGTGATTGTTCAGCATCAAAATAATCAGAAGTTCTTCTGACTACAATTAAAAGTTTCCTGATCTTTTGTCCAGAATTGAAGTGTGTATATTTATTCAACCCCTCCACACGAGCAGAGTATGACACAAGGTCAATTTTTAAACGAAGTTTAAAGTAAAAGTAAAGATATTGGAGTGGCCTAAAGCGAGATCCTAGTAAGATCTAGTTGTCTGAGGCGGAGTGACACGTCTAGCATGCTCCTCAGATCTCTGTGCTACTCATATGCTGAGTTGTCGAGGGCCAGTATTGAACCAGGAACCTTGTGGTTCCTAGTTGGACGCTCTACTGACTGACCTAAACTGGCCCCTAAGTGAAGTTTAACAGCTTTTAATTCTGAGTTTTCCTTCTAGACTGGCTACCACAAGGTTAAAGAGACCAGTCTGTCCTACTATTTACCCATAGCTGGAGGGAGAATAGTTGGATTCATACCTTTCCTAAACTGAAGTGTAGTATCAGCTATCATAACCAACAGAAAATGAAACAATTCTAAAAATTCAAAATTTCCAGTTTAAAAAAATTTTAAACTTTAAAACTAACGTTTCATATTTCTTGTTATTTTATGAATATAATTGATAAATACAATTGTGTATAAATGAAACCATCATTCATTTTTCATCATTATTTATTTATTTTTTATGTTTACAAATTTAAAAATATTTTATAACTTTGAAAATTATTCCTATGAGATATTTGTTTTCCCTTTTTTATAAGATCAAACTATTCTTTTTTTTTAATTTTACAACACACAAAAAATATATAATTCTATGCAGACCATGAGTTCAATTGTGCTAAACAAAGTTAAAAACTTGACAACTACAGTGCGTTCCTCATCTAACTAAGGGAGATAATTCAGAGTGACTTGGTTTCGAAAATAAATAAGTCACATGCAGAAAACACACCGTTTGTCCAACAATTCGAATCTAAGTAACTTGGGGTGGGAGATAATGTATACAACAAAATCGTCTTTTTGTAGCCACAAAAATCAATTTTAGGAATTAAAAAAAATAAATAATAAATAAAAAAAAACACATCAACTGAGCAGTGGATAATTGATATTTTCGTATTTTTATTAAATTCAACACTGAATTTCTTCACGGTGATCTTCTATTAAAACCCTTTACTTTTTAAGGGGTGTAACCTGTTTCTCTTCCATTGTGAGAAAATGTTATGAATTTTGCCTATTAACTGTAATGACTTCTAATATTAGATTTCCAAATACGTGAGATTATTTTTTGGTTTTGTTTGAAAGTATTACTACAGTTTTTAAATATTCAGCATCAAAATCAATAGTTTTAGCTTTTCAAAGCGAGTAAGAAAAAATTAAAAATACAAAAAATAAAATTCTTTTTAATTTATCATACATATTTATTTTATTCTATTTTTCTGAACCAAAAAATAAAGATGAAATAATAACAAACAATTGATTGTCATGGTTTTAACCGCAAAAGATCACTATTTTAAATTTTTGTAGGTAGAGGCCTCGTGACTAACGTGCTGGATTACAGTACTTCTAGTACGCGAGTTCGAATTCCAGTAGCGCTATTATTTTGGACTATTAACTTTGGGAAAGATATGAACTCCTTCATCCGCCTAGCTATAATTTAAATAGTACGACTACTGCTTTTCTACGAGGGATGGTTTTTGCATTAATAACCCATAAAGGTTGATATGCCATTAAAGAAATAAAAAAAAATATATGAAAACCATTATTCATTCATTATGTTTATTTTTTGTTTAAAAAAATGTATGCCGTCTTATAAAACACGATTGTTGGAATAGCATTTATTTAATTTTCTTTCCGTTCTTTTGCGTAACTAAAGAGAAAAACTTGCATATCCATTTACAATATGGGTCAAGTAGAAAAAGTAACCTAATATCTGTTACAATTTCAATTGGCGCCAATACTTAAAGTGTAAATCTAACGAATTCCAACTCTGCAAAAATGAAGTTCCTCGCATTATTTTTGGATCTTCTTTTCTTTCAACTGAATAAATAATACGGTACTATATTATTCACTTTTCATTGTTTAAATTTTATCAAAGCGTAAAAACAAAAACTTTTCAAAAGATTGCATAAAATCATGTTTTGGTTTGTTTTTTTTTTTTAAATTTATTTTTGTATTCTGGTAAAAATCTTGATATTAGAATATTATTTTGTCTATTTTTATGGTCTAGATTCCTCAGAAAAACACCCACAAACGCAGGGTACTTATTTGCACAATTTGTTTTAAATTTAAAAACATGACAAAAACTTTAGCAAATGCCCAGCAATAGATATTTACCCAACCCGTTATCCAACAATAGAAATATTTTTGCATCCAAGAGATTTTTTAATGAAATAAAGAGGCGGTTGATTGACTTAAAATAATTGATATTGTGATATTTTATTTCTGAAAGAATTAAATATTGTAATGAAAAAAGAAAAATTATGATTAAAAAATTTCGAATATATTATTTCTAAAGTAGTTTTGATGTAAGTTGTGCAACAAATGGACAAGTGTTTTAAAAAAAAAACTGAAGTAGACTAGATGTAGTCAATATCAACGTTAAGATGGTTTAGTAAACATGACAATCCTAGTTTTTATTCTTGAAATTTATCTAAAAAGCCCGGTAGCAACTTAGAAGAAGATTAAAAGGGAAGTGGCACGTGTTAGTTGAGAAAAAATAAATAAACAGAAAAAAAGCCAATGAAAAGAAAAGAATCTTTTAATCACGTGTTGATCCCATTCAAGAAAATTTAAAAGAATGTTTCCTTCGTTAAATTAGTAAACGAACCAAATAAATAATTGTTCACTTTTCCAAAACATAGAAAGGACCAATAATGTAATTTTATTATATCTTTAGAAATGCTTGTTATATTATACAAATATTTCAAATAACCCATAAAAACCTTATATAAATATAAATAAATAATATATATATAAAGCAATTTATCAGAACCAACACAAATGTGTATAGCAAAGACAAGAAAGTTTTTTTTTAAAGGGGGTTAAACAATGTGCATCATTCACACCTGCAAAAAAAGTAAATATCACATATTTGCGCATTTGATAAGCACCAAATCCTTTCAAAGATAAAATAAATAAATGGTATTAAACATCTAAAGTGAAATTAGGAAAAAAACATTCTATCGGCAGTGGCAGCTGTGTTTACATGTCAGTACACATGGCGTTACTAACAGGAAGTGAAAATGGCGCGAAAATAAAGGACAAAGGCTGTTCCAGTAAAGTAGACACCCTCCCGCGTTACATGAAAACGACAATGTATACACAGGGAATCCTCAGCCAACATGGCGTATCGGTGCACATTGTAGATCTATATGGACTCTTTCAATAATTATACACCTTCCCACGTGATCTAGAAGGAAAACGCAACCGCGCCAACACTCACAAGGAGTCAGGTCATTGTACTGACCTTTGACCGAGTGCGTCTTGACCTGCCGCCAAAGGTCGAGGAAAGATAGCAAATTGCATGGATTTCGTTTTTTTCCGTTTGAAATTAATAAGATTCTGTTTTTTTTGTGGGGATTTTTTGTGGGTGTTTTTGTTAAAGATAAGTCTCAAGTTTAGAACTTATACGTAGAAGTTCTGACACAGTTTGTATATCATGAATGTTTCAGGAGAGGAAGAATATTTAATCGAAAATTTTTACCGTAAGACGGTGTTTTAAAAAAAAAAAGCGTTACTGCTGCTGCTATTTATTTGCCATTACTATAGTGTTGGAATGAATAAAAAAGAAAGAAACAAACAAACAAAGAGATTAAGTAACCCAACAAATGCAGCAGTGAGATTTATTGAAGCACAATATCTGTGATAAGGAAACTCACGAGACTAGTTGAAAGACTGGTGGTCGCGAGGTTTGAACTGGCACTTCGTATAATTTAAGTGCTTGTAAAGTTCACTCACTCACCTACCCAGAAGAAGGCGAATTAATATAAAAATTACGGCAGGGCAAAAATTAAGATTCTACCATAAATAGAATAATAAATATTAATTTTTTTCAGTAAACTTTGCTGAAATTCGAAAAATTTTAATTTCAGTTTGTTTCAATTTAATAGCTGTATTTTTAATAAAAATACAGCTTGCTCCCAGGTTCACTCTATGACCGTTCCACTAGCTGATTTATTTACAGTTAGACATATTCCATTCAATATCATTCACTGAATAGCCAGTGAAAAACATTAAGTGCTATTCGCAGAATTCCGTCCCGGACTCCTGCCTTAAAAAACGCTAGGCGGTGATAGCTGAAAAAACAACCCTCTTTTTTTGACAAGTAAATGTAAATATTTTAATCCCCCCTCTTTAAAATATTAGAGGGGAGCTAAATATTTACATTTACCTGTCGATAAAAATATGGCTTACTTTTAACGCCTTCAAAACACTAAAAAAATAATTTGTCGATATAAAACGCCTTCAATCCGCTAAAAAAATATCTTTGTTTTTTCGGTATTTTCATTTTTTTTTTTCGACAATCAAAAAAAATATCTTCGACAATCAATTACAAATCAAAACATTTTTTTCGGTATTTCAATTTTATTTTAATATATTTATTTCCAACAATCAATTACAAATAAAAAAAATCAAAATATTTAGTTATTCTTTTTTATTTTAACTAAAAACAACAGCTACGAATGAAGTATTTCTTCTTAGTGGTTTGAAGGCGTTTAAAGGTAAACCTTTTATATAAATGGCAAATGTAAATATTTATCCCCCCCCCCATAAAATATTTTAAAGAGGGGGAGGATTAAAATATTTACATTTACCTGTCGAAAAAAGACTGGAGGGAGTAAAATATCGCATGTACGTTTTTTCAGCTATCACCGCCTAGCGTATTTTAAGGCAGGAGGCCGGGACGGAATTCTGCGAATAGCACCAAAAATTATTTAAAACATTAACATTTTTTACAAAATTTTTAAGTATCACCACCATGACCAATTTCCTTTTACAATTTTATTGTACTGTGCATTACATTAAACTGCATCCGGTGGTGAGGCTCCCGTGCTGGAGATCTGGGGAGTGTTGAGTACTCCTTCATTACCAATACTCCAAGGTTTACTCTGAGCCGGAATGAGAGTACCAGTTAGGATCCCAGCTATTGGTCAAATAGATGTTTGAAAATTATTTGTATTAGATAGAAATACTTGATACCATAAAATGGTAAAATATTTGTCTTAGAATAGTTATTTGAATCTATGATTGTTAATGTTTACTAAGGATTATTATTAGTTACTTGAAACCATGATTGTGCATAAATTATTATAGGAATACTTGAAACTATATAATTGTGCATAAATTATTAGTATTAGATAGGAATACTTGAAATCATAGAACTGTGCTACTTATTTGCATGTATTAGATAAAAATACTTGAAACTATATAATTGTGCAATAAATTATTAGTATTTATTAGGAATACGTAAAACCATACAACTGCTAATTATTTGTATTAGATTTTTTTTAAAACAAAAAACACTAAATAAATTATAAACAAATAAAATCCAATGTAACATTGAAAATATAGTTATGATTACGATCAAACATTTAGATATCAATCAAATGTCGACACTGAATACACCATAAGGAGTTGATATGCCGTTAAATCAAACCAAACATTTTTTTCACAATTTTATCTACCACAGAACATAACTGAATTCGATTCGATACATTTTAAAGAGCTTATTAGATTTACAAGAATTACAAAAGCATTTGTTCTTTTTCAGAACGATAAAACTTTTTTTTTAATTTATAAAATAATGATTAGTTTTCTATTATCATTTTTTCGGGAAGAGGGGGGGGGCTATGTGTTTTTTTTTATGGTCTTGTTCTAAAAATAACTGCTGGTTTAGGTTATAAAATTAATAATTTATACGCCGTAGTACTAGTAAAGTAGTAGCAGTAGTAGTATTGTTCCATCTTTTGAAACGTGAGTGTGTTTAATTAGAACAACACTATGTCCTTGTGACCTAATTCCATGTACCATCTTTGAATAACAATAAGTAGAGTAAACATCTCACAGGATTTCTTCTAGTTTCTTTCTTAATAATTTGCTGTAACAAATGAGAGAGGCTACACAAGTTGAAGCAGCAATAAAATTACATTTTTAGGCAGTGTTATTAGCTCTGTACAATGTGGTTGTTGTGCAAGATCACCAAGAAAGAAAGAAAGAAAAATCAACCACATAAGAATTAACAATCCATATTCAAAGACTGACGTATCCCGTCTCAGTGAATTTTTTTCCCCTTCCCTCCCTTCTTATTCTCCTTACCTGGACACGCCCTTTAAAGAAAGAATGAAATCTCATCAAAACATGATGAATAATATTAAACGATTTTTGTTTTTTTTTAGAGCGCATATCTTAATTTCTTGTAGCGTATTATCCCCCACACACACACACATACATACACCAAAAAAAATGGTAAAGAAGAAAACCAGCACTGGACATATTTAATTTTCTATCATTCAGCAAGATGGTTTGTTTATGATAATTTAATTCGTGGCTGACCCGAAGAGAAGCACAGCTGCTGTATAGCATTTTCTATCGGACTCTACACACACACACACACACACACACACACGACCACGTGTATTCAAATTTCTTAACTGTAACATTATCGTTGCTGTTGTCGATGCTAACTATCATCATGGATGTTAGGGTGTCAAAGACAATTCAATATTATAATCAATTCTACCATTATCGAGAAATATTCAAAACTGACATTGTAATAAACATCACTGGAAGTACTAGATTAAGTTCTTTTGTTGTTTTTGTTTTGGGAGTTTTATTTTTAATTTTGTAGTTACGTTTTTGAACACCGGATTACTTTTTTTTTTTTTTTTTGATGGGGTACTTTAAATTAATTTTGACTCGAAATGTTTGAAATAAAAGAATAAAAAAAAAAAAAACGGTTATTTTGTAAGATTTTACGTACTTATTTAAATATCTTTAAAAATCCCAAATAAATAAATATACATTTTATGTTCTTTATTTAAATTGAGGAAAATGCTGAGAAAAAGTGTCAAAGATTCCCAAAAGAGATATCGCCAATACTATTTATTCCTAAAACTACTAAAAGTTAATTTACCAAAATAGATTTAAACAAAAAAAGTTTATACTTGGGTGGGAGCTTTCATCCAATTTTTTTTCTAATCATCACCAGTAAGAATTATTGTATATAAGTTAAAAAGTAATCACCATGAATTGAAAACACATTGTTAATGGTTAGCAAGCTAGTTTCGCAGATCCATTAATACTGAATAGCGAGTTCGATCCGCGCTGGGTGCCCCCATACTTGCGACCTTGTGTCACATCCTTACCCGTGGCGAACTGTTGTTGAGTGAGAATAACCTGTTTTACTTTTCTAATAGCATCAATTGCACTTTAAAATAAATTTCACATAATTTTGTTATTTAAAAAAAATATCCCTTTAAAAATAATTAATTCGGTGCTAATGTCGTCAAAGTAAAGAAATAAATACGTAAAAAATACGTAAACGATAACTGGCTTTTTTTTTTTTACCTAACTTAACATTGTAAAAATATTTTTTCAAAACTTACACTTTCGATTATATTGATTAATTCTTGTAAAAAAACAATTGAAAAAAAAATTAAAACAATGTTCTGAAAACAAGTACTTATCCTTGCTTTAATAAATAAATTCAAAATACAAAACAAAACACCATGGGCGTCACGTGACCAAACACACTTTTTCCCCCAACATGTGAGGAGGTCCTGTATTCAACTGTATTGAATTTGATACTCTTTAAGTTTCCACCCTTTAAAGAGAAAAAAAAACGAAACTTTCTTCGTTTAAGCAACTGCGATAAAAAAAGATAACGTTAATTACTACTTGCTCATTAACTAAAGTGACCGTGTGCTTTTCGATATGAGACCGTGTAAAAAAAAGAGAGAGAGAAAAAAGCCCGGTAAATTGTTTGTGGAGAAAGAACATAAATTGAAATTGTTTGCTTTCATTCAATAAATTCTGCTGGGCAACGAAATCTGTTTCAGTGGGTGAGTCGAACTTGTCAACTTTAACCTCGCACCGAATGACTGTAATCGGTGAGGTGAGCCAAAACACAAAACGGTTCGGGGGTTAAATGATTTTGAACTTCAAATGAATCAAACTATCTTCACCACCAACCTGGTAATGAACAAGAGAACCATCTTTTATTTTGTCTTAGCATCTGCTGATACGAGTGAATCCCTTCTTAATACATAAGTAAGTAAAATAAATAGGAAAAAGTTGAAGAATGAAATTTCGTGACAAATTTAGCGAAATCTGTACAACACATTTCCTCGGGAATATATAGCTGTATAGGTCAATGGTTAGAAATCAAAGATCAAGCTAATAAAAACGAGGATTTAGGATGTTTTTTTTAGGACGGGACTGCAGTGTTGAGTGAGGCTCGTCAACAACACTCAGTATTGTAGCAGCAAATCGCTTTTTATATATAATCGACCTAAGTATAAAACAGCAAACCTGTAATTATAAAAGACACTGAATTGGTGAAACTCGTTATCAGAGAGAGTGAAGTTGTTGTTTTTTTAGTAGTAGTAGTAGTAATACACCCCCTCCTCTATAACTGAAATTGGGGATTCCAGTAAATTACTAGCATCAAATTCACAAGTTGTCTTTTCAGGATAATTTCTTTGGGGAGAAAAACAAATACGATACTGATAGCAACTTAGTCTTTTTTGAGATACAAAAAAAAAAAGTTACACACAATCAGAAAAATTGCCCAAAGAAAAAAAAATCCCTGAAGAAACATATATGCGGGGTCGGGGATACGGATATTCACGTGACTATTTTTAAGTTAAAGTAGTCACGTGATCTCCTGTCTTGTACGCTTTCCTTTAAAGTTTAAGTTCAAGTGTACAGACGGGAGATAAAAATAGAACAAGAAAAAAAAAAATCAATCACTGCGTTTCACCACTAAGTTTTTTTCTTTCTTTCTTTCTTTCTTTCTTTAATATAGTTTAATTCGTCTTTGTTATATTATTTTTAAACGATTTTAAAACAAATATATTAAAATATTTTTTTTTTTTAATAAAGAGAACTCTTAATATGAGACACGGTAAAAAAAATAAATGTTTCATCTAGAGGAAGCAGATAATTTTTTTTTCAAGCCCCTAGAAACAAGAATAGAGAAAAAGTGGTTGGTTTGTGTGTGTGCTTGTGACTAAGCATATCATAACATAAAGGCTACTAAAGAGGAAGTAAATTGGAACCCCTTTTTTTCCCTTTCCTCAAAGAGAGAAAGGAGATAGGGGAGTGCCACTGAGAGATCCACTCCCTTTTTCAATTCAAATAAGTCAAGAACTAAATCGTTAAAAGAAAAAGATGTCTGTGACTTCTATTACTACTCAAAACGATTTGTACTTGCGGGTATGGTTCAAGTGTGATAGGAGGGAGAACTTAAATGTTAGATCACAGAGCAGAAAACCGATTTTAAAATCTGAACAGGGTGTCCTTTATTAAAGTCAGTCGAGCTCTTGAAATTTCACTATTTAAACATCTAAATAAAACTTAGTAGTAGAACATGAAGAGCTTTAGAGATATTCTATCGCAAACTTACCACAGATCTTTTTTATCATTATTATTTTTTTTTGTGTGTGTGTGTGTGGGGGGGGGGCAGAAATTAATTTTCAATTAGCAGTTAGTTATGATATATTTATTTATACTAGGCTCAGTGGTTGAGTTGGTTTTACACTATGCGGTATTTACACCTGAACTTAAAAATTTGACAAATGAGTTTTTTTTAAGTTTTTTTTTTTAATATACAGGGTGTCTCAAAAGACTGACACAAAAAAAATCAATGATTTAGTCTTTTGAGTTGAGTTAGTTCAGTCGGTAGAGCGTTCAGATAGAAACCACAAGGTTCCTAGTTCGATACCGGTCCTCGCCAACTCAGCGTATGAGTAGCACAGAGATCTGTGCGGTAAAGTAAGGAGCTGATGGTAGGTATGACGCTTCACCTCAGATGCAAAAACAATCTCCTTGGTCTAGCGCTAGAGAAAAGGGGATAGACTCCCTCGCTGATTGGCTGATACCGACTTTAGGCCACCCCGGCGACTTTA
Source organism: Doryteuthis pealeii (assembly GCA_023376005.1). NCBI lineage: Eukaryota > Metazoa > Mollusca > Cephalopoda > Myopsida > Loliginidae > Doryteuthis > Doryteuthis pealeii. The sequence goes on along the minus strand of CM042140.1, from coordinate 14,642,185 downwards.
CTAATGTATGAATAATGATATCTTGGAAATTGCCTCCATTTTCACAGATACAAAGTTGTACCTTAATTCAAGCACTTTGTATGAATCTGCTCAAGGTACTTATCTAGGGCTATTGTCCGCATCTTGGAACTTCATGTAATGGTTCGCAAGTTTGATTAGCAGACCATTGTTAATGAGTTCGATTCTCACAGAGTGCTTCATACTTCCTTGTGCCAAAACTAAGCTAGTAAATAATTATTGTCTTCTTGGTTGTTGTTATATTTACAATGTTTTAGCCGCAGTACCCTCTGGCCGTCTTCATAACTTCCAAATCAAACCCTTTATTTGATACATGAGGGTTTTAAGATATATCTTCATTATTTTTCCCTCATAAAGTTTCTTTTTTTTTTCTGAAGCAAGCCCCAACTTCTAGGTAGACTCTAACTAGAAGGTCATAGCCAATAGCTTTATCCCCTGGGACAATTTAGAGAAACTAATTTTTAAGAGTCTTAAACCTAATGTTGTTTTCTCTGCCTTTTCAGCCAGAGTATGAATGTTGTTTCTTTCTTCTTTTTTTAAATTTGTTTTTCATTTTTATACAAAACACATTCAGACTTCACTCCAGAACAAAGACACCTTTGTTTAAAGCTATCCCATCATTCCACTAAAAAAAACCAAAAAGGTTGTGAGTGGTTGCAGTATTAAGCATTTCAGTAGTATTATATGATGTGATGTCTGTGAGTTAGAAATATCAAGTTATATCTTCTAAGAGTTTAATGGAGGCATACTTAGCATAATAGGAAATGAAATTGGCAATTCAAATTAAAATCTTGGAAGAGGCTGTTTGCATTTTGATTTGTGTAAATGTCCTGAGAAAAGCTTGATTCCACCACCCACCCCCAGCTATGGGTAAATAATATGGCAGTCTGGGTTCTTTAGCTTTGGTAGGCCAACCAGTCTTGGAAAAGGAAAACTATGAATTCAAACCAGCTGTACTCTTACAAACATGGCCTTGTGTCACATCCTGCCTGCGGTGGAGTGGTTGGGTAAATGCATACTCAGGAGTACTATTACACCCTAATTATAACAATGATGATAATTACAAATTTTTATTAAACTCTTTTTTTTTTTTTTTTTTTTTTTTAGAATCTCTTTTTCCTCTACCTTGGAATTTCCATATTAATAAAATCATTCCTAGATAACTTTTTCTTTTCTTTTTTAATTACCAATTTCTTTACTGACATTGTTCAGGTTGAAAAAATAACATTTTTCACCCAGACTTCCTTTCAACACCCTCAGTCCATCTTCAGTTTGGTCCAGAGTCCAACAACTGACAGCAGGAGTTGGGCAAATACATACTGGGTGGTCCGAAAGTCTTGTCACCCCTACATATTTTTAGAGCTAAAATAATTACATAATACAACCCAAAATTCAAGAAAATAATCTAATTCTTGATTTAAGATTTTTTTTTTAGAGGCAAAATAATTACATAAGTTATATATTATATTATTAAAACAAAAAATAATGAAAGTTAAAACAATAGGGGTGACAAGACTTTCGGACCCCCCCCCCTGTACAATTATAGTTGATAACCAGAAAGATCTAGAGTATGGAACCAGTTTCAAACATTTAAAATCTGCAATATCTATTTTTGTTTCTTTCCTTAAACATATAATAAGGTGTATCTGAGCAAAATGAGTCTCTTATCAGTTGAATGCACTGAAGGAAAATGTTAAAGAGTAAGAAAATGCAAGAAGATCTACAAATACGTTTACCGAAAGAAAAAATTGTTATTATTTTTGGTTGACATGAAGAATACAATGGTAGAAATCTTGAAGAAAAGTTGGTTATTTGCCATCAGCAAAAATGTGTTGAAATGTTAAAGTGAATTATTAGAGTTAACATCAGCCAACAGTCCGAACACTAAAAAGGTTAAAATGCTGGCACCACAAACATCCAACAGCTGAATACCAATTGAGCCAAATCCTAAAAGAATGATGTCATTATTCTCAGAGGAATTGTCCATACCACAAACCTTCTATGGGTCGATCACCAATACGACCAAACTTGCTAAAAATGAGGGCACATATTACTTAATCCCAGAAAGGTGTTTTATCATGGTGTAATTGTTAGCTCAGTCGGTAGAGCGTTCGGCTAGAAACCACAAGGTTCCTAGTTGGATACAGGGCCTCGCAAACTCAGCGTATGAGTAGCACAGGGATCTGTGCAGTAAAGTAAGGAGCTGATGGTAGGTGTGGCGCTCCACCTAAGATGCAAATAATCTCCTTGGTCTGGCGCTAGTGAAAAGGGGATAGGCTCCCTCGCTGATTGGCTGATACCGATATTAGGCCACCTGACTACTTTACTTTACTATTCCTTTGATATGCCTCTTTGGGCATTTCCCCTTTTTACTATCTTCTTACATCAACCTTAGAAAAAAAAAAAAAAAAGAAAAAAAAAAAGAATCTTTGGATAGAACACACACACACACACATATATATATAGCTCAGTCGGTAGAGCGTTCGGCTAGGAATCACAAGGTTCCTGGTTCGATACCGGCCCTCGCCAACTCAGCGTATGAGTAGCACAGGGATCTGTGCGGTAAAGTGAGGAGCTGATGGTATGTGTGGTGCTCCACCTCAGATGCTAAAATAATCTCCTTGGTCTAGCGCAAGTGAAAAGGGGATAGACTCCCTCGCTGTCTGGATGATACTGATATTAGGCTGCCCCGACGACTTTTACTTTATATATATATATATATATATATATATAGCCAATTTCAGATAGAGAAATCGTCTAATACCTCCCATCCTCAGATGCAAAATAAGGAATTCATTATTATTCTTAAGTCAGTTGAAAATCATAGTTTGCAGAGCTCAATGTGTGCTCTAATTGTCAGTCACAGAGCACGGCTTGCTCTGTGACTCTAACAATAAGAGCACACATTGAGCTCTGCAAACTACGACATTTTTAAAAACCACTACGTCGTAAGGAAGATTTATATATTTACCAACCCCTCCTCATGAGCAGTATGCGACACAAGGTTAATTTCTTAAGCAGAGTTTCATAGGTTTGAATTCAGTTTTCTTTCTCCTAGACTGGTTGCCTAACCAAGTTTGAAGAGCCCAGTCTGCTCTATTATTTACCCATAGTTGGAAGGAGTGTAGTTGGTTTCATACCTTTCCCAAGGGTATTAGCACTATGTGAAATGCAAACAGCCTTGTCCAGGATTTGAACTAGTCTCAACGAGTCCATTTCCTACCACTCTAACCATTATGCCACACACCTTAATACTATATCTATATACAGATTAAATTCTGTTAAGTAATTCATCTGATAGTTTCAAAAAATGTCCCCTCAAATTCTTTTTCTTACCATTATTTCGGAAATCATCCAATTCAATTCTTTAAATTGCTGTTTTTGATCTGGTCAAGAAATTTATTCCAAAAATATATTACTTTATGAGCAAAAAAGTCCAAATGGTTAATAGACTTAACTTTTCAAACCTGCCTTCACACTAAATGTCCTGTTCTAAGAGAAAGATTAAAGAAATATCTACTACAATTAGAAATTCTATTAATTATTTTGAAAGTTTCAATTCGATCAATTCTCATTTTTCTTTCTAGTAAAGTAGTTAATCTTAATTTCGCCAATCTTTCCCTGTAAATGTAATCTTTTATTCTTTTTATTAGTTTTGTCACTCTTCTTTGTATGCCTTCCAATCTCAACATTACTATGATTAGGAAGCTTGTCTCACAGATCATTACTAGTGAGTTTGATTCTCACTGAGTGTCATATAGTTTTGACTTTCTACTAAGACTAAACTATGCTTAACTACCACTAACCCCAGAAGCGGATGGAGTTCCAATACAACTAATCTAAGGAATATAATTAATCATTTACTAATCTTAGCTTATTTTGGCACAAGGCTAGATGTATGAGGGTAACCAGTGAGAATCAAACTCACTAACAATGGCCTGTTAGTCTAACTTGCTAACCATTACCCCACATGAAGTGTCCTTTAATATCCAAGGGGTGTAAGTGCCAAATATTACTAAACTAAGAGCATCCAAAATCCAAATATAAAAAAAAATCATAAAACCTAAGAATCAATACCCCAACCTTAGAAGGGAGTGATAACCAGGAAAAAGTGCAGCCATTATTCTAGTCTATCATTTTAAACATTATCTCAGATCTATTTTATCAATAGATGGGACCCTAACTGGTATTATCACTTCAAGTCAGAGGGGATCAGGGAGTAATGACAATAAAGGGAGTGACTCGATACTCCCCAGAGATACAGAATTAGAGCCTCACTACCGGATGCAGTTTAGTGTCACACCCATGACTATAATGTTTTTAAGCCCCCTCCCTTTTGTATATATCATTATTTTAAAACAAAAGTTAAACAATTTCATCATCAACAAATTGAGAGCAGTTTTTTGATATTCATTAATTCTGAATGAATAAATTAATAACGTTTTTATTTTTTTTATTTACTGGATGAAATGAATATTAAAAACAACCCCCCCCAAAAAAAACAAAAAAAAAAAACAACAACATTTAGACCCCTAAAGCAGCCAATTGACATATGACTGAGACCTAAAGGGGACAAGGAGATAAAAATCTGAAGGAAATAGTGGGGTTTTTTTCTTTCTTTTTTTATAGAGAAAGCTTAGAAAAAAAAGAAAAGTTGACCACCAATCACAATGCAGTGTGCCCTGATGTAGGTTAATGTTGTAGTGTTCAGCTGTGTATATAAATGTGCCAAAGAATGTAGCAGGGGGTACCCTTACCAACCAAACAGCTTCTGCATGGCTGAACAGTCAATGTCCTAGAAAGATGTCCAGCCCTGACCTTAAATAGAGGCATTTACAGGGACTATGAGAGAGAATATATTTGATGAACATCAAACTATAAACATTGTTTCTTTCCTTCTCCCCTGACCTGAGACTCTGGCATTATATATACAAGTTTATATATTCAAATTAATAATCATATCAGATTCATAGAATGATTCTCTAGGGTCTACATTTAAATTCCACCTTCTCACACTTCCATGGTAATGGTTAAAAAGAAGAATTTACTACTATAGACAGTGTTATTTTGTGTGTAGCTAGTGATAAAAGTAATAGAATTACTACATCAAAAATGAATTTTAAAAAATCTAGGGATAAATTTGTCTTATAAATAGAAATTAATTGTTCTAAACAACATGTAGATAAGAAAAAGAAAGTTTTTTTTTTTATTTGTATTATAGTGCAATGAAAAATCCTCTTACAAAATCATCACATAATACACACTCTGTCCCATAATAGTTGATACATTTGCTAGGGATACCCAAAATGAGACTAAATTGCATTTTTGACAAAATGACTTTGCCCCCCCGGGAAAATAATTTACCAAAAATCAGGGAATTATCGGATTTTAATGAAATTTTCAGTGTTTATGTATCAATGAATGATCTTTATAATGCATTACTTATTTTATTTCAAAACTTTCTCATTTTTTTCATGTCATTTATTTTTTACCCTTATGTTGGGGGCGTAACTTTTTTTTCAAGTTGGTCTTTCCGTTTTCTAATTACAGTAAATAAAGAGATAAAAGACCGAAGTTATGAATAGAAACAAAAAAAAAATTTTTCGGTGGCTTTTCTATGAGAGAATAAGTACCAAAAATCGAAAAATAAAATGTAAAAATAATAAATAATTAATTTTTTGGAGATTTCTTTTTACTCATTTTGATAATTATTCAACTGGCTATTATTTTATAAAAGAAAAAATTATACATTGATATTTTTTCTGCTTAAAAAGGGGAGGGGGTACATTTTCAATCGAGTTTTTTTTCAAAAAGTATACTTTGTTGTGAATAAAATAAGGTTTGCATTAAATAGATATTTATTTTTAGAATCTAAAAATATAACATTTTAAACTTAACATCAGGCTTTTCATATTTTAAATGAATTTTATATATTAATTTTTCATAGCAAAAATACTAAATTAAAGTTTTGAAATAAAATAACTAATGCATTATAAAATTCATTAATTGATAAATCAATACTGAAAATTTCATTAAAATTGGATAATTACCTGATTTTTGGTAAAAAATTTTTTCATCCCAAATGTTACATTAAAATTGTAAACAAGCGCCTAAAACCATTGAGAAACAGCCAAAATGGCGGATCGCGTTGAAATTGACCAAAACAAATTGTTTTAAATCTTTTAAAAATAAACTGCATATGTAATGATATTTTTCTTTTTTTAATGATGGTCATTATGTTACTACTTATCATTTTAGACAAAAGTTTGACCTTAAATAATAGATTTAATTAATTTTAATTTGTTTTTAAAAAGCTAGAAGCCGACAAATTTGGGTATGGCTAACATTTGCCAATAAATTTCATACATTAAATGTAACAAGTATTATGGGACAGTGATAGTAGGTATTTACCCAACTCATTCGCCACAAATAAGATGTGACACAAGGTCACAAATATGGAACATCCAGTGGGGATTATGGGATAGTGGTAGCATGTGCTTCTTTGTGTGTGTGCGTGTGTGTGTGTAAATTTTAGGGAATTGCATTTGTTATATGTTTATAATTAAATATTTTGTGTAATTGTTTCTCAAGAGTTTCTTTTTCTTTGCACACGGTCCTATCGAATATAAATAATTTTTAAACATTTATTTGACGCATAGATGGAACCTTAATCTGTACTACCACTCTCAGTCAGAGTGGACCTGGGAGTAATGGCAATGAAGGGATACTTCACACTGCCCAGACCTTTGGAACTGGAGCCTTACTAAGATACAGTTTAGTGACACCCCTTTTTGGGGAGGCCTTACACCTCTGCAGGTGATACAGGCAGTGTATTCTAAGCCAAGTTTCAAAAGTAAGTGTATAAAATTAGGAATAGGTTGTTTGGAAAATGATGGCCAATTTTATAAGACATTTATATGTAAAAATCTGCCATTATTTTCAAAAACAACCTAACAATAATAGGATTCACAGATGATTTCTAACAATCAATCAAATACTTGTAAATACCAAAAGTTAATTTCATTTCATTGCAGTGTATGTATTTACCCAACCCTTCCACACAAGCAGGATGTGACACAAGGTTAATTTTTAAGTAGAGTTTCACAGGTTTAAACTCTTAACATCCTATTGAGAATTTTCTAAGTCCAGAGCCCCATTCCTATAAGGATCTATCAAAAATGCTAAAAATAGCCTTTTCATTAAAAGTTGCCTGTTATTTCCTTTAAAATAAAGACTTCTAAATGTATTTAATATTACATTTAAACAAAGTCTATCTTTTGGGGCAGATTAGGAAAACGAATGTAACTTCTGGCCGGGTGGAATGAGGTGGTATAGGATGTTAAGAGTTTAAATTCAGAGTTTTGCTTTTCCTAGACTGGCTGACATATCAAGGTTAAAGAGCCCAGTTCCATAGCTGGAGGTAGAATAGTTAGACGCACACCTTTCCCTAATTGAAGTGTAGTATTTGCTATCATAACCAATGGAAAGTGAATGGAACAATTTCATAATTATTGCACAAAAAGCAAGAACCAGTGATATCTAATGTGTATATATATTTACTTTGTCATTAATTGTTTTATTTTTGTAGTTTCATCCAGACATAAATATATACACACCAACTGTCGTTTATATATGTATAGGTATAGATGGCCTAAAACCTTAAAGAAAGTATGTATTTGCTCAACTCTCTGTTACATGCAGAATGTGGCACAAGGTCAATATATAAACAGAGTACAACTGGTTCGAATTCAGTTTTCCTTCTCCTAGACTTTTTTTGGAATAGTTATATGGTATCAAGTATTCCTATCTAATAGATCTATTTGACTCATAGGAACAACCACTCTGGGTCAGAGTGAACCTGGGAGTAATGGCACTGAAAAGTTGATTTCATACTCCTCAGATCTCTAGAACTGGAGCCTCATGATCAAATGCAGTTTAATATCATACCCAGACTACCTTACCTCTCTGCAGTCACTGAATTCTAAGTCTTACCCACAGGGAGGTTCACTTGATCAAATCTAACATTTTACATGTGGCAAATTTATGTATGAATATTTCAGGATACGCCTAGATTATGTACTTTAAACGTCACTAGATCTCATAAAAGAAAAAGGACTTCACCCTAAAAAAATGCAAGAAGCCATTGATATCCAATAGAGACTATTACTATGCAGATGATCTACCACTTTTCACAAATACACCTTCACAAACCAAATCACTGCTGCATATTCCGAAAGAGGCATTGGCCCCTATGTGAACTCAGATAAAACTGAGTTCATGTGTTTTAAACAAGATATAGGCATCTACAGACTGGATGATAAGATAAAGCGAGAATTCTTCTAAGTTGTAGCATGTCAGTGACGGCTGCACCACTTGGATGAAGCGCTTAGAGAAAAGAGATAGATGGGAGCTGCACAAGAATATTGCGTGCCATCCAGAACAAATCTTGGAAGCAGCACCCTACAAGAAAGCAGCTGTATGGTCACTTGCCTCCTATCACACTCACCATTCAAAAAAGCAGCTGTATGGTCACTTGCCTCCTATCACACTCACCATTCAAGAAAGCAGCATGGTCACGTGCCTCCTATCACACTCACCATTCAGAAAGCAGCTGTATCACCCTCCTATTCACACTCACCATTCAAGTGAAGAAACATGATCACTGTGGAGAGTAAGGATGAACTCATAAGTGACGTCCTGTGACATCACACATGGACATACATGTAGGTCGACCAGCAAAAACCTACATCAAAAGCCGTATGCAGATTCTAAATGCTGCATGGAGGACCTCCCAGAGGAATGACCGATAGGGATGATTGGAGAGAGAGAGTCATGGATATCCATGCTCCCAGCAAAAGCTGATAGTGATTTTAGGATAAACGCAAGTTGTTTGTACAATTAGGACAATAATGACTAAGAATTCTAATAGAAGTGTTTTTCTCTTAATGGTCATAAATTGCACAATACAAAAAATAAAAACAAATTACAACAGTAAAACATTCCATAACCAAATTTAGGGAGAAATTTATTTGCTACCAACAAATAATTCCCTGTCACTACCTCTCAACATAGTAAGTACCCTGCAATCTATTTATAAACCAGAAAATGATTCCCTTCCCAAATTCTTCAGTATAACAAGTAAATAAAAATAAATAATATCTCCCCCAAATGTAACATACCAAACAAATTTACATATCGACTTTCCAACTTTTATATCAAGTTGAATATTAGTCTTATTAAATTTCATTTAACTTGAAAAGTAAGATTTTAATAAAGTTCAAGGGAGTTGAATAATAGATTAGGTATTTCAACATTAATTCCTATACTCTAAAGGTTAATTATCCTACAAAATTTGCATTCCTATAATATCATGGGTGCAGTCTGCAGGCGACTGCTGCTCTATTTTTAGTGATGCAACAACAGTTTGGGTCACTCATCAAATGGACTTTACAACACTGTCACGTCTACTTCCTTTACAATTTTTAAATATAACAACAGTTTATAACAGCTATTCTTTTCTAGCTATGCACTACATGAACTTTATCGATACAGTCTTGCCCATAAAAAGTGCACCCCCTACCAATCTTTTCATAAAAAGTTAATTTTCTTCTAAACCAAAGATACGAGGACTTTATTATTTCTTGTGGAACATTATACAACCAATACTAATATCATTAGGTATTATCTATTACCAAATTCTACATCATTGAAACTCTGTAATGAAAAAGCTCTGTTGGCAGGACTTCGAATATGCTGACAGCATCCTCTGTAGAGGGGTAAGACCCCCCCCCCAAGTGGTATCCTGAGCATGACACTAAACTGTATCTGATGGTGAGGTTCTAGGTCTGGAGATTTGGGGAGTGTGGAGTTCTCCTTCATTACCACTACTCCCATGTTTACTCCAACCCAGAATGGTAGTACCTGTTTGAGTCTCAAATAGATCTGTTTAAAAAAATTTCATATTTGAGAGGACCGTGTAAAAAACAAAAAAAAAATCAACTCTAAATAAACAACAAAAAATGTAAATATAAACGTACAATGAACATGATTCTCTAATCTCTAGACACAAAATAATCCTAGACAGGTTGACATGCCATTAAAATCAATCAATCTGTAACAAAAAATAGAATTACATAAATATATATATAAAAAAAAGTATGATCAATAATCTGTCTATAGCAGTCCATGATCTCTCTGATAAGATAAAGCAAGAATTATTCTAAGCTGTAGCCATGTCAGTTCTACTGTACAGCTGCACCACTTTGACTCACAAAATGTTTAGAGAAAAGGCTAGATGGGAACTACAAAATGCTGCACGCTGTCTTGAACAAATCTTGGAACCCCCCCCCTCCAATGCACCTATATAGCCACCTGCATACGGCATATCACACAAACCATCCAAGTAAGATGAAAAGACATGCTGGACACTGCTGGAGAGCTGATTGGCTCTTGAATGTAGTGATGTAGTAATAGGGATTTCCTGGGCTGAGTTCAGGTCACCCAGGTATAGCCACTTCTAGGTAACAGCACAAATACTGGCCACCCAGGTATAGCCACTTCTAGGTAACAGCACAAATACTGGCCACCCAGGTATAGCCACTTCTAGGTAACAGCACAAATACTGGCCACCCAGGTATAGCCACTTCTAGGTAACGGCCACCCAGGTATAGCCACTTCTAGGTAACAGCACAAATACTGGCCACCCAGGTATAGCCACTTCTAGGTAACAGCACAAATACTGGCCACCCAGGTATAGCCACTTCTAGGTAACAGCACAAATACTGGCACCAGGTATAGCCACTTCTAGGTAACAGCACAAATACTGCCACCCAGGTATAGCCACTTCTAGGTAACAGCACAAATACTGGCCACCCAGGTATAGCCACTTCTAGGTAACAGCACAAATACTGGCCACCCAAGTATACTGTTGCTTAAATGGTCACCTATCTAAGTACTGAACAAGCTCATTGGTGCTTAACTTTGTGATCTAGCATGAACTGGTGCTTTCAACATGACTGTAAAGCAACCAGTCTAGGAGAAGGAAAACTCGAAATTCAAACCTGTTTAACTCCACTTAAAAATTGACCTATGTCAATTCTAATTGAAAAATTAATAATAATACCAAGAAAAAACATTAATGTATTTTAATACTTAACATCACAATTTTCAGGATTAAATAAATGACTAAGAATGTTATATACTTTTTTAAGTGAAAAAAAAAAAAATTAAATGAATAATTTTTTAGACATTGTCTAAAAAAAAAAAAAAATGATTTGCTAAGTATAGGGTAATCAGCCCAAACAAATATACATTTGTAAAAAAAAAAAAATCTAATACATAAATACATTTATAAATCATGACAGATGAAAGTCAGGTCTAAAAATAAGATAAGCTCCTCCATGACAGCCTGATGACAAGATAAAAATAATCAAAACATTATATGTGTTTATGTGTGAGTGCATCTGAGAGAGAGAGAGAGAGAGAGAGAGAGAGAGATTTTCTGACCTACATCTGTACATCACATATAACTTACTCCATCAATTATATATAATTCATGATGATTGTTTATCAGCTAGAAACCCATAAGCATGTATGGTTTATCAAGCTAATTTAGTAGACTATTACTATTGAGAAATGTGATCTTTAATTGTTACTCCATATTTAGAGCCTTGTGCCAGACTAAACTGAACTTAGTAAATATTCATAAACATGTATTTGACCGAGATTAGCTTGAAAGTTAATTTGAATTTAATCCACTGTTTGGATTTACCTCACAATTACTTGACAGAAAAATTATTGTGGTTTATAGAAGATCCACCCAATGTAGTGATTTTGATTTAGGGAGAAGGATCTAAAAAACAAAAACAAATAATAATAATAATAATAATAATAATAATAATAATAATAATAATAATAATAATTGATTTGAAAGTTCAGGAACAACATTTAAGAATTCAATTTTAGGTTTTCATTTGCATTAAAAATCTAGTGGATTTTGCTGTTCCAGAGTGAAAATAAAAGAAAATGAAAATATAAACAAATACTAAGTTCTTGCTAGAGAGCTGAAAAAGTTGTGGGGCATGAAGATGATGGTAATACCAATTGTAGTTGGAGCACTTGAAAAAATCCTATGAATAAGACTGGGGGTTTGGTTTACTTTGGTTTCTTTTGTTTAATTGCATAACAATCTTTGTGGATTATTTAATGCCAAAACCATCGTTGTAAAAGAACAGTAGTGGTACTATTAACTCATAGCTGAGGGGGACCAGGGGATTCATACCTTTCCCAAGGGTATTAGTCAAAAGTGAATGTAATAGCATGGCTGGAGTTCAAACTCACTTACTACTTTGAACCCATAGACCCGATATTTCAGGCTGAGTGCTATTTAACTATACATCATAAAACTCAGATCACATAAGATATTGATAAAAAGGTTTAATATATATCAACCATTCACAGCCTTTCTTTTGATGGAATGATGTAACAAACAAAAATATTTGCACCCTATTTTATTGAATTTTGTAAACTCAGGTACAGGGTTTCCGAGGGCCAAGGGTATTGAAAGATGTGACATATTAAACAATAATACAAAATGCAGAAAATAAACTTGTTAAAAAGGATTTCGTTCCAGTTAGCCTACAAATGATTGGTTTGGTTTGTTTTGTTTTACAGCATATCAACCTCAGTGGGTCATTTAATGCCGATAAAGTTTTGAAATAAATCAATTCTTAATGGATAATACAATTTTTTTATAAATACATTTTTCTATTTAACCCATAGATGGGACTCTAACAGGTACTACCACTCCAGGTCAGAGTGGACCAGGGAGCAATGGTGATGAAGGGGTGCTCCACATTCCCCAAACCTCCAAAACTGGAACCTCACCATCAGATAGAGTTTAACGTCATTCCCAGGACATGTAGACCCGCAGCCACCACCTTCTAGCACCCATATGATAAAAAGGGGTTGGGGCTTGCCATAAGGGCAATAGGGTTGGGAAAATCATATAGGTGCTGGGGCTTGACGTGACCAGCCGATTGATCGGAGGGGGCCTCTCCGACCGCCTGTCTAGCCCAAGATAGGGCCAAAGTGATGTGACATATTAAACAATAATACAAAATGCAGAAAATAAACTTGTTAAAAAGGATTTAGTTCCAGTTAGCTCACAAATGATTGGTATCAAGTCTTGAGTCAATAAAGATTATATAGTTCAGTTTAGTATTAAACCCAGAAAGGGTAAAGATCCAAATAGGTAAATCCAGTATCGGCAAGATGTTTTTTTCCTTGCAGGAGATATCACATTAAATGGCTTACACAAGTTATTTATTTTATAGGAATTAGTAGATTCATTTTTTTATCCAGAATGCAATGTCAATGGTTATTTATTTCAGATGGGAACCTGTTTATGGCTTATACCCAACACAATATATAGACATCCCGTCATGGTGTAATGTTTAGCAAACTATGTCCGTTACTACTGAAAAGCGAGTTCAATCCTCACTGGATGCTCCATACTTATGACCTTGTGTCAAATCCTACCTGTTGGGTAAATAATTTTGGGCACCTCATGTGGTGTAATGGTTAGCAAGCTAGATTCGCAGACCATTGTTAGTGAGTTCGATTCTCACTGGGCACCTCTTACTTCTGGCTTTGTGCTACATCTGAGTTAAGCTTAGTAAATAAGTATACCCAACACAATAATCCAACAAATAAAGGGTTTTTAAAAATTAAAATATTCAAAATAGTAGAAACATTTATTAAGAAAAAAATGTATCCAAAGAGACTCAATGTAATAGAAAGATATACCAGAAGATATTATTTCAGTAACTTAGTTTTGATATATATGATTGACACAAAATTTTGACTTTTAAAAAATTTTGGCGACAAAATTATTACCTCTAAAATTTTATAAACCTTCGTTACAAATGCATTTTGCATGACAGGAATGTCTCAGATAAAATAGACAGAGTTTATCTAGAACTGAATAAATCAGACAGTAAGTTCAAAGTTTCATGACTGACTTTATTATCATACATGTTCATATTTCATTTGCACAAAGTTTATATAGTTGCTGGTCATGAAAGAGGAAAATGTAACATTTATCAAAACCTCCTTTAGTAGAGAGTTATAATACAAACCTTGGGTGTTTACAAAAATAGTCTTTAAAAATTCATATTATATATATTTATCAACTCCTCCATGCAAGCAGGATATGACACATGGTCAATTTCTTAAGTGGAGTTTCACAGGTTTGAATTCAGTTTTACTTCTCCTAGACTGGTTGCCATACCAAGGTTAAAGAGTCCAGTCTGCCCTACTATTTACCCATAGATAGAGAGTTTGATGCACACTTTTCGCAAGAGTGCTTGTACTATTTAAAATGCAAACAGCTTCATATCATGATTTGAACTCGGGTTGCCAAGTCCATTTCCTAAGACAATAAACGTTACACCATAGACACTTCCACTAAAATTTAATATTATACTAAAAAAAAAAAAATGTTATGTGTTGGGTCACTTATTGAGCTAGATTATAGGTAGATGATTGTGACCAGGTAGAAAGTTAGTTTGCAAAACAAATTAAATTTAAAAAATACGTACAACCGGGGAATAAAAAAAACAAAACACTAAAATCATTTTGCTAAAATTTGCAATTCAGTCAAAAACTGACCCGTCTTATATATAAGTCAGCCGTTAGCTGCTGAAAATTAACATACAAATATAAGTGGGAAGTTCAATCTACTGCTCTCACTTACCAATCTCTCTCTTTAATCTCACAGAGAAAACTAACAAATATAAGGAGTAGTTAATAAAGATATATATAGAGAGGGGGAAAGTGACAGGTAGAATGTAAAGTAAGAGATGGGTGAGTCTTTGACTTAATAGCAAATTACACTAATTAGAAACAAATAAAATGAAATTTTTTTCAACCAAAACTTAATCCCAAAACCAAGAAATATTTTGGGATGCATTTTGTGTCATTAAACTAAATAGGAAAAAAGCCTTTAGCAAACAACCATTGATTCATTCAGCTTTAGTATGATAATAGATAACATTTGTTTGACAGTAAAGTACCATTATATTGAATTATGCAAAAATTTATTTTTCACATTCTACATATTAATATAATGCAATTTTTTAAATTTAGTGTTTTAGCTCATTGTACAGAGAAAATGTAAAGAATTTTATTTCATTTTTTTTATTACGTAATAAAGCCAAAATATTTTTTCAAATTATGTCATCAAGAGGTTAATGTTTATGGTCCCCTGGTGGTCATAACTCATACTACAAATGTAAAAAAACAAAACTATTTCTTTGGAGTCCTGATTTTCTGGGGACTAGAAAAAAAAATACTTATGGAAAAAATTTGATAATTTTTGTTTCTGACCTGAAAATTTTTCAGATATTAAAAAGATTTTAAGTAAGAAGTAAAAAAAAAACAAAACAATGTGAATTTTCAATATTATTTTTAAATCTGGTCATTTTAAAAGAATCATATTGGTATTTAAAGTAATAGTAATAGATGTTCTGTCATTATGTTATCTTATGGGTTGATTTGTTTGTTTGTTTTGTTTTACGGCATATCAACCTCAGTGGGTCATTTAATGCTGATAAAGTTTTGAAATAAATCAATTCTTAATGGATAATACAATTTTTTTATAAATACATTTTTCTATTTAACCCATAGATGGGACCCTAACAGGTACTACCACTCCGGGTCAGAGTGGACCAGGGAGCAATGGTGATGAAGGGGTGCTCCACATTCCCCAAACCTCCAAACTGGAACCTCACCATCAGATAGAGTTTAACGTCATTCCCAGGACATGTAGACCCGCAGCCACCCCTTCTAGCACCCATATGATAAAAAGGGGTTGGGGCTTGCCATAAGGGCAATAGGGTTGGGAAAATCATATAGGTGCTAGGGCTTGACGTGACCAGCCGATTGATCGGAGGGGGCCTCTCCGACCGCCCAAGATAGGGCCAAAGTGGAGTATTGCAAGTCATGGACTGCTCATCCACCTGGGCTCTATCCTTAAGCATCACAGGTCGCCACCCACGGCCAACAGGTGGCCCCATTGGGGGAGTCTTACCCCTCTGCAGAGGTGCAGTCGGCGCATTCTAACGCCCCAGCCAACAGGGCGGGTTATGGGTTGAGAAATCACCCAAACATGTATGATTATATAGAATGGACTGGTGGTTAAATTTTGGGGATTGGTAAGTATAATTATCCATTTCATTCCATGATATATAATACACATACATGTAGTCGTTGTGAAATCCATGTATGCTTCTTTGTTGGTATATCTAGTGAGTGTAGTTCTCAGTGTGAATATATTATATTTGTACATATGTTTATAATATACAAGACAAAACATGACTGTTGGGTCACCCATTCAGCTCTTGGATAGATAATTGAGATTAGGTAAAAATGATTTGCAAAGCAAATAAAATTTTTTACAAAATAAATATGGCTGGACAAAACATTAAAATCATTTTGTAAGCTTTCTAAGAAAGGAAATGTTTGACTAATTTAAGCTACGGTTACTGCTTGTAAAATTTAACATAGAAATACATTGCAAATTCTCCCGTGTGTGTGTGTGTGTGTGTGTGTCTCTCTCTCTCTCTCTACACTCCCAGAGAAACTAAGATTATATAACGAGGAGGTAATCAAGAGATACATAGAGGGAAAAATAGTGATAGGCAAAAAGTAAAGTAAGAGATTGGTCAGTTTTTGACTTAATTGCAAATTACAACTAATTAGGACCAATTAAAACGGATTTTTTTCAAACATAATTCAACCCTAAAAGTAAGGAATAATTTAGTATAATTTTTGTGTCATAAAACTAAACAGTAAAAAGGCCTTTAGGAGACAAAACTTGATTTGCTCAGCTTTAGTATAATAATAGATACCAAGTAACCCAGCACCACTAGGGAAGCGGTCATCAATGACCAGCCAGCAGGGGGACACCACAACCCCAGCCAACCAAGCCCATAGATGACTGGAGTTTCAGCATTCCCAACTATAAAGGTGCCAAGAACAACATAAAACAGTCAGTGTAGACTTTCTTGATAAAGAAAGCTCACACTTCTGAAATATTGAATGAAATAAAATGAAACTTAACACATACATGTAGGTATATCAATAAATTCTTAGCCTAACGATAAAAACAGATTTATTTTACACAACAAATATTTATTTTTCAACATAATTTCCTTCGTTGTCAGTACATTAAAAATTATACAGGGAAAATTTCAGGTGAAAACTCAGATAATACCTATGTGCTAAGCAAAGGTGTCTCATCATGTTTTAATGGTTAGCAAGCTAGTATCACAGATTCATTACTACTGAAAAGCAAGTTCAGTTCTCTGTGAAGAGCTCATACTTGCGACCTTGTGTCACATCTGCATAAGTACAATAGAGTGATCTGCCCTGATGTCTAGGCTGAACAGGGTTATCTGCCCTTGACCAGACAGACAATATAAACAGTCATGTAAGTAGCCATTTGCATTTTGGCTCTTGACCCCTGATCACCAAAGACCACATCTTTCGTACTTTATAAGATCCTACCCATGGCAAACAGATTGGGTAAATACCTACCTATGTGCCAAGCTACAGACTTATTGATCCACGCTTATTACATGTAGACACACACATTATATATAAGTTTTGTTGAACTGTACAGACAATTCCTGTCGAACAAGTCTTTGGTTGATCCGTTCCAATTTTCGGGCCATCCTTCTGATGTCGGGGTGTAACTGGTATAACATGCCACCAAAGGTTTCAAAACGAACGCTTTCGGCAATACAGTTTTGCCATCATCAGTTATGAAACGGTGGTATGGTTTTGTGTCTCGTTTTTAACAAGAACGAGTAGTAGCAAGAATTAGAAGTGGGAGGTAATAACCATTGGTAGTAGGAGGTTGTAGGAATGGTAGTGGTTCGAGCGAGCGTTGCAGTAGTGTTTTTTTTTTTGTGGGAGCGCTCATTTTGAAACCTTTGGTGGACTGTTATACCAGTTACACCCCGACACCAGAAGGATGGCCCGAAAATTGGAACGGATCAACCAAAGACTTGTTCGACAGGAATTGTCTGTACAGTTCAACAAAACTTGTTTAAAAAAAAAATGCTGCCAAAATACACTTATTTTAAAATATATATATATATATATATACATGCACACAATTATTGGAATCTTTCTTCTAAAATGGTTTTATATTAAATTTCATGTTAAATGCAATGTCTACATAAATAATTTCTTTTATCAATCTGTATACAATTGTTTACAGAATACCAAACAACAATTGAATTCACAAAACAATTTATTCATAACAAACAAACTGGATAAACAAAATAATTTGATGGTTCAAAATTATTGGCATCTCTACAATATTAGACATTTAACAATCAATAGTATATCTTTTTTGTCAAATAACTTCTTTCAATCTAGGGGGGGGATAGTTTTCATGAGCTTCTCATTCAAATCAGAAGGTATTTTCAGTTGATTCTTCAATTGCATATTCTTCTAATTTCTTCAAATGAAATGGTCTACTTGATTCATTCTTTTCTTTAGCTCACACCATAAATTTTTTATGGCATTTAAGTCAAGACTTTCAGCTTATCCACAAGGAAACATTAACCTTGTTATATTTCAACCATTTTTTTTTTTTAATTAAAACTGGAGAGTATTGTCCTGTATGGAAGTTCAATGGCATCTTAATTCCAATTGTCTTGCTGGTGATTTCAGGTTTTCAGTAAAAATTATGAGATAATAATCCTTTTGCATAGTCTCAGAGACTTCTACAGATATACACCCCACAGCATTATGCTTTGACAGTAGGGATGGTATTTTTCAGATAGTGGGCATTGGGGCCGGTTTAGCTCAGTTGGTAGAGCATTCACCTAAGATTTGTAAGGTTCCATGTTCGATACCAGTCCTCGCCAACTCAGTGTATGACAGCTTGGGTAATCTGATCTGTTCATTAAAAATATGCATATCTGAGAGCTGACGGTAGGTGTGGCACTCACTCCAGCAAAACAATCTCTCTGGTCTAGTGCTAGTGAAAAGGAGATAGACTCCCTCACTGTTTGGTTGATACCAACAATTGGCCACTCCACAGATTTTACTTAGTTACTTAGGCCTGCAATTTAATTCTTGTGGTGTAATGGTTTTTGTTATAGGAAATGGACACAGAAAATTCTTAACAAGGCGATTGGCTTTCACATCTATTAATAATGGAAATTCGCTCTCTTTTTGTCTGTAACAAAAACTGCGTCACTGCTTACGTCACATTACCCAACATAATCCAACGTCATAACATAGAATAAATATACTCAAAATGTGAGCATGCAACGTTAGACAATCCTCATTGTTTCAATAAATATATGCCCGCATTATATATTTATATATAGATTGTTTTATTCTAATATAATATTTAAAGTTATCGGAACTGTTTCCATTTCAAATTGTCTTTCTTTCTTTTTTTTTTTACTCCTTTAATAAATTTGACGATTTTACATACTTATGGTACACACTCTATGACATTGAATTTTCAGCTCCCATCCCCTCAGGCAATTTCTTTCAAAAAATTATTTTTACATCGCCCGGAGGGTGTCTTTTTATTTTGCTAGTAATGCTAATAGCCATGGGTAACACTGCTGTCCCATTGGGGCGTAACGGTTAGCAAGCCAGTATCACAGATCTGTTACTACTGAATAGAGAGTTTGATCCTTGTTGGATGCCCCCCCATACTTGTAATATGTTACATCCGAACCATGGCAAACGGGTTGGGTAAACACCTACCCTTAATAAAGGTATGAATCCAACCATTCTTCCCACTCCTAGCTATGGGTAAGTAGTAGGGCAGACTGGGCTCTTTAACCTTGATATAGCAACTGGTCTAAGAAAAGGAAACTCTGAATTAAAACCAGTTGTACTCCACTTAAAAATTGACCTTGTGTCATGTCCTATTGGTGGTAGAGGATTTGGGTAAATACTTACATACTAGTTCTATCATCGTGACCAAATAATTCTATTCTTATTTCATTAGAACCAGAGAGTACCAAAAACATGTGGGTTACTTCAGGAAGTCCCTCACAAATTTCAAACAAGTATTTAAGTGTTTCTTCTTAAATAATAATATCTTTCGAGGATGGTACGCCTTTGAGCCACTCATATAGAGAGATCATGTAATTGTTGACCATAAAGCATAGACTCCTGTCACTGCCAAATTGGTCTGGTTGTCATTTTAGAATCTTTGTTCACTTCTCTCATTAGCAACTTTTCATCTTGTTCTTCTTGCCATATCCACCCTTGTTCTCCAATCAACCACTATCACAATGCTTCATCATAATGTTCTCAACAGTTGATTTTGTGATAGGTGGAAGTGCCACATCTACCATCAGCTCCCAGATGCTTTACCACACAGATCAGATTACCCCAGCTGTGAGTCAGCGAGGACCAGTATCAAACCCGGAACCTTGTGATTCCTTGGCAGATGCTCTACCGACTAAGCTAAACTGAACCTTAAAATCCTTATATAAAGTAAAAAGTAAAGTCGTCAGTGCAGCCTAATGTCGGTATCAGCCATGCAGCGAGGGAATCTATCCCCTTTTCACTAGCGCTAGACCAAGGAGATTATTTTAGCGTCTGAGGTGGAGCGCCACAGCCACCATCAGCTCCTTACTTTACCGCACAGATCCCTGTACTACTCATACGCTGTTGGTGAGGGCAGGTATCAAACTAGGAACTTTGTGGTTTCTAGCCAAACACTCTACCGACTGAGCTAACCAAAATACATTAAAAAAATTATATTAAGTTTTAGTCAATTCTTCTAGTTTTGTTGAATT
>CM042140.1:14601321-14618821 GCA_023376005.1 Doryteuthis pealeii | reverse complement strand
TTCGATTTCAAATTGTTTTGGTTTTTTTTTTGGTTTTTTTTACTCCTTTAATAAATTTGATGATTTCATGATTCAAACTCTCCGACATTTAATTTTTAACTTCCACCTCCTCAAGCAATATCTTTCAAAAAATTATTTTTACATCACCCGGAGGTGTTTTTTCATTTTGCTAGTATTTATAATGTAGTTATTTTTTTTTAAATCTTTTACTTTTCTTAATACATATCTGGATTCTTCCCTGATCTTGAAAGCACAAGATCACAAATGTTTGGACAATATTTACATTCATTGGATTCAGATACGCATTCTCTTGTACATAACGAGATAAATTAATTAATATTTTAAATATTTCTTTAAAATCCCCGTCTATCATCTTTATATAAATGAAAGACTGCTGCCTAAACATACAAAATGTGTAAACATGTTGGAGAAAGTAAGAGAAAGAATTAAAGAATATTTTATTAAAAGATATTAATTCTAGTAAAAGGTCTAATCCATCTCCATTAAAAAAAAAATTTGAATTTAAAAAAAATGTAATAAAAATGCTTTGTTTTATTTTTAAAAGGCAAAAGTAAAATTTAATATGTTATCTGGTGAACGAAAATCTTTCAAAAAAGAAAGATTAAAATGTTAGCTTTTTTTTTTTCTATTTGGAATGTTGATCTGGCTAAGAGAAGCACTTGTAGGATTACTTTTCCCAAAGCAACAAAAGACTGACAAAAAATTCTTTCTAATGTCTAAATCCAATTCAACTATTGATACTACTTCATTGAAAAAAAGAAAAAGAAACAAAAAAAACTTTATCATCATTATTCTCTATGCTTTGAACACCTATAATGTCATTATCTTTTCTTTTCAAAAATATTTCTAATGAAATATTAGGATGAAAAATGTTTAAACAAAAAAATAAATAAAATTAATAATAATTAATAAGGATTCTATTTTCTTCCTATGAAAACAATAGAATCTTAAACTAATTTACTGTAGTCATGTAAATAAATCAAAGCCAATGTTTTTTGTTTTTATCAAAATCCTTAAAAGTCAGAAAATAAAATTGTAAGACATTTAAACACAAACACAAACACATTACTGAGGATAAAGAATTCTTATCATTTAAATCAGTTTAAAGTTACTCCTTAAAACTGAAACTGTTCAATCCATAAGGAAAGAGAAGGAGCATATATTTTCTTCAGAAAATGGTAGGGAACAGGAAGAATTGATACCAAATACCGGCTTTCAGAAAAATTGCTACTATTTCATAATTTAATAACTTGGTAAAGGTATGAATCCAACTATTCTCCTCTAGCTATGGATAAATAGTAGGGCTGACTGGTATATAACATTGGTATGGCAATCAATCTAGGAGACAAAAAAACTCTGAATTCAAACTTGTTAAATTCCACTTAGAAATAGACCTTGTGTTACATCCTGCTTGTGCAGAGGGGTTGATAACTATATACAAAACAAATGATGTTTGCATGGTTTTATGGTATGTCAATCCTTGTTGGGTTATTTAATGCCAAAGTTAGTTTTATATAAGGACTTATATGATTCAAGAAATTAATGATAAACCTTTGTAAACAACCATAACTTAAAGTAACTATTTTTAATACAAATAATTGTATGAATTCCTTGTATTGTGCCTGATTTTCAGGAAACAGCTAATTTCTCCCTCATATTCTTTTCGAGATTTGCATTTTCTAAAGAAGGATATATAATGGATTAGCTGAACCCTTTTAGTAACAAAAAGTAAGACAAAGAATGAGTCCAATAGTCCAAACAACCTTTGAAACACTAATGAATCATCTAAAAAAATCATATATCTTCTATACTGATTGCTCACCAGAAGAAGGCTGTTGAATGAATTGGCTGAAATTTTATAGTAACAACAAAAGCAACAAAAAAAAAAATTTCAATAGAAACATTCTTGAAATGATTATAACAGGAAGTTATATTTTTAGTACACAAAATCTAAAAAGGATAAATTAAAGAGACTGGTAAAATTTTACAAATCAGAGTTTTAAAGTTTCTCTGTATATTTTACATAAAAGCCATTAGCAAAGAAAATATCTGAAGTGTTCTATGTTATTTGCAAAGTATAAAATTACAAAATCTCAATCGACAAATGCACAACATTTTTTGAAGTACTGATCAGACAAAAAGAAGTATGGATTATTTTTGTAATCATAAACCTTTTTATCAAAATAATCTTTTGGGGGTTTAAATAGAAATTTATTTTATATACAGACAAAAAATAAAACTGCAACACACTGAATACATGATTTCCTTTGCTCAAGATCATACATACATAGCTGCATTACAGTAAATGATCACATATACAGATAAACACCCCATCATGGTGTAATGGTTAACAAGCTAGTATCACAGATCCATTACTACTGAAAAGCAAGTTTGATCCTTGTTGGATGCCCCATATTTGCGACCTTGTGTCACATCCTACCCATGTCGAACATGTTGTGTAAATACCTACAGATCAACACATACACAAATAAGGGATACACCAACCTTACTCAGATCTCAGATTAATAAACTATATATCTCCTTAGTTGTTAACACAAGTCTGTATACTTGCATGCACATGATACATGAAGTGAAACGCAAACGGCCTCATCCAGGATTTGAACTCAGATCACCAATTCCATTTCCTATAATAATAACTTGCATACACATGATAGTGTACTAGTATATATTTACCCAACCCCTCTGCCACAGGCAATATGTAGTACAAGGTCAATTTTTAAACAGAGTATAGCTGGTTTGAATCTGGAGTTTTCTTTCTCCTAGATGGGTTCACTTAGCAAGGCTAAAGAACCTAGTCTACCTATTTTATATTCTTTCTTCTATTATTCTTCTGCTCATCTTTGGTATCTTGCATTCTTCTTCTAGCGTCTGGACTTAGTCTTGGGGACCTCGTGTCTGGTTTTCCATTGGGGATTTCTCTTTATCAGAAGCCCTGTGTCATTTGTAGTTTTTAGATAATAACCCAAGACTTTGATTTGCTTTAGATCATATTTCATTCCGAAATCCCCACCAGACTAACTGCGCAGATTGAGTACGGCAGTGCGCTTAACACGACTTACCACCTTCGTGGTTTGGCCGATACTGATCTAAAACTCTCTTTCTAATCTAAACCGGAAGAGGGTCTTCTCCACAGATTCTCACAGTATCCCCCAGAAGGAGGATCAGGACTGAGTTCAAGCCGAATCACTCAATCCTTCAAGGCAGCCGGCTGCAAATTATAACAGCCATTTTGGTTTCTACACTAATGGTACATAAGTGTTAGGAATCTAATAATTATGTAACATACCCTATTATTTACCTATAGCTGGATGGAGAACAGATGGATTTATACCTTTCCTAAGGGCACTAGTGCAAAGTGAAATGCAAACAGCCTCATCCAGGATTTGAACTCAAATTACAAATACAGTTTCCTATGACAAAAACCATTACATGAACCACACCTACGACTGGTAGGAGTGTTACTATTTAGGTTGTTGTCATGGAGTCGGAGTCGAAAGTAATTAAAGTGTCACTAGAGTTGGAGTCAGTAAAATTATACAGACTCCGACGTTAGTTCAATTTACACTTTATATGGCACTCATTTTAGTCTGTAAATTTATACAGCACACACTCCTTATAAATAGATGGTTAAATCAAACTTAACAGACCTAAATTCCACCATATTGTATCTTTGAGAATCTGTGTTACGCCTCAAAGACACATGGTTCGAAGTTAACTGACCTGAAAAAATGTAAAAGTTTTTCAATAAAATAACTGGTGCATTATCTTTTATTCATTAATATATATATTTACCAACCCCTCCGCACGAGCAGGATACGACACAAGGTCAATTTCTTAAGCGGAGTTTAACAGGTTTTAATTCAGAGTTTTCCTTCTCCTAGACTGGTTGCCTAACCAAGGTTAAAGAGCCCAGTCTGCCCTACTATTTACCCATAGCTGGAGGGAGAGTAGGATTCATACCTTTCCCAAGGGTATTAGCGCTAAGTGATATGCCATTACCACGTCCAGGATTTGAACTCTGGGCGACGAGTCGATTTCCAATGACTTTAACCATTACACCACACGCTTCCTACTTTTTTTTATTCATTAATATATGAACACCAAAAATTTCATTAAATTTGGTTAATTCCCTGATTATTGGTATGTTTTTTTCTTTCGGCGGTGTGACATATGATAGTAGAATTAGGTCCATTAAGTTTGATTAAACCAAATAGATTATAAAAAATCTTGGTTTTATATTTATCTGTAGGCTATAATCACTTAATTTAGCAATGCACACTCACAGCAAAAACATTGGAATTTGAATTTTTAGGCATACTCAAATAAACAAATAAAAATTCAAGTCTGCATTGCTACTTAATTACATAAAGAGGAGTCGGAGTCAGAGTCGGAGTCAGAGTCAAAGGTTTTCTGTTCTGACTCCATAGCCCTGATTACTATGTCACATTGATGGCCAAAGACTTTAAAAATTTTATAAGTATATCTACTGTTTAAATTTTGTTGAAGCACTTAAGTTATTTACATTTAATAATGTGAAATTTATTTTTACGTATCTGTAAAAACCCCGA
The DNA here is from genome assembly GCA_023376005.1 of Doryteuthis pealeii. Lineage (NCBI taxonomy): Eukaryota > Metazoa > Mollusca > Cephalopoda > Myopsida > Loliginidae > Doryteuthis > Doryteuthis pealeii. The sequence goes on along the minus strand of CM042140.1, from coordinate 14,614,211 downwards.
AACCTCTAAATCTATTTATTTACTTTTTAATAGATGATTTTTAGATATAAACAATTTCTCTCTCAAGCAGAAAAAAAAAATTATGAGAATTCAATTTCTGGAATTCAGTGATTCATCTTCAAAAATTTCTCTGTTGGTAAGAAAAAGACTTCAAGACTGGGAGTGGATGTTAAAGAATTATTTATTCCAAAGGCAAGCTCTACTAATCACATGATACCTGGGTACTGGCACTGGGGAGGAAAGGGTCAAGAAGAGATGATGATCATAATACCTGACAATTCTATCTTTCAATACTATGATAAAATCCATTTCTAGCATATTAACCTCTGTGCAGGTCACGAAGTGTCAAATATCATTTCCTTCTGGGTGAATAAACAAGGAGATAAGATTCTAATTTCTTTATCTACCATAAATTTCTGAACAAAACAGAAGGATGTACTCTTGATCTTATTCTGATAAACAGACTGATGCCGAGACTGTCTACTTAAAAAAAAAAAAAATAAATAAATAATGAGATATATATATATATATCTTATTATAATAGAGATTGTGGGTTTGTCTGTCTGTAATCGAAACTATATTACTATACAAGTCACAATTCCTTTAGTTATTTACATCATATTCTCATGATTTTATTTTTATTTAAACCTCAATTATTAATAAAATTGTTTTACATTATTTACACTGTCGACCATATCTACATACTAATAACATGCAATTGTATTTATATATACAACAAAATAACGGTTTACAGTGTGAACGGGAAGGCTAATTTGCATATTGATCTTTAAAAAATTGATTTTATTAAATATATGCTTAGTATTATTGATTTCTAATTGTTTGGTTTTATCTTATTGAATATGAGTAAAAATCTCTTCAATAAATCTTAAAAGAAATCCATTAACAAGAAGAAATAACTGTAATATTATTCTTTACTTCCTATTTTAACTAAACAGTTTAATTAGGAAAATTTACGAATGAAAGACGGGAGTAACGGAAAATGATGGAAGAGTTAGTTTCAAAGTTGTTCTATTTTTCAATCATACCCCCTCTGTTCAAATCTTTTTATCTACATTCTTATTCAGTTTCATTAGCCTTTCTAATTTAATATGATATTTTATTATAAAATTTAACTAAAATACTTGCACCCAGAGGGTGCATATATTTGCTAGTATATATATATATATATTTGGAGGATATGTGCTTAATTGAAGTCATACCTAATTTTGAAAATTAATTAGTTAATAATTAATGAATTTAGGCAGGGCATATATGTTCAAATGTAAGGCTAAACAAATCGAGAAAATGTCAATCCCTGAATGTACTGACATTTTCTCGATTTGTTTAGCCTTACATTTGAACATATATGCCCGCCTAAATTCATTAATTATTAACTAATTAATTTTCAAAATTAGGTATGACTTCAATTAAGCACATATCCTCCAAAAATTGTCGGCTAAAAGCAATATCAAATAAACACATTGTTTGTTTACTTACTCTCATATATATATATATATATATATATATATCATCATAACTTCCTTGTAATTAGCATCTTTATGATCTCACATTGCCAACAATGCTTATTATACAAAGTTGGGATGAATACAATAGCACATTTGGTGAAAAATACTTTTATCATGATGGAACAAATGCGGTTGGCTGAAATTCATGCTAATAACTATATATTACATTTTAGGCAATCACGCCCTAAACCAGGTTCTCAAAACTGTTTTCTTCATCTATCCATTCATGCTGTCTGGCTGCGTTGGTATATCCCTTGTAAAAAATATTTTGCATAATGCATGGATATCATAGAACAGATAATAAACATGTAATATTTGTAAGGGCTGGTCTAGCTCAGTCGGTAGTGCATCCATCTAGGAACCACAAGGTTCCTGGTTCGATACTGGCCCTCGCCAACTCAGCCAACAGGGATCTGTGCGGTAAAGTAAGGAGCTGATAGTAGGTATGACACTCCACCTCAGATGCAAAAACAATCTCATTGGTCTAGCGCTAGTGAAAAAGGGATAGACTCCTCGCGGTCTGGCTGATACTGACTTTAGCCCCCACCCCCAACGACTTTACTTTTGTATTTGTTAGGGGGTTTCAAAAAATGTGATATCATTTGAGCTGTACAGGGTGTTTCATAAAAATTGATATCATTTCATAATCTAATAACTTGACCAATTCTTGTCTAAATGATCTCAAATTTTAACAGCATCTATGATTAATGTTTAAACGCCTTTTGTTTTTTAGGGAATGACATTTCTATATATATTTACCAACCCCTCCGCACGGACAGGATGTGACACAAGGTCAATTTTTTAAGCGGAGTTTAACAGGTTTGAATTCAGAGTTTTCCTTCTCCTAGACCGGTTGCCTAATCAAGGTTAAAGAACCCAGTCTGCCCTACTATTTATCCATAGCTGGAGGGAGAGTAGGAATCATACCTTTCCCAAGGGTATTAGCGCTATATGTTGCATACTTCGGTGTCGGCTGCTATTGGGTTCTGTGTTCTTTAACTGCCATCTTTCATTGGGTCATATCAGGTTGTATATGCTGTGGAGTTGTCTATCTGGTTCTGGATTCCATCTTTGTTCTTATTTAATCAAGAACATGGAGTCATACTTTTGGTGTACACTTTTATTATTTCCACAATACCATCTTAATCATAAATGCACAGAAGAATCAGCAGCAGCAGCAAACACAATTTACATCTGCCCAGAAGGGCTACCTGGCTTGACTCTAACTTCTACTTTCCCAAGATTCACCAAAACACGTGACTCCCTAAGCCAATAAGAGGCCTGCTTTGGATGACTCTGGGTTCAAGGCTGCTGTCAATCAAGCCCTATGAACTTACTTCCACTGTGTTTTTCCAGTGTTAACATTAATTTTAGAATTTAACTATACTTCCTTACAATAATGATAGGTATATAACAAACGGTGTTTGTGGATTACTATATATATATATATATATATATATATATATATATATATATATATATATACACAGGGTGGTGCAAAAGTAGGTATACAGTAGTATCACATCAGTGAAAATAGTGTCATATTATACTGAAGGGAAAATGATATAACTTAAGTAATAAAAATGTATGTACATTTACTCATTTCCTTTTATTCACTTCAGGTAAATTGGCAATTTAACTAAATTGATGCTGATAAAGACCTTTGTTCATGAGTGTCTGTTCTCGATTAGAGGAGTGTGTGAACTCTGAAGGCAATTTTAGTACCTGAGGGATTAGAGCTTCTTACTACATGTGCTTCTTATTACATATATATACAACATTTGTTTGTTTGTATAATAAATACAATGAGTAATGTATGTGTTTTCCATTTTTTATGACTGTATACCTACTTTTGTACCCACCCACCCCCTGTATATGGAAAGAAAAATAAACAAAATTTTGAGTGGTCTCTCCACATACTGTTAAAATGGAAATCATTTGAATGAGAATTGGTCAAGTTGTTAGATTAGGAAATGATATCAATCTTTTTTGAAACACCCTGTATTTTAATGTTACATTTGTAAGGAGATGGATGAGTTTGGCACCTTCTTAGAAGTAATACAATTTTAATACAGTTTAAGAAATCAAATGAACATGACATACATGTAAACAAGAGGTGTTTGATTTTATAGAATGTTCTTTCTGATCAATACAGTATTTCAAAATATAAGCCAGGTTTACAAGATACTTTGCATATCACAGTAATTTCTCTTGTGTACCCCTAAGGATACATATATTTGAGAACTCCTGTCTTAAGCTCATTGTGCTTAGTCTATAACATAATATAGCCTTTTTAAATTACTGAGATTTTAAATCAGGGCTTGGTTGGTTTTATGGTATATCTCTTGTTGGATCAATGCCAAAAAGGTGACTCCATACTCTTTGGAGCTCTAAAACTGAAGTGAGAGTTCTTTCTTAATTAAAAATCAAATTTTGATATGATCCTCTAATACTGAAACAAGTTTATTATATTTCAAAATGAGGTAAAATTCCAAATTGAATTGAAGAACCCAAACCATTGTTACATCTTCAAAACCTACAATTTCCAGATATTAAAATCCCAGATATCTTTTATTACTTTATCTATGGTTTATGATCATCCCAAAAATAAAAACAGCACATTCATATAATTTATTTCTGAAAATATTTTCAGACACTAAAGAATGAACTTAATAATTTTTGATAAATACAATCTGTCAATTCTTTCACATTCATAATACAGTAAACTAAATATTGAAGCCTACAAGATGAAGTAAAAGGGACACTATCATTTTTGAAGAATAACAATTTTAATTAACAAAAAAATTATTATAAATTGAAGTCTATTAGGTGAATTAAAAGGGATATTTTTTTCAGCAAATAACAAAATATAGGTCAGATCAGGGTTTATTCTTTACTGCTGGTACCATGTAACTGAGTATGACCTGACAAGTTACTTGGAGAGAAGATGGACATTGCCATGTAACACATATTGACCCTAGTAATGTCATAAAAGGAACTAAAGACACTGCACTTGATGAGCTAACAGAATATCTTTTATCAAAACCATATATATACCCACAAGTAAAAGGTGGGATATGCATGGCATAACGGTTAACGTCATAGGAAATGAACTCAGTAAACTATATACAAATGTTGGATGAGGTTGTTTGCATTTCACTTCACACTAATGCCCTTAAGAAAGGCATAAAACCACCTCTTTCCCATCCTCCAGGTATGGATAAATAATAGAGCAAACTGAGCTCTTCAGCCTTCATATGGCAACCAGTCTAGGAGAAGGTAAACTCTAAATTCAAAACTAAAAAATGTACTCTACTTAAAAATTGACCTTGTGCTTGATCCTGTCTGTGGCGGAGAGTTTATTAGTTTGGTTGGTTGGGTTTTACGGCATGTCAACCCCTTGGGTTATTCTATGCCGAATACTGGACCAGGGAGCAATGGTGATGAAAGTGTGCTCCACATTCCCCAAACCTCCCAAACTGGAACCTCACCATCAGATAGAGTTTAACGTCATTCCCAGGACATGTAGACCCGCAGTCACCGCCTTCTAGCACCCATATGATAAAAAGGGTTGGGGCTTGCCATAAGGGTTGGGGCTTGCCATAAGGGCAATAGGGTTGGAGAATTTATGTAAATACGTGTAAACACCCATAAAATATGTACAGAAGCAATTGTGGTGCAATGGTTATTGTCATAGAAAATGGATACGGTGAACCGAGTTAAAAACCTGACAATGCTGTTTGCATTTCACATAGTGCTAATAACATTGGGAAAAGTATGGATCCAACTATTCACCCTCCATCTATGGGTAAATAGTAGGGCAGACTTGTGTAGAGAGGCTGGGTAAATGCATAAGAATTCTATGAGTACAAGACCTTAACTCAAGAACAATACAAATGTAAAACGCTGGAATAGAGTAGTTTGGGGAATTTTTGAAACCGTAAAAATAAAAATAAAATAAAAATTGTGTTTTTTCAAATACAAATAAACATTTCAAACATTATGAAACGTATTTATATGTAGTATTCCCAGTTGATTTTTTTTATTTGAGGTTATTTCTATTTAATTACATTAGTTATATAGAGCTCTGTAAATGGATTTCAAAACTGTTTGAATTATGCAAATATCCCAAGTGATTCAAAAGTTATGAGAATTTAAAGCCCCAAAATTGGGGATACAAAAGTGGACATGATTTTGTTAAAAAAATGTCAAATCACGGACCAATTCAAAACAAGAAATTCAGTAATTTCTTCATTTCTTATTTTTGGAGAAATTTTGATAAAACTTGGCATTCTTATGCAAAATTGTATGTTCTTTCTGATGCTGCAGTTAAATTTATGAATCTCCATGCTAGAACCCATTATTTGGGGAATAAAAAGTAGGGATATCAATCTTCTTTCTTTTTTTTTTTTAAATTTACCACATGATTATTCAACATTTTCATTTTAATATGGCATATATACACATATATAGTACTAATTTATATAAATAACATCACTTTGGACTTAAAAATACCTTTTTAAATACCTGCTATGTTGTATTACATACAAGAAATAGAATAATTCTTTATATCATTTTATTCAACAAAGATTGTCTTGCATGTACAGCTTTAAAATAATACCATTTTAACGCGCCGTAAAAATAATTCAATGGTTAAAAACACATAAAAGTTACATATTTAGAAAGATTATTTTCTTTTCTTTCCAACCATATAAATATTTTTAAGATTGGATCAGAAATACTCGAGAAATTGCTATTTGAACCAATTAAGGTGAAAAATTGTCTATGTTCAACGATTTTACAAAACGAGGTGGCAATACTAGATATGCAAATTAAAACATTTTAAAATGTCTGAAAATATAAAGCCACACAAAATATATAATTTCAAGGGTGACTGACAGAGCAGCTGAGAAATACTCTTCAAGTTGAACAGCTGTTTTAATTTGTATATTTAACGCACTTGTTAAACACAGTAGAATAAAATGGGACAAGAAAGCCAATAGAAAAAGGTGAAGTGGACTTATATATTCTTAGTGAAGGCAAATATAAATAAATATATACTTGTATAAATTGATATAAGTTTTATAAAAAAAAAAAAAAAAGTTATAACCATAAGAATACTTAGGGTGTTTAAAAAAATTTGATATCATTTGAAATGTACAGGGTGTTTCAGAAAAATTAATACCAAGTTCAGTTAACATTTTAAACAAAAAATATCTAAATTATTTAACCGATAAAAAGCATATGAAAAGAGAAAGGACACAGAGTATGAAAACTTGGAAAATTGAGTTTTTTCTTTGTAAAAATCTAATTGAAAAAAAATTGTTTGAGTTCTTATTTGCATTTTATCTGGAGACGAGGCAGCGATTGTAAAAAAAACAAACTAAATCATTTTACAGATAAAAAGCAAAAAAGAGCGCCTGGTAAGTATCTAAGGTGGTGCGTTTTACGTCTGTAACTGTCAAGGAAAAACAGTCAGTAGCATAGCATAAATAAGAGTAGAAATCCGGGACAACAAAATGTAAATAGACCCTGATACCATTGGAGGGTGATTGAGAAAATTTGATAACATTTGAGATGTACAGGGTGATTGAGAAAAATTGGTATCATTTCATAATCTAATATCTTGACCAATTCTCGTTCAGATGATCTCAAATTTTAACAACATATATAGAAACAAGTAAAAATTCTCTGCTTAATTTTTAAACACCCTTTTTTTTCCCCAGTGAATAGCAATTATATTCCTGAAAAGAAAAGAAAAATTAAACATAGAATTTTGGGTTGTTTCAACACATGATGTTAAAATTTGAGAACATTTGAATGAGAATTGGTCAAGTTTTTAGATTACAAAATGATGTCTATTTTTCTGAAACACCACCTGTATATATATATATATATATATATATACACACAACCCCTTTGACATATGGTCAATTTCTTAAATAGGTTTGAATTCAGAGTTTTCTTTCTCCTAGACTGGTTACCTAACCAAAGTTAAAGAGCCTAGTCCACTGTACTATTTACCCATTTTTTTAAAACACCCTGTGTGTGTGTGTGTGTGTGTGTGTGTGTGTGTATGTGTGTGTATATACCAACCCCTCTGCATGAGTAGAATGTAACACAAGGTCAATTTCTTAAGCAGTGTTTAACAGGTTTGAATTCATATTTTTCCTTCTCCTAGACTGGTTGCCAAACCAAAGTTAAAAAGCCTAATCTGCCCTACAATTTACCCATAACTGGAAGAAGAGTAGATGGATGCAAACCTTTCACAAGGATATTAGCACTATGTGAAAGGCAAACAGCCTCATCCAGAATTTGAATTCACGCCACAGAGTCCATCACCTATGACAATAACCACTACAAAACGCACCTCTCTCTCTTATATATACTAGTATTTATTTCATCTTATTCATAATTTATTTAACAGTTACATAATAACAATCTTATGAATAAATGAAACAGAATATAAAATAAAATAAAATAAAATAAAAGGAAATTGAAACATGTTAATATATGTAAAAATATATAGATGTAATAATCTTTGAATTCTTAGATGAAGCATTATTATTATTATTATTATTATTATTACTAGTACAAAATAAAAAATGCATGCCGGGCGATGTAAAAATAGATTTTTGAAACATATTGCCTGAGGGTGGAGTAAAAAATTCAATGTCAGAGAGTTTGTACCCTAAGTAAGTAAAATCATCAAATTCATTAAAGGATTAAAAAATAAAACAATTTGAAATGTAAACTTTAAATATGTATTAAAATAAAACAAACTATATATAGATATATAATACCAGTCATGTATTTATTAAAACTTGTTTTAAAAAACAATGAAGACTGTCTAATGTTGCATGTTCAAATTTTGAGTGTATTCATGTTATGACAATTTTGGGTAATATGACGTAAGCAGTGACATAATTTTTGTTACAGACAAAAACCGGAAGCGAATCTCCATTATTAATAGATTTAGAGACAAGGGAAAAATTGGTCATCGTTCAATAAACAATAGGAACATAAATTATTATAATCACATTGTTTACTTCTGAAAATGCTATTTAAAGAAACTAAATAAAAAATATTCAGAGAGAAATGATTTAGTCAATGAAAATATACCTGCTTAGCCATTTCTTTCAGCTTGGCAGCAAGTTGTCAATTCCTTTCCTAAAGAATTCTTCATTGAAAGAACCAATCAATTCATTGATGTCTTTCTTTTGATTCTGATTAAGATTCCATTGAAGTAATTGAAGATGGAGAATGTATCACATCCTGCCTATTCATGCGACTTTGCTGCTATACAATTAACCTATTTTAAAGCAGTGTCTTGAGAATTTATCTACAACCAATTTATCTACAGATATAGTTTACTTACAAAATTATACAAAACTAAATATACCTAACAGTTTAAAACCAAATGACAAATTTTTAAATCAAGAATGTTAACATCATCCTCATCAAGGAATTCCAAGAGCACGAATTCCCTTTGACACTCTCTCACCATTCATCCCTATCAGTCATCATTCTTAGTAAGTCCTTTTGTTACGTAATGATAGGCATTACATAATGAATAGTGTAGCCTATTCATTTTGTAATGTAGTGTAAAAATATCTAAATTTAAAAGATAACTGGTAATTTGTTAGAAGAGTCATGAAAATAACCATAGATTTTGACAGACAGCTTTTGACCCCTTGTTGACCTGTAGCATCACATTCTCATTGGTTCAGGGTGTCATGTGGCTGGAATCTGTGGAAAAAGCTTAGCAGTTTGGAGGAGTTAAACTTAAGCAATCGACAGAGTCAGACGAGAATAATATATATTTCCGAGTTGTTCTTCGTCCACAGAAAATGTTGGCTCTGGGTAAATTAAGAGGTCAAAATTGAAACTATGTCTTTTATGTTCCTAACTTGATTGAAAACTAACAAAAGATGGACCTGGAGATATACAACCCAAGAAACAATCCAAGATGGCCCATATGACAAAAGACCAGAAGATGAAGAACTCAGCAGAAATAAAATATATACTCAAGATAATAAGATTGGTTTGTTTTGTTTTACGGCATATCAACCTCAGTGGGTCATTTAATGCCGATAAAGTTTTGAAATAAATCAATTCTTAATGGATAATACAATTTTTTTATAAATACATTTTTCTATTTAACCCATAGATGGGACCCTAACAGGTACTACCACTCCGGGTCAGAGTGGAACAGGGAGCAATGGTGATGAAGGGGTGCTCCACATTCCCCAAACCTCCAAAACTGGAACCTCACCATCAGATAGAGTTTAACGTCATTCCCAAGACATGTAGACCCGCAGCCACTGCCTTCTAGCACCCACATGATAAAAAGGGTTGGGGCTTGCCATAAGGGCAATAGGGTTGGGAAAATCATATAGGTGCTAGGGCTTGACGTGACCAGCCGATTGATCGGAGAAGATAATAAGAATAATAAGAAAGGGCTATCCAACATAGGAATAACCTATCATTTTTGTAATGAAATGTGTTTAGAATTTAGAATTTAAGGATAACTTGATGAAAAAATTCACTGAGTTTTAATTGGCAAGTTGACCTGGAACAGGATTCTCATTGGCTTATAAAATCACATGACCAAGCGACTCTTGGGAAAAGAAGATAGAGTAACTAATTTTAGCCAACTACTATGTTGGGTAGACAGTAATTCAGTCTCTATCCTGATTGTCCCCCCACACACACACACATAGTTAAGAATGTATTCAGAAATGAATGATAAAATCATGTGTACACAAAATTAAGACTTTGTTCTTGATTTAACAAGAACAGAGATGGAACTCAGAACAAGAGAGAGCAAAGATCCTAATGAAGAGATCTCAGAGAACCGAAATAGCAATAGATATAAATATTAGAAGACATAGTGAATATAATATTAATAATCAGTATTTAACACACTAGGTGGCACTCAGTGTTCGCACAGAGCTGATCAATGTAAGTTTTTGCTGGTGGACTAACACTGATGTGTCCATGTGTAAAGAGTCGATAGGAGAACATCACTTATAAGTTCATCCTTACTTCTCCAGTAGTACCCAGCATATTTTGCTTATCTTAATTGGATGGTTTGTAAGATAATGTAATTTTAACTTTAATGAAATGTTTGGAGATAAAGCTAGATGAGACTATGCAAGAATGCTGCATGCTATTTTTAACAAATTCTGGAAGCAGCACCCTACAAAACAGCAGCTATATGGCCACTTAACTCCCATTTCACAAACCATCCAAACAAGACATGCTGGACACTGCTGGAGAAGTAAGGATGAACTTATCAGTAACATTCTCCTGTGGACTCGTACACATGAACACACCAGTGTTGGCTGACCAGCAAAAATTTACATTCATCAGCTCTGTATGGACACTAGATGGCATTCAGAGGACCTGCCGCATGGCATCTAACTGGTTGAATAGAACAAATATTCAGATTATAATTTTGAAGACACGGAATAGGACTAGATTCTTTCAATTGTAAAATTATATGGTACTTGAAGGAATATGCTCAAATTAATAATACCACTACTTCTATTAAGATATTAGTGCTATATAAAATGCAACCAGCCACAACCAAGGCTGGTTGCATTCCATATAGGGCTAATACCCTTGGGAAAGGTATACATCCAACTATTTTCCTTGCAGCTATGGGTAAAAGGGCAGACTTGGCTCTTTAACCGTAGTATGGAAACTGGTCTAGGAGAAGAAAATTCTGAATTCAAACCTGATAAACTCTGCTTAGAAATTGACTTTGTATCATATCCTTCTTGTGCGGAGAGATTGGTTTAATAAATAATTATAATAATACAGATAGTAAAGCAGTTACCTGGATTCGCAGGTGGTGGACTCAATACTGACTTTTTAATGATTTTGTTTATGTATGAGTGAATACATAGATTCAATTTATAGTGAAACTGTTTACATCTTTAAAACATATATGCTCTATTTACTCTGTCACTGAAAACGAAGTATCTTATGCCTAGTATACCTAGCTGTATTTCTAAGCTTTTATTACAAGCCAATTCTTCAATACTATACATATAAGAACATATATAAGCATGTGGTCCTCCTTACATAACTACTATTTCATGTTATCAATGAGCAAAAAACCAAAAAACATATATATATATATATATATATATATATATATACTAGCAAATATATGCACCCTCCGGGTGCAAGTATTTAAGTTTTAATGTAATAAAAGTTTTAATTGTATTAAATTAGAAAGGCTAATGAAACTAAATAAGAATGCAGATAAGAAGATTTGAAACAGAGGGCAGGTATAATCGATAAATAGAACAAATGAAACTTACTCTTCCACCACTCTTGTCTTTCATTGTTATTTTTTCTAAGTATTTAGTTAAAAGAGGAAGTAAAGAATAAAATGACAGTTATTTTTTCTTGTTAATGGATTTCATTTAAGATTCATTGAGGAGATTTTTGTTTATATTCATTAAAATAAAACCAAACAGTTAGAAATCAATAATACTAAGCACATATTTATTAAAATCGAATTTTTAATATCATATGCAGCCTTCCCGTTCACACTGTAAACCGCCATTTTGTTGTATATATAAATATAATTGCATGTTGTTAGTACAGTATTAATAATGTAAAACAATTTTATTGATAATTGAGTTTAAAATAAAAATACAATCATGGAAAATGTGATGTCAATAACTAAGGGAATTGTGACATAAGTAGTAATAAAGTTTCGGTTACAGGCAGAAAAACACACAATCTCCATCATAATAAGATATATATATATATTATAAGATGGGTACAAGAGATAACCTACTCGAGTTTCACCATAAGGATCTTCAGGGTTAAATCCACTGAATTAATCGAGACACTGATTAATAGCAGTCGATTTCACGTGTATGGTCATTGCATTAAAATGTTCGTTGTGAAAGAACGCTGACTTTCGATTCAAAAAAGTCTTACACCAAATGTTGATATTTGGGATTCAAAAAGTAAACAATAAGTTAGAATCGATTTGTGTTAATCTATTTACTAGGATGCAGCTGTCTAACAATCGTATGTGTCATAATGTTTAAAAGCGGTTTCATTAAAAAAAATTTTTAAAAGGGAAAGAAAAGGGGGGGGGTCAAATCTATTTATATTGTTTTGTTTTGGTTAGAGTTATTATGAAGTGAGCGTAGTGATACGGATTGGTGTATATTGTATTCACAGTAATTTTGTTATTATAATCAAGGCTTAAAATAAATTTAAAATATATATATATATATATATTATATATATATATATATATATATATAAGTAAAGTTAGCATGAACATGGAACCAACACCTGGTTACTGACGGTTTCTTGCCTATGCGATTT
>CM042140.1:14551321-14596321 GCA_023376005.1 Doryteuthis pealeii | reverse complement strand
CATGTTGTATTTCTTTTTTTTTCCCATTTGAAAACATTCTATGCTAAAATATAAAATAGATTTCCAAAGTGTTTAAACTGTTGTATTTCCTTCTTTTTTTTTTTTTTTTATACATTTCTTTTGTAAACAAATAGATTTCACATTTATTTCCTAAAAATAGCCAATTAAAGGTTTTTATCATATTTTTGTTCAATCTTTTCCTATTACAAATGTTGATAAAATTTAATTTTATTAAAATTTGAAAGTCTTTTTCAACCACGTTTCCTCATATATGGTTGTTCTGTAGTAATAGTACTACACCGAATGGTTTCGGGTTTTGTAAAAAAATCTCAGTGCAGTTTCCCAGTGTGCAGATGAAAAAATCGTTTTTTCAGTTAAACCACCTATCTCTATTAATGATTGCCCTATTACTTTTGCCCTACTCTGTATTTTAAATTTCTTCTTTTTTATTTGAACATTTGATTTTAATATATAAACTGGTTCTGTTCAAATCCAGGGGGGGGGTAAAAAAAACTGATGCTATGCTTTGATCTGAGGTGCATAGTTACACAAAGAGGATTTTGTTCATATTTTGGATTATTGATTTTAAGAAAATAACATCAAGTATTTTTCCTCCCTTTCACTTCCTTCTATTTATAAATTCCAGTTAACATTAACAGAATAGGTTAACTACCAGATTAAATTTGTATATATATATATATATATATATTATATATATATATATATACACACACACATGTATTGAAAATACTACTTCTACACATATGCAGACATTTTTATAACAGACAAGAGAAAATATAGGAGCAAGAAAAGAAGCTTAACTTATGAAGAGAAAAAAAAATTATTTTATTCCAAATAATGCTGGGTAACTCAACCTTGACTTTTGCAAACCAAGAAATGCTCAGATGATTATGAGAGAGAATTAAATTTTACCCACTTGAGAGTAAAAGTGTGACTCTCAGACTGATGAAAAGAGGGTCAATTAGAGACACCTGGTAGTAAAAGGAAGAAAAATGACTGTGACCAACATGACAAACATACCCCACCCACAAAAAAAAAAAAAGAAAAAAAAAAAGTTAATTATAAATAATCTGAGTTTTCTCAATAAGCAAACTTTTATTTAACCTTCAAAATTAGAAATTGTAAACATCATGATAAAAAAAAAAGGTTAAAAGAAACCAGTCTCAAGTCTGAGTGGTTATTGCAGGGTATCTATTTACCAGCCTGTGAGTGACACAAGGTCAATTTTTAAGTGGAGTACGGCTGGTTTGAATTCAGAGTTTTCCTTTTCCTAGACAGGTTACCATACCACGGTTGAAGAGGACAGGGGCACGTTTCAGAAGTAAATGTATAAAACTAGGAATAGTTTGTTTGGAAAATAATGATCAATTTTATGAGACATTTAAATGTTAAATTCTGCCATTATTTTCAAAAACAACCTAACAATAATAGGGTTCTCAGATGATATGAATAATTCAATCATATACTTGTAAATATTAAGAGTTCATTTTTATTGTTCATTGCTGTGCATGTATTTACCAACCCTCTACATGAGCAGGATGTGACACAAGGTCAATTTCTTAAGCAGAGTTTAACAGGTTTGAATTCAGAATTTTCCTTCTCCTAGACCGTTACCATACCAAAGTTGAAGAGCCAAGTCTGACCTACTATTTATCCATAGTTGCAGGGAGAATAGTTGGATTCATACCTTTCCCAAGGGTATTAGTGTAAAATGAAATGCAAAAAGCCTTGGCCAGGATTTGAACTTGGGTCACCAATTCCATTTATCATGATGATAACTGCTAAGTCATGAGCACCCTCAAAATTTGTAGGAAATAGACATGAGTTCAAGTCTTGGATGAGGCTGTTTGCATTTCACTTTACACTAATGCCCTTGGGAAAGGCATGAATCTATTTCTTCTCTCCCCAGCTATGGGTAAATAATAGGACACTGGACTCTTTAGTCTTGGTTAAGCAACCAGTCTAGAAGCAAAACTCTGAATTCAAACCCGCTTCACTTTGCTTAAAAATTAACCTGTTGTCACATCCTGCCAGAGGCAGAAAGGTTCGTTATATATATATATATATATATATATATATATTAGAGATGTGCGATTTAATCGAAAAAACATGGTATTTCGGTTTCATCCTCACACCATGAAACTTTTTTACAAAACCGAAACCATTCGGTTTAGTGCTATCACTACAAGTGAGGATATCCCAAGAAACTGTTGCTTATGGGTCAGTATACTGTTGGTTTGGACAACAGCAACTGGCTAAGCACAACTGAACCAGTGTCCAATATAGCTGGTACTTATGGGACTCAAGAATAGTCCATTCATGTATTTGGGTGATTCCATTCCTTGAGTCCTGATTGGCTGCTTGGTTTCTATGATGTTATGAGGCTTCATAAATGGCATTCTGCAGTAAGAAGGCAACAAGGTTAGATCTGCATTGAGTTACAGCTACTTGTTGCCTTGTCTTACCAATTCGACAGTAATTGGAACTTAGTATGATTATTCTACACCCCACCCCCATTGCGTGGGCGTAGTGGCCTTTGAGGGGAAATTAGTTCCTTTCGGCCAGACCGATTACAGGAGAGCAACCTTGACAATGCACAGGGTATTTTCATCGGCATTAACAGAGACAAGACAAGATCTCTTGTCATATAGATTGTTCTGGGAGAATTTTTAATATATTTTGAGAAAAACAAACGCTCAGCTGTGCAATTTGTGAGTACAAATATCAAATGCATTTTCTACATTTGAAAAAGCACATTCAATTTTATTGTCAATGATTATTGTATAAAGTTCAGCGTGACTGAATCTAGTTTTATAATTTCAGTTGCACTGAACTTACAGAACACATCATGAGTGAAAAGAAAAAATCTAATGTCCACCGAGTCATTTAGATAAGCATCAATTAATCTTTAAGAACATTGGACATACTTAGTTAAGCTTCAATAGTTAGACATACAACATTTGCTAACTCAATTAGAAACCAAAATCTCTATGCTATTTCAGTATGTATTTACCCAACTTTAAGCAGAGTACAGCTGGTTTGAATTCAGAATTTTTCTTCTCTTAGACTGGTTAGACCAAGGCAAAAGAACCCAATCTGCCATGCTATTTACCTATAGCTCAAGGAGAAAAGATGGATTCATGCCTTTCCCAAGGGCATTAAAACAAATTATTATACTGGGTAGGAATATTAAAAGTATTATAAGTGTGCTAATTATTTTTTATCAAATTTCTGTATCAAATAACCCATAATGGGTTGATATGATAAAGAACCAAACTAAACCTTCTCTTAACAAAATTCAACATTTAAAATCAAAAAGTAAACAAATAAACCATTAAATTAATTAAAATGATGATGATATAACCATTCTTTCATTGTATTGCACAGCATAGTCTTTTAATGTACAGAGCAACTGCATTGTTGAGAAAAAAAATTAACCACTATTTGACAGCATTTAACACTTCAACCTAGCAGATTTAGTAAATATGCTGGACATAACACATATATTATAAGTGGATTTTTCTTTAAATTTCTTGCTGCATCCTCCTATAATGCCAAGATATATTGATAGTGTGATTGTAGAACTAACACTTATCGGTCATTCTATGTCAAAACACCAGCATAAAGATAAAATCTGCAACCACCAACACTGAATTACTTGAAATTTGGCACAAATGTTCCCTTATTATGAAAATTGAAGACATTTTCTACAGACTGACAGTAAGCTACATAGGTGAAAGGCAGTTGATTTTGGAGTTGTGCATTTGGGTGAGCAAAATAGAATTTTCTATCAGGTATAGGGTTAAAATAGTTGGATATTTGGATTCTACAATCCTTATTTGCCCTACATACCAAATTTCAGAAATATTGAATGTATGGAAGTATTTTTAAAGAATTAAAAAAAAAAAAACACTGAAATTCTGCAACACTGCATGGCCTTAATTTAGAGGCAAAATAGGAAAATTATATCCCCCCACCCCAAATCGGAACCATAAGATCTAGCACAAAATAATTTGGCACACTTTCCTAACTCATGAAGGGGAACATTTGTGTCAAATTTCAAGTAATTTGGCGTCGGTGAATGCCCTGGTGAATCGACATGGAATGACCCTTATGCAAACACAATATAAGTATTACAATATCTGGTTTGCAAATTCCTCACTAGTATGGATTCCTATTTCTAGAAAAACTAAAAAAGAAAAAACAAACAAAACAAAACCATTGACTAGGCTGCTCATCTTTTATGGATTAAATTAAAACATTTAACTTATGTGTGTCCTGAATATGTCCCTAAACTGCATCAGATGGTAAGCCTCCAATTTTGGGACTCTTAGGAGTATGGAGTACCATTTCATTGCCATATCCCCAGGTCCACTCTAACCCGGAGTGGTAATACCTGTTAGGGTCCCACTATGGATCAAATTGAAAATTATTAAGATTGGATAGGAATACAATAAACCATATAACTGTGTGCAAAGAAAGGATTATTATTAAACCAAATTAATAATGTAACATTTGTAATATTTTTTTTTTTTTCAAATCCACTTATAATATATGTGTTATGTCCAGCTGCAGAGGTGCAGTCGGTGTATTCTAAAGCCCCAGCTGAGTTGGGTTGAAAGACAATGAATCCCTTTATAAACAATAAACAAGTGAACATTTTAAGCTATTAGTTGAATAATTTTCTTACAAGTGGTTTTGCAAAGATAAGAAAAATTTGTCTTTTCTGAATTTCCATATTTTGAAATATGACCAACTATAAATCAATCTAATTCCAGCAGGCTCAAAAAAATCTTCCATTCTGCAGCAAACCAAATCTTTCATTACAATATTATTTTGCCAGTCACTCTTTTAGGAGTGGTAGTACATGTTAGAGTCTCATCTATGGGAAAATTATTAGTATTAGATGACATAGATGACATACTTAAAACCATTAAACTGAGTGCAAACAAATTAATATCATCAAATAGGAATAATCACTTGAACCATATAATTATGTATAGATTATTATTAGATAAAAATACTTGAAACTTTGTTTAATGGCATATCAACCATGGTGGGTTATTTAATGCCAAAGCCATTTTTATAGAACAGTGGTACTATTTAACCCATAGCTGGGGAGATGAGGGGCTTCATACCTTTCCCAGGGGTATTAATCCAAAAGTGAATATAATAGCACGACTGGGTGCAAACTCACTATGATGTCACAGTCCAGCATGTTAGCCACTACGCCATGGGCCCCCCCCCCTTATCAAATGGGCATAGTTACTTAGAACATATATTATGTATAGATTATTATTATTAGATAGAAATACTTGAAACCGTATAATTGTATATAAAATTATTATATTAGATAGCAAAATACTTGAAATATTATAACTATACAGTGATGCTGATAGCTTTAGTGCATCCTGGGATGCACATATTTGCTTTGAACGAGTCCCCAGGAAATTTGATGGTCTCAACTAAAGTTTCTTAATAAATGGTAGGATTTTATTTTATGATATTGGAAAACAACAAAAGTTTAGTTTGCTGTACCAAGGCTAAAGAACCCAGTCTGCCTACTATTTACTCATAGCTGTGGGTAGGGGGAAACAAATAGTTTGGTTGTTTTGTTTTATGGCATATCAACCCTTTTCAGGTCATTTAATGCTTAATGAATCCTGTGAAATTCATTTCCAAGAAACTAATGAAAGGTATTTAAAGTTAGCTTGAAATGGCGAGGGAAGAAAAAAAACAAAAAAAAACACTGGGACTGATATGATTTCACTGCATCCTTTTAGATTTTTGTGCATCAGGGATGAAGGACGCGTACCTATCAGCATCTCTGTAATACTAGCAGAGCTACCCAAACTTGCCTAGGATTTAAAAAGTTTAAAAATAAATCCCTTATCTATATTTATAGGGGCTGGTTTAGCTCAGTTGATAGAACATTCACCCAGGAATTACTGAGTTCTGGGTTCAATACCGGTCCCTGCTAACACTGCATATGAGTAGCACAGCTTTGGTAATCTGATCTGTGCAGTAACGCATCTGGAAGCTGAAGGTAGGTGTGGTGCTCCACTTCAGCATAAAACAATCTTCCTGGTCTAGTGCTAGAAAAAAGGAGAGACTCCCTCACTGTTTGGCTGATACCAACAAGAGGCTACTTTACCTTTACTTACTATATCTATATAAAGATTAATAAAAATCGATTTTTTATATATTTGTTTTATCTTTTATGCTTTATATATTCTTGTTTTTAAGTTGTTTATTTTCATTATTCTTATCGTTTCTTTTTTAATTTGCTTTTTTTATAATTTTTTCCTTTAATCATTTTTTGAATTAATTTTTTTTACCTATCATTGACTTATCATATATTTTCATTTAGTTTTTCTTATAGAAAATAGGGGGTAAAAATTTTTTAATTGCCCTCTCAGACAAAAATAGGGTGTGGATTTTATTAAACTTTGGTCTTTGCTGGTCTCATCAGTTTTTCTTTATAAAAGGAAATGTGCTTGTTCATTGTACAAACAAAACATACAGACATACAGAATATTTCTTTTAAATATACAAATATATAGATAAAGATTGCATTTTGACAAATGGACACAAATATTAGTTTCTGAAAATAACATATCTGACCAGATGGTTACTAAGGAGAAAGAAGTAATTATATATATATATATATATATATATATATATATATATATAGTATATATAATATGGGTGCTATATAATATGGATGACACAAAAATCTCACTGTGTTAAGTAACATACAAAAATCCAATCAGTAGGATATAGATGACAATTTATAGAACAGATGATGGAAACCACCCCATTAATTAAAAGACTGACTAGCAAGTTTGATTCTCACTGGATGCCCCATACTTGCGACCTTACTCATGGCAAATGAGTTGGGTAAATACCTACCCCCACATTATTATTATTAAATTGCAAATTGGATTGGAAATTTCTGTTGTCTCTAAGAGCATTTTACCAATGATGACACAAAAATGTCACCGTGTTAGAGTAACATACAAACTAAAATCCAATTTTTATGATAAAGATGATAATTTATACAACACATGATGGAAACCACCCCGTAATTAAAATCTAACCTTAAAAATGAAATAAACATTTTGGAAATTTTCTAATACCACAAATTTACCATAAATGATATTGTGAGGAAGACCTAACGAAAATAGAGTTGCTCTCCTTGATCAGTAGGAGACTGTTGGGAAGCCGAAAGAGGGGTTTCCGCCATGTTACTTTTGGATTGGGGTTCGGACTGTGTGGACCAGCTTACAACATGTGTGAGTTAGTTAAGTCACTTTTAGGTAGAAGCGTTCTCTACCTTGTGTTAAATAAAACCTTGTTAATTTTCCAACAACCTGGTCTTGCATTATCATTCAGTTTTCTGTATTTTATCTGTATGTAAAAATATAACAGATATCAAGAATTAGAAAAAAAAAATCCTTTTGAAAATAGAAAGTAAAAAAAGAAAAAGAAAAGGAAAAGGATATAGAATGTTAGTAAATAGTCGTATTAACGGAAATGTAACCCACAGCAATAGGAGTTGTTTATCAGTAGAAGAGAAGAATTAAAGTGAACCATATAAAATCTGTAATCCTTAGTCATGTACACCATGGTCAAGTGCTAAGATAAGATCAAGACAAATATTTTATGTGTAGGGTTTGCAATATCAAACGTAAAGAAGAGTGTGACTTTCTCACTAAAGTTTTTACTCTAAAGGAAACAGATATATAAGATTAACAAGCAAATTCAGCTTGGATTTGGACATTTGACCTGAAGATAAGCAGGCACGTGACATTCACTATGCCAACTTTCTGCTGCACTGCAAAGTAAAATTAACTTGGAAAGTTAGGCACAGCACACACATCTCTACAGTGATCTTAGGTAGAAGGCTGAGAAGCTACAATTTGATCCCAGGTAGAGAGTACAGATATTGCAGACCAAGGACTGGGGGTGCAACTTTGATCCTGGGCAAAGTATACAGATACTTCACTGATTTTAATTAGAGAGCTTGGCAGCAACTTTGATCTTGGGTAAAGTGCACAGGTACTACAATGATCTTATGCAGAAGCTGGGTAGCAACAATTTGAACCCAGGCAGAATATACAGATACTTCACTGATCTTAGACAGAGGGCTGAGGAGCAACTTTGATCCTGGACAAAGTGTAAATGATCTTAAAATTTCAAGAACATTGGTAAAGATTAGCTACTTTGATTTTGAAAAACAAACAGTTCTGAACTCCATTTACAGAGCTCTATATAACTAATATGATTAAATAAAAATAACCTCAAATAAAAAAATCAACTGGGAATGCTACTATGTTTGTATAAAATGCTACCAAGCTTGATGAATAACCAGTTGCTGTGCCAGAATGCATCTAATGTGAAATGCTTCACCAATATGCACATGTGCAACACAGACTTCCAAATGATTCCTGGCTGAAAGAGGATACTTAAGACAGGACATCCGGCTTGTGATCTAACAACAAACAAACTCTCTCTCTCTCTTTCTCCCCCCTCTCTCTCTCTCTCTCTCACTCTCTCCTACTAAACAGGCAAGCAATCATAAATGTTTTTTCTTTCCTCATGCTCTTCATTCATTGCCAACAAAGCGCTTAAACAAGACTCACCAACCCATAAAGGGAAACTGAAATTTTTCATACCTCCCTCTTATCCACCAACACTAAAACTAAAATTTCCTTCATGTTGTTTGGGGAAACAGAAATTCTCAACATTCATTTCTAAGATAAAAAATTAGAATGACAAGTATTTGATATGTCATTCATATTTATCCAATCAAAACAAATGCAAAAAAAAGTTGGATTTTTTGGGGTCCCAAAATTGTCCAACCTGCCAACATTTTTCTCACAAAATGTCTATTTTATTTTCTACTTTTACTAAAAACTGAAAATTCTTTTAAAATCATGATTAATACTATTATAACTGATATGTTACATCTATATATACAGAATTTAAGTGTAATTCTTGCCCTGTCAGTGGGGCTTAGAATACACAGATTATTTCTTAAAGAGAGGTAAGACCCCCCCCCCCCCAAAAAAAAAGGAAGAAAAAAAAGGTATCCTGGGTATGACTGTATACGATGGTGAGGCTCTAGTTCTAGAGATCTGGAGTGTTTGAACTACCCGTTCATTGCCATTACTCCCAGGACCACTCTTACTTGGAGTGGTAGTACCTTTTAAGGTCTCATCTATACGACAAATAAATCTGTTTAAAAATTATTTGTATTCAATAGGACTGTATGTAAAAAAAAAAAAACAAAAAAAAAAACCCCAAAAAATCTTAAGAAACAACTACACACAAAAAAGCATATATGAACATACAATGAGCATGATTCCCTGACCTCCAGGTATAAAATAACCCCAGATGGGTTGACATGCTTTCATTCATCTAATTTATCTATTGGTCAAACAGCTTAAAATATTTTTTTTAAATATTGCATATAATATAACTAAAAGAAGAAAGATAAAATACACACTGCTTGTTTGGTTGGTTGTTTTGCATGGGCCGGGTTAGCTCAGTCGGTAGAGCGTTGGGCTAGAAGCCACAAGGTTCCTAGTTTGATACCAGTCCTCGCCAACTCAGCGTATGAGTAGCACAGGGATCTGTGCGGTAAAGTAAGGAGCTGATGGTAGGTGTGGCGCTCCACCTCAGATGCTAAAACAATCTCCTTGGTCTAGCGCTATTGAAAAGGGGATAGACTCCCTCGCTGACTGGCTGATACCGACTTTAGGCCGCCCCGTCGACTTTACTTTTTTTTTACTTTGTTTTAAAGCATATCATCTGTTTTTGGATCATTTAATGCTGAATCAAATCATTTTGATAAACAAAGGATTCAGCTTGTTTACACTACCTACTGCTGCTTAAGTGGTAACCCAATTAGATATTGAAAAGGCTCATCGCTACTTAACTTCAGTGATCTAGTGGGATCCACAAACTAGATAAAGTCTTATATGAAAATCATTTACAGTTAATATCCTAATGTTTTTATAACCTTATCAATATGGATAGAGGCATTGAGTTAATATAGTTCTAAGTGACAGTTATCTCTAGGCTGCAGGTTCAATCCTAGTCAAGGCGACAGTAACATAGAACAATTAACACTTGTACCCAATTATGGTTAGCAGAATGAGAACAGTCTACCCACTTGGATTGAATAAAGGAATGCTCTTGATTATGATAAGGTTTTTGAATTCGAGGAGGGGGTTCCTGAGTCTGACAAGAAATACCTGAAGAAGGTCGGAGTGCACATTGGCCGAAACGTTGTGCAGATAACAATAAAGATGAGAACAATAGTCCAAATAATCCAGCCTCATCTCAATGATAAGGAGTTGATTTTCATGATATTATGTAATAATTTAATGATTTGAACATAGAAATTTATTTTTTAAGTGATCCATAATAGACTTATAATCAATAGTAGAGTATTGCACTAGAGGTGATTGATTGATTTTAATGCCATATCAACTCACCTAGGGTTATTTTATACCAAGAGGTTAGGGAATCACATTCATTGTATTTCATATTTACATTTTTGTGTAGGAGTTTTTTTGTTTTTTGCAAAGTCCTACTGAATACAAATAATTTTTTAAACAGATCTACTTGACCCATACTTAGACCCTAACAGGTACTACCACTCCAAGTCAGAGTGACCTGGGAATAATGGCTATAAAGGAGTACTCCACACTTCCCAAATTTCCAAAACTAGAGCCTTACCATCAGATGCAGTTTAACGTTATACCCAGGACAGCTTTGGGGGGGGGGGATCTTACTCCTCTGCAAGAGATACAGTTACCATATTCTAAGCCCTGCCAACAAGGCTGTTTATTTCTTCAATGTGTAAAAGTTCATAAATAATAAGATAATAACTGAAAATTATTCTTATATGAATTCTGTTTGTTTTGTTTTACGGCATATCAACACTTTTTTGGGTCATTTAATGGCAAATCAAGTCATTTTGATAAACAAAGGACTCAAGTTGCTAACAGTACCTGCTGTTGCTTAAGTGGTTATCCAATGAGCTGCTTAACTTTGGTGATCTAGCAGAAACCAGTGCTTTCAGTATCTTGACCATAATTATGGATTGTGAATATAAGTGCTAAATAAGTACCCATTTTTCTATTAGAAATACTAAAATCTCAGAATATGAATATTTAATTTTATAGATAGATTGAAATTTTTTTTAAATGGGTCATTTTTTTTTTTTTCAAAAATGAACTCTGGTTTGGTTTATAGGCTTTGGCACATAGACCTCTGAGTGAAGTTAAATTAACCACGTATTCCCAGGCAACTGTCCTCCAGGCAGCAACTACTCCCTTGTCTAAAAGGGCATGTGGCTGGGTTTATTGCTCAGTGCCTGAGGTGCCCCAAAAGGGGAATACGACAAAATCCACGCATTTTTGCACTAGCCATCGCATGAGCTTCCCACACTAAAAAGAGCTTGTGTAGCATCCTAGCCTGGTGGAAGTAAGGTAAAAACCATTCACTCTTTCACCAAAAGATTTCCAGATTTCTAAACAACAGCTGAATATTGCCTTACAACTAAGAACAATTACTAATCCAATGAAGATAGAAAAAAAATGTGGGCTGAGATGATCTTCTGTAGAACCCTTTAGATAACAAGCAAAAGAAATGTGTCTTGTCACTGTTCCTTTAACTGGAACATATCTGGTGAACTCTTTAATAGATTAAATCCAGATAAACTAAAAGTTAATACAAAAAAATTTCTTAAGCCAGATAATGTCAGTTGACCTTGCTGATACGATACGTGTACGTGAGGCAAAAACAAGTTTTAATGACTTGATTGTTCAAAGTCCCAGTTTGTGATCACAAAAATAAATAAATAAATAAAATAAAATTAAAAAGTCATCCATCCAAAAAAACAGACCAGCTTGGACTAGCAATAGAGAGACACACTGACAATTCTATAAAAAAAAAAAAAAGGTTTGTTTACAATGATTATACAATCATAATCATCTTTTGGAATCAGCAATTTTTACAATTCCCTTGGCAGAATGTCAAAAATGTTGGCTTCATACTTCAAAGAAATTTCTTTAATGCATGTCATTCAAATACAACAATGAAACCATAAGAAGTAAAATACTTTTATCATAGGAATACAAACAAGGTAACCTGGCAACACCCAGCAGGGATAAACAGCTGTTGTTATCACAGTAAGTTAAGGTGTCTATATATATATGACACCTTAATTTACTGTGATCAACCCTGCCACACAAGTAAGATGCGACACAAGGTCAATTTCTTGAGCAGATTTTAACAGGTTTTCACTCTCCTAGACTGATTGCCTAACCAAGGTTTAAGAGCCCAGTTGCCCTACAATGTTCACAGAGCTGGAGGGTGAATAGTTGGGTTCATACCTTTCCTAAGGGTATTAGCGCTATGTGAAATGCTACCAGCCTCGTCCAGGAATTGAACTTGTTTCTTAATGATAATTTCCATAAATATATATATATATCTTTGGCTGGTTTAATCAACCTTCAAATGAAAAAGAAATGAAAAAAAAAAAACAAAAAAAAAAAAAAACCATTACATGTTTAAATATAAGCATCAAAATCCTCTTCTCTTTAATATTCTGAAAAGCCTCCTATTATTTCTATCGAAACTGCAAGATCATCATAATTAACTTCATGAACGAAGATTAAGGGGGTGGTCCACATTGACTGCAGGCATGATTGTGGCTGATATCCCCAATGCAGGACAGACAGGTATGGTTGCAACAGCTGCAGCTGAAGGTCTGGTCAGGATTTGATGGCATTGTATTGTTCTTCCTCCTATGCCTGTTGTCCTTAAAGGGAGCCTGCAGGTGTTTTCAAAGAAGGAGACAGTTTGTGGTGAAATGCCAACATCATAGTTCTCAACTAGGATGGGTCAACAACCATGGTTGATATGACAGATACCAAGGGATCTTTTCAAGTAGTCCTTCTAATAATAACACAATTGGATAGAATAAATTTTCAGCTAGAAAATGCTATTTTTATTACATTATGACATCATCCTCCCACTACTCGACTATTAGAGTTTCAGTTAAATTCTCTGGTACAATAATTTCAATATGACCATCTATGATGAGCATCAAGCCAAGAGTTTCATCCAAAAATTGCATGTTCTAATGTAAACATCAACATGCCTTATTTGTCCATATAAAATCATCTTTAATGCTCTGAAAATAAAAACCTATTTATTTCCATGGAAACCACAGCATACAAGGTGCACAATAACATCATTAGATAGAGCAAGTTTTCAGCCATAAAATACTATTTTTCCAAAGTCGGTAATTTATGAGGAAGTGCGTCCCGGTCTCCTGCCTCAAAAATTGCTACCCGGTGACTATCAAAATAACGACCCCAGCTCGTTGTAATTCTTATTTATTTGTCGTAATTCTTGTTTAGATATGAAGATGGATATATAGTTTGGAATAGACTGAGATAGATAGATAAACAAACAAAATAATATAGATAGATATAAACA
The DNA here is from genome assembly GCA_023376005.1 of Doryteuthis pealeii. Taxonomy (NCBI): domain Eukaryota; kingdom Metazoa; phylum Mollusca; class Cephalopoda; order Myopsida; family Loliginidae; genus Doryteuthis; species Doryteuthis pealeii. Next base: position 14,582,779 of record CM042140.1, on the reverse strand, counting down.
AATGGAGATAGATATTTTCGACAAGTAAATGTATTGAGGGAGTCGCTTTTTTGTCGTAATTCTTGTTTATTTAAACTAAAAACAAGACATTAAACAAACATGAATAAAAGAAAATCTTAGTATTTAAGTAATATAAATATGAACAAATTGAGATAGATAGATAGATATGAAGATGGATAGTTTTGAATAGACTGAGCTGGGTCATTATTTTGATAGTCACTTTTTGAGGCAGGAGACCGGGACGCACTTCCTCATAAATTACCCCAAAGTCATCTATACTACCACCAACTATTTTCACTTGCACTGGATAAGAGCCTGTATATTATGCTCATAAGAGGGTCATCACTGCAAAAGTAATACCTCTTATTTTATTATGTTGTCCAACCATGTTGGAGGCTGATATGGTCATAGAGCAGTGGTTCTCAAACTTTATACAGTCTGGGCACACTTACACTACTACAGATACTTGATAGCACACTGTATACAAAATAGGACTGATATGTTATTAAGTTACCTGTTAAATATATAAAAAATAACACATTTAACAAAAGCAAACTTAACATACCTCTATGAAGTTTATTCATTCCTGTGTTAATGAGAAACATGAGCTTGATGAGACCTTGCGATTTCTTCAATGTTTGGTCATATGTTTGAGAGACAAACTCTCATTTCCTCATCAATGCATTGAAGAGTTCCTCTCTTTTTACACTTAATTGCTGCGAGGGCTGAAAATACCAGTTCACATAAATTTGAGGTGGAAAATTGCAATAAAATGGCCAGCGCTTTTTTAGATATCAACACGTTGTTTTCTGATAGAAATCCAAAAATCTTTGTATTTAATCATTAATCCATGATCAGTGGACACAGCTGCCAGTTCTTTTTCTGTTAGCATTAAACTAGAATCTGTTCATAAAGAAATGGTATAATATAGTAACTTAGTATACATTTGCTTTTCATATCTGGATAGATTTTTCAGGAATACTACAGAGTGCACCTGAAAAAGCTTTTGGGCGCACCAGTGCGCCAGGGCACACTGTTTGAGAACCACTGCCATAGAGGTTGAACATTCCTGCAAATAACCCATAGTTCTTTTTGCCTTGTTACAGATAACAGTTGAGCAGCAGTCTGGTAGAGTGGCAACTGACATAAAAGCAGAAGTGTCAAGCTGAATTTCTCTACACACAGAAAAAAATTGAACCTATTGATATCCACTGACAATGCTGAAGATTTACAGAGACAAAACAATGGCCAGTTGTAAATATTGCATATCAGCAGTGACAACACAAAATGTGAATGACAAGCCAGTGACAACACAGTTGACAATCAATGAAGGACATTTCAATCAGCACATCCATGCAAATTAAGCCAATAAAAAGAGGGACCAGGAGGAGGACATTTTCCTGACAATGATGCAGTCTTCACTTTTGTGAAAAATTTGGTCACCTTTGCTGGTGCAGATTTCTACAAGTACAACACAAAGACTCTTGTACTTGACTGGAAAAAATGCAAGGTTTATAGTGGTGATTATTTGAAAAAAAAAAGTAATGTTTTGTATGTAGTTACCCAACCCTTCCTCATGAGCCGGATGTAACACAATATCAATTTTTTAAGCAGAGTTTAGCAGGTTTGAATTAATAGTTTTCTTTCTCGTAGACCAGTTGCTATAACAAGGTTAAAGAGACCAGTCTGCCTTTCTATGTTCTATTACAGCTCCAACCAACGAATGCACTTGTGGTGAATTCATGGAAAGAGTAACAAGGGAATATGAAATTCACAAGTGGTCCCCAAACCCTACATGCATATCCCAATCAGGGGAAAGAGAAGCCCTTGTTTGCCGCAGATTTTCCACAGACACAGTGACAAGTACACCAAAAACTGTTGATTCCTGATGATGATAGACGCCCTTTGGATTTTCACAGAGCCCCTTTGGCCAGGTTGTGGCTCTAATACCACTGGGTGCTAGATCTGTCCGCCTTGGGTGGCCCTACCAGGAACTTAAGTTCCTGACGGCATGGCTCTGACACTACCAAGTTTACACCGCCCTGCTGCAATGAGGAGGGGTTAGACTTTAGAAATAACGTGCTAGATGGCCGTTGAGCAAATAACTTCCTGCAGCCCTTTTACAGGTCTTGTTTTCCGTTCTACAGGATGTCTAGCCACCCTCCTCACCAGACAAAATCCGTGGTGTTACCGGTTTAGTCGCCAATGATCCGACTATGAAAGAGGTAGAACTGGGTTACATAGTACCAGTAGCACATTGAGCAACTTTTACTATCTACCCATAGCTTGAGGGAGAATAGTTGGATTCATAACTTTCCCAAGATTATTAACACTATGTGAAAATGCAAACAGCCTCATTGAGGATTTGATCTCATGTCACCATGTCTATTACAGTATGGGTATTTTTTAGTTGAAAACTTGCTCTATCCAAAAGTGTCATTGTACTGCCTGTATCTGTTGTAGTTTCTATGGAAATAAATAGGAGGTATTACTTTTGGAGGACCCTTTGTATATATATATATATATAATATATAATATATATATATTACCAACCCCTCCGCGAGCAGGATGCAACAAGGTCAATTTCTTAAGCGGAGTTCAACAGGTTTGAATTCAGAGTTTTCCTTCTCCTAGACCGGTTGCCTAACCAAGGTTAAAGAGCCCAGTCTGCCCTACTATTTATCCATAGCTGGAGGGAGAGTAGGATTCATACCTTTCCCAAGGGTATTAGCACTAAGTGAAATGTAATTACCAAGTCCTGGATTTGAACTCGGGGCGACAAGTCCATTTCCCTTTGTATATAAGTTCTGTTCAGAATGCTTAAATTTTGACTGACACTAGTTATGGGAAAAACTGAAATGTTGCTCTATCCAAAAGTGGTATTGTGTTCCCTGTGTTTGTAGCAGTTTCCATGGATTTAAATAAATAGGAAGCATTACTTTTGGAGCACCCTTTCCATGCCACTGGGAAAGTTTCTCCTCACAACTTTTGTACAAAAGGATGATATTATTCTGATACTTACAAAATGGATGGCAAATGGAAATCATAAATGATTAAATAAATACTTTCTTGACATTCATTCATTCTCAATGCATGTTCCACTCAAACAGCTGAAATGTGGAATGCAATACTTTGCCGGAATTCCAAAGCATTTAGGGGGGAATCCGTGGGGTGTAGTGACTAGCATGCTAGGTGCAACACCATAGTAAACAAGTTAGAACTCCTGTGGTGCTGTTACATTCATTTTCAGACCAATACCCTTGGGAAAGGTATAAAGCTTCCTCATCCTCCTCAGCTAATACCACTACTGTTCTTCTACAAGGATGGCTAAGGCATTGAATAACCCACGAAGGTTGATATACCATTGAACAAAGAAACCAAACCAAAGCATTTGACTTTTCACAATGAAGTAACTCACTAGGACCAGCAGTTGAGAAGGCTCCCCATACCAATGACACTATTTCCCCCCTTGCTTAACTGTAGTAGAGATGCATTAACTTTTATATTTTTCACCAGATCTTCTGCAATTTGAATTTTGATTCATCACTCCACACAATTCTTTTGAATTAAAATAATGTGAAAATTCTTCCAAGCTGTAGTCATGTTGGTGCTATTGTATGGCTGCACCAATTGGTGATGGAAACAGAGATTCCCATCTCACAAGGATGCTGCATGCTGTCTTGAACAAATCTTGGAAGCAGCATCCCACAAAAAAGCAGCTGTACGGCCACTCAGCATCAATTACAAAACCATCAAAGTAAGACAAACAAGATGCTAGAAACGGCTGGAGAAGCAAAGATGAACTCATAAATAATGTTCTCTTGTGGACACCTTCTCATGGACACACCAACATTGGCTGACCAGCAAAAATCTACATCAAGCAGTTCGGTATGGATTTTGGATGTCGTGCGAAAGACCTGCCAGGAGTAGCAACGCCAGCTGAATTTAAAATCTGTTTATAAAAAAAATAAAATTTTACTGGAATAGTCTTAAAAATATATTGCTGGGTAGCCATCACATCTCTTCAATCACTCCATGCTGTTTCTATCTTCTTAGTTGGCTGCTAGACTAACTTCTTTGCTAGGATGAATGATAACATCTTTTTGTGTACACATTTCTTAATTCATGTTCAACATCTTTTCAAACATAACTGGTCATACGTTCTGCCTGAACGTAAGATGGAAAAGATCACTGCTCTCTTTAGTATATCTGGGCTAAGTGATTTAAAGTTAAAATCTAATTTTTAACTTCTAGGATTTTAGTCACCTGACTTCAACTCCTCCAATGAAAGCCAAGTGTTCAAACTGCCCTGTCAGTTACACTGAGTTGACCTTTGCACCTCAGTATCCCAGTGCAATGGTTTAAATCAGCTCAAAATATTTTATACTTAATGCCAATAAAAGATTCAGCCAAATTATCTGCTGTTTACACTGAGTTGACCTTGGCACCTCAGTATCCAGTGCAATGGTTTAAAATCAGCTCAAAATATTTTATACTTAATGCCAAATAAAAGATTCAGCCAAATTATCATTCAACAATATTACTAAACTTTTCAATCCCAAAAAATCAGAACATTTCTAGAAGCCATAGAGGTATTTTGTCTTAAATTAGCATATACCTGAGCTAGAAAACCATTTTAAAGATTACACCACAATTTTCAATGATAGATTTACACATGAAAATTTCACCAATATTTTTTTCAATAAAACTGTCAACTTCAAAACACTGAATTTTTTAAACAAAAAATTATAGAAATAAAACCTAAAAACGTGCGTTTGCTCTAAAGTACAAGATTAAGAACATGCACGTCCTGTTATACTTACAATCTTAAAAAATAGCCAATGTCTGACCCTAGCCCACTGTGAGCAGCAAAAAAAAGACTCCATATCGGTTGTTGCTGGGAGACAAAACCCAATTGATACTTTACCACCGTTTTTTGTTATGGTTACTATCAGTGTTATCCTGGTTCCGAGAAGCAGTTTTGAAGTGTCATAAACATTTTATGACCATTGTCTGTCATTTGGGTTACATATACACTCTGAAAACTGGAAAAGCAAAATGCCCTGCCAGTGGGGCTTAGTATATACTGATTGTATCCCCTGCAGAGAATTAAGACACACCACACCAAAGGGGTGTCCCAAGTATGACACTAAACATTATACCGTATCTGACGGTGAGGCTCTAGTTCTGCAGGTCTGGGAATGTGAAGTACTTCTTCATTGCCATTATTCTCAGGTTCATTCAGACCCGGAGTTGTAGTTCTTGTTAGGGTTAAATAGATCCGTTTAAAAATTATTTGTATTTTTAAAAGACTGTGCAAAAAAAAAAAAAAAAAAACTCATAAGAAACAACTACATAAGAAATGTAAGTTGTCAGGGCGGCCTAACGTCGGTATAAGCCATACAGCGAGGGAGTCTATCCCCTTTTCATTAGCGCTAGACCAAGGAGATTATTTTTGCATCTGAGGCGGAGCGCCACACCTACCATCAGCTCCTTACTTTACCGCACAGATCCCTGTGCTACTCATACGCTGAGTTGCCGAGGACCGGTATCGAACTAGGAACCTTGTGGCTTCTAGTCGAACGCTCTACCGACTGAGCTAACCCGGCCCTTACAATGAACAGGATTCTCTAACCTGTAGGCATAAAATAACCCTGGACAGGTTGATATGCTGTTAAAATCAATCAATCAATCATATAAAAACAAACTATCTATGATGGTTAGTAGATGCTTTATTGCTTTTTAATTGAACGAGAATTACATGAGAAAAGTTCATGGATGTTGGAGTTAAAATTCTTTGGACACAAATCATACAATCAACACTTAGATGATATTTGGTTTTATTGCAGAACTACATTCTTCAAGAGATATCCAACAGGTTCTATTAATTTGTTCTATTTTGACATTTTGGAGTTGGCCTGTTTTAAACCCCCAACCCCCAAGAGTATAAAAAGATTTCATAAATTAACATGTATTTACCCAAATTTACCCAACCACTCCACCATGAATTTGTTAAGCAGAGTAAAGCTGGTTTGAATTCAGAGTTTTCCTTCTCCTAGACGAGTTGTCTAAACAATATTAAACAACACAATCCACCCTATTATTTACCTAAAACTGGGAAGAGGATAGATGGATCATGCCTTTCCCAAGCATGTTAGCACAAAATGAAATACAATCTCATCCAGGATTTGAACTTGGGTCACCAATTTCATTTCCTATGAAGATAACCATTATAACATATAAAAAAAGAAAAGTCTGCACTTATCAAATTTTTATATATATTATTTTTTATTTCTCGGAATTTTTTAGATGAGGCTTGATAAGTAGTATTATTTGGATTATTCAGACTATTGTCCTCATCTTCATTGTTATCTGTACAACGTTTCAGGCGATGTGCCCTCCGGCCTTCAGCGGTAATTCTTCTCAGACTCGGGAACAATTGGACACATAGCCTAGTGGATAAAGGAGTTAGGTTAAGACAGTTATAAGTGACAGTTATCTCTAGACTACAGGTTCAATCCTGGTCAGGAGCAGCAGTAACATAGAATAATAATTAACACAGCTTAACACCTGTACCCCAGCTATGGTTAGCGGAATGAGAACAGGATACACCCATGGACTGAATAAAAGGTTAGGTTCAAAGTTCCGTGATGGCTCCAGATTACGATAAGAAGGTTCCTGATGACAAGAAGGTTACGAGTCCATGAAAATTCCAGAGTCTGACAAGAAATACCTGAAGAAGGCTGGAGGGCACATCGGCCGAAATGTTGTACAGATAACAATGAAGATGAGGGCAATAGTGCGAATAATCCAAATAATACTAATAATTATTTTTTGTTTTACTAACCGTTTCAGGGATCAAGACCCCTTCTTGAGATATTCTAAAAATTTTAAGAACTTTTATTCGGATCCAACTTGATATATTTTAGGATTTTTCCATTTACCATAAATGGAATGTCTTACAAATTTGCTTTGTATATAATTATAATCACAATCAATATAAATGATTATCAGGTCAAACAGCAATGAGCCTGTTCAATACTTAGAGAGGTAACCACTTAAGCAACAGCAGGTACTGTAAGCAATCTGAGTCATACTATATATCTAAGCAAAGCTTAATAAATAACACCATAGAATACATATGCAGGTATTTACCCAACCCATTCACGACAGGTAGGATGTGACACAAGGTCACAAGTATGGGGCATCCAGTGAGGATCAAACTTCTATTCAGTAGTAATTGATCTGCAAGACTAGTTTGCTAACCATTATACCATGATGGAAGACACTAGAAAACAATTGTATTTATGCAATTCCAACATGAGTAAGGTCAATGTTTAACTCTTTACCTACCAAATTTCCGCCACACCTGTACCAAATTTTCTTCGCATTTTTTACCTGTATGTATATACTATGTATATATAATTCTTACTTACATAGGCTGAGTACCCATGATATAATGGCTAACGTGCTGGACTGCGACATCATAGTAAGCGAGTTCAAACTCCATTAACGCTATTACATTCACTTTCAGACTAATACCCTTGGGAAAGGTATAAACCCCTTCATCCCCCAGCTAAGGGGTTAAATAGTACCACTACTGTTCTTCTACAAGGATGGCTTTGGCATTAAATAATCCATGACAGTTGATATGCCACTAAACAAAGAGACTGAATTAAACAAATACTTACATGCACAATCTATATAAGACTTATTTTCTGACCTTCGCTTCCTTATTATTGAAAAGTTGATTGATTGATTGACTTTAACGGCAGGTCAACTCATCTAGGGTTATTTTATATCTAGTGGTTGGGAAATTGTGTTCATTAGTATATTTGCATTTTTTTAATATAATTGTTTCTAAAGAGTTTTTTGTTTTGTTTTTTTTGTTTTTTTTGGGGGGGGTTGCACACAGTCCTATCGAATATGAATAATTTTTTAACAGTATATTGCCCCATAGATCCGACCCTAACTATCATTCCGAGTTAGAGTTGGCCTGGGAGTAATAGCAATGAAGGAGTATTCCACACTCCTCAGATCTCCAAAAGTGGAGCCTTATTATCAAATCGGACAGTTAGTTAAGTTCAGAATTCCAAATGGACTATCCAACATCATCTTAGTCACTAAGATGATGTTGGTATGTCACTATTTCTTTAGTCTTTCCCTCATCCAACCACTTAATGGTTGGTTGAGGGAAAGACTAAAGAAATATGGCCGATAGCATCATTTTTTCCAGTTGAAGACGTTATTTTGGGGCTTGAATGTTCAGTAGGGATGTCCAATCTGTCGTGTCAAATTTATCAGAAGATTTTTATAAGTTTCTATACGGGATTTTTTATTTTTAAAAAATCATGAATTCTGAATTCTGCTAAAAAATGTCAAGGCGGACCTGAACTTTCAGACCCCCCATATCTAAAATTTTCGTTTTTAATTTTTTTTTTTTTTTCACAGTCTGATAGATTGGTGTGCAATCGATAATAATCCATTGAAAGAAGAAAAAAAAATTAAAAACAAAAATTTTAGATGGGGTCCGTCTATGTCAATATTATATTTTGATGGTAATATTAACCTTTATTTAAGTTTATTTGTGTTAAATATAAAGAGGGGGGTAAATCAGACACGTCAGATTAGGTAGTAAGAAATTGAAGCAACTGACGGGAAATTAATCATAAAATAAAGCTTTAAAAAAGCAAACCCTAAATATTTAAAAGTAATTTTAAGGGGGAAAGTTTTATAAAATTTGAATGAGCAAAATGCGAAGATGTTTGTTTATTGTATAAAAATGAAAAGTTGGTTAGTTATTTAAAGTTTAAATGTAAAAAAAATGAATAAGTCGAAAGTTAAGTTAATCCCTTCTCGTATGACATTTTAGAATTGAAACCATTTGTTTTTATTTCAGATTTTATTTTTTACTTCTTTGATTAACTTGATGAAAACAAACAAGTTGAAATACAACTCAAGCAGATATTTCATTAAATCTTCCATATATAAGGTTATTAAAATAAGTGTCAATCTACACTTACCTTCCAACATCGTCGGCATCTTTTATTTCCATTCTGATTTTATTTTCTATTTCAAAGCAACAAATAACGAAAAAGTTCCGAAGTGTTCAAAACAGGCGCCATTAGCAACAGACAAATTTCTTTGAGGTCGCTTATGTACCTGACAAAAGTACAATAACAATAACAAAGTAAGAAAAAGAAAAAAATCTTATGATTATTTATAGGTGACTATACATATTTAATTGCTTCTGTTTTGTACATAATATATTTATTTTAGATAATGATAAATATATGATTTCTACTACGTGATGCTACATTACCTTACGATTCGAGGCCGCTTACGATAATTGATTTTGTAAACATGGAAGAGTAAAACCGTGTTGTTAGATCGGCAGCGAATTACTTAAATGAATTATAATTTATAATCTTTAATCTCGAATTATTTTCTGGATCTATTTTTTCCAGTTCAATGAAAAAATTGGCTTTAATATCTGTAAATTCTGTTCTTACTTTAGGCTTTATTTATTTTCTTCACTCAAAAGACTAAATAGTATTTATTTACTTAAGTTTTCATTATTATCCAGAATATCCCGCTGAGTAAATGTCTGTGGTAGGTATACCCAATTTGTCGAAAAATTCGTGTTTTTTTTTTTTTTTCAATACAATTTTGAAAAAAAATTACCAAAAATCAGGGAATTATCCAATTTTAATGAAATTTTTAGTGTTGATTTATCAATGAATGAATTTTATAATGCATTAGTTATTTTATTTCCAAACTTTCTGATTTTTTTCAGGTCACTTAACTTTAAATTTATTTTGTAAAATACGTATGAGGAAGTCAGAATTGGCATATCCTATATCAGGTGCTAGGGTCCCCCCCCCCCCATCCCTGAATCTATGATACGAAAACCCAGATCCCACTCGACTATTTGTCAATTTTCATTAAGTAGTATTCATAGAAAATAAATGAAAACCACTAGGTATCAACAAAGATTACGTCATAGACGTATTTTACAAAATCAATTCAACACCCCTGATGGCCTTCATTTGTACTCAAATAAATACTACCTGGTCTCTAGGTACCACCAAAATACGTCACGTGATCAGTTTAGGCCATATTGAAGGAAGAAACGTAAATATTTTAAAACTTTTTTTTAAATCTCGCAAAAAAGAAACAACGAACATTAGGTCCCACCAATTTTCCCTTGAAATTTACCCCCCCCCCCCCTATATTTAACACAATAAAACTTACATAAATGTTAATATTATCTTGAAAATCTTTTGTGTATTCGAAAGAAGAAGCATTAAAAAAAAACTCCAGATGATTTTTTTTTTTAATTTCAGCTTACGGAAATAATTAAAATTATAAACGAAAAACAATGTTTACATTTTTGCACCGTTAAATCAATTGAAATTTAACGTAGCCAAAAACAAGTTATGACTAGAGGCATTTTTAAAAATTCTATGAAAAATAAATTAATGGTTCGATTTTCACGAAAATTTCCATAATTTCTTACTTTTGATGAAAATATGTCTGAAATAGTTTTTTCTAAAATATATTGGGGGAATTTTTTTTTTACGAGGTCCTATTTTATTTTACGAAATATGAAAAAATGAACTGACAAAAAACTTCTTTTTTTTTTTTTGTTACTGAAAAAAAAGGATGAGAGTAAAAAACAATTTTTAAAAATTTCTAACTCAAAATTTAAGTGTATATAACACAGGGTTGATTTTTATTCTATGTATTAATGATTTTGACTATAAATTAGATACTAATTAATAGACTTGCGCAATCATTGAGAATATTATAACATAAGCTGTTACATAGTTTTGGTTACAGACAGAAAGACACCCAATTAAAATGAATTCCACCATGATTTGAACATCCAGCTTCAGGGTAAGAAGGCAACCTATCCACTACACCAAAATTCTGCTGCTTGAATAATAATGGTAAAATTAAAATACTAATTTAAGCAGAACACACAGATACTGTACTGATCCTCAATAAAGGAGCAAGGGAATTTATACTTTTATCTCTGTTTACACTCACAATGGCAGAAGTGTCAGTACATATGTAACTTAAATATTCTATGTGTACTTTGATATCTATTATTATATTAAAGCTGAGCGAATCAACTTTTGTCTCCTAAAGGTTTTTTACTGTTTAGTTTATGATATATCCGGGTTAAGGGATATATTATGAAGTTGGTATTTGGTATATTATCGCAGTAGTAGTTGGTGCGTCGAATAGCAGTACGTCTTCCGAGCAGTCGTGGTGTAGTCTGGCGAGTAAGTTTAGGCTTGTAGGCTTAGGTGCCTGTATCACTACAGTGTCGAATATTTATACATGACACTGTCCAATCAGATTATAGTGAGGGGGCACCAAGGTATTTACATATTTATTACATCAGTTTAATTATATGAAAATTATACTAGATTATTTCCTACTTTTAGTATTGAATTATGTTTGCAAAAAATTCCATTTTAATTGGTTCTAATTAGTCGTAATTTGCAATTAAGTCAAAAACTGACCCGTCCCTTACTTTACATTCTGCCTATCACTTTCCCCCTCTCTAAGTATCTCTTGATTACCTCATCGTTATATATGTTAGTTTCTCTGGGAGAGTAGAGAGAGAAAGAGAGATGGGAGAATTTGAAATGTATTGTATGTTGAATTTCATAAGCATCAACAGTCGGTTAAATTAGCTCAAACCTTCCCTTTCTTAGAAATCTTACAAAATGATTTTAATGTTTTGTCTGGCCGTATTTATTTTTTTTGAATTTAATTCGTTTGCAAACTCACTTTTCCCTAATCTCAATTATCTATCCAGAGCTGAATAGGTGACCCAACGGTTCACGTTTTATCTAGTATGGTATTATATTTAATATATCTTTATTCCTATACAATGACATCTTATTTACTATATCTATATTCATACATAAAATGTACTAGGGAAATTTTTATATTTACTTACTTTCTTTAAATTCTTTTAGTATTTGCTGTATCCTTATTTATGTGAGTAGATCCTTTACCAGGACCAGTGCTCGGGTTTCATGAATTCCCTCTGAAACTACATGTCAATTTTCATACTTCTTACAAATACACCTGCATAACCCGAATCACAGCTGCATAGTCTAGGGAAGGCAGCAAAAAGCATTGTGAATGTGAACTCAGATTTTATGGAGTTTGTGTGTTTTAAACAAGATAGAGACATCTCCACACTAAATAGCAAGCCTCTGAAATTAGTAGACCAATTCACATACCAAGGTAGCAATATCTCATCTAATGTCAATTATGGACTCTCTCATCGATTTTCGACGCATGAGGGTTCACACAGACAATGAACACCCACACAGTGATTTGTTTATAGTAGTGAAGGCTTGTGTTGGACCATCCACACTTTTTGGCACAGTTGATAGGAAAGAATTGGTGCATCAAGGGTTGCCACAAACCCAATCAACGACCGACCTCAGGAATTTTGAATTTTGAGTTATCCCTCTCCTAGACTGGTTACCAAGGCTGAAGAGCCCAGTTTGCCCTACTATTTAACCCATAGCTGGAGGGAGAATATATGGATTCATACCTTTCCCAAGGGTATTAGCGCTATGTGAAATGCCAACAGCTTCGTCTAGGAATTGAACTCGAATCAACTAGTCCATTTTCCACGTCTCTAACCACTAGCCCACGCGCATCCATCTAATGTCAATATATGTATAGGAAAGGTATGGAATGCTATTGACAGATTATCAATCATATGCAAATCTGATCTCTGTATATGTATATTGAAATACAGTGAGAATTAGGTAATTTATGAGGAAGTGCATCTCGGTCTCCTGCCTCAGAAATTGCTACCCGGTGACTATTAAGATAACGTCCCCAGCTATGTCGTCTCGGTGGTGTTACTTGAAAGAAAACAACCAAATTCTCTTTTTTTGTCGTAATTTTTATTTATTTATCATAATTTGTTTAGAAATTTATTTATAGAAATTTGTCGTAATTCTTGTTTATTTATAGAAATTTGTCGTAATTCTTGTTTAGATATGAAGATGGATATCTATCTATCTATCTATCTATCTATCTACCTCAATTTGTTCATTTTTGACTTTGTTTATATATATCTATCCACCCATTTCCATTCATATCAAAAAAAGAGAAGCCCCAAAAAAAAATACATTTAATGCCCTAAGTTGGTTGTTTTCTTTCAAGTAACATCGCTGAGACGACATAGCTGGGGACGTTATTTTACTAGTAACCGGGTAGCAATTTCTGAGGCAGGAGACCGGGATGCACTTCCTCATAAATTACCGAGAATTATTCCTAGCTGTAGTCATGTCAGTGCTACTGTATGGCTGTATCACTTTGACTCTAACAAAATGCTTTGAGAAAAAGTTTAATGGGAACTACACAAGGATGCTGTGTGCTGTCTTGAACAAATCCTGCATATTAGCACCCCGCAAAAAAGGAGCTGTATGACCACTTACCTCCTATCACATAGACCATCCAAGGAAGACAAACACGACATGCTGGACACTGCTGGTGAAGTAAGAACATACTCATAAGTGATATTCTCCCATGGATACCTTCACATGGACACATCAGTGTTGGTTAACCAGCAAAAACCTACATTGATCAGCCCTGTGCAAACACTGAATGCTGTGTGGAGGACTTGCCAAGAGCAATGACTGATAGGGGTGCATGGCAAGAGAGAGTCATGGGAATCTATGCTGATTTATCTGAGTAAATCCTGACCAGGGTCTCATGGACCCCTTCGGAATCTATGATATGGGAGCCCTTACTCTACTACATGTCAATTTTCCTAAAGTGCCGGTTTAGCTCAGTCGGTAGAGCATCGGGCAAGGAAACACAAGGAACCACAAGGTTCGGGTTCAGTACTGGCCCTCACCAACCCAGCATATGAGTAGCACAGAGATCTATGAGGTAAAGTGAGGAGCTGATGGTAGGTGTGGCACTCCACCTCAGATGCAAAAAAACAAAACAATCTCCTTGGTCTAGCGCTAGTGAACAGAGGATAGACTCCCTTGCCACGCGACAACTTTACTTAGTATTCATATGAAATATATGAAATCTGCCCTTCCAGGGCCACTAAGTAAGTTTGGGACTCCTCAGGTTGTGCGGTTCATGGTATATATATATATATATATATAAAGATAAACCTAATGAGTCAGATAAACCTACTAAAAGTTTCGCTAAGTGCTCTTCAGGGCTAAGATCCGACTCAGATCTTAGCCCTGAAGAGCACTTAGCGAAACTTTTAGTAGGTTTATCTGACTCATTAGGTTTATCTTTATTATTTGCTCTATTTAGGTATTGAGCACTTTTTACTTATTAGCTTTAGTGTTCTGGCAGTTGTATGAATATATATATCTTATATATATATATATACATATAAATTGTTTTTTTCTTTTGGCCAAATATTGTACCAATAGATTATTTTTGGTTGGTGCGATTATCTTGGTCTTTTCTTTTTTCCAAAATAATTTTTTTTTCTCCCCAGGTGATGTTTGGTAGTATATTTTTACAATCAAACTATTTGCTGGGTTTTTTCTCACTGCGAGGATTTACCAACAAGTTTGGTATATTAAATTATATTATATAGATATATATATATATATATATATGTGTGTGTGTGTTTGTGGGTAGTTTTATGGGTAAATCAATAACCTGCTGTCTCATTATGGAAAGAAAATATTTATTTGACGCAACAAATATTTATTCTTTATCTCATTTGTGTTTTTGTCAATGCACATACATCCCAAAGATCAAATATTCAAATTTCAGATCAATCTCAGTTAATAACTATATATTCAGCAATAGGCTTATATATATATATATATATAACCATTCTCAGTCACCTCATCATTATAACTATTTTCAATCATCTTATCATTAAAGAAAAAATTTTTTCCACATACACAAACATCAATTCTGAATACTGCCCAAAAAATCAAAATTCAAAATATCATTAGCATTAATTAAACTACAATCAGCCAATCCGGTTGCATCTCTCTTTGGCTAACAACCAATCAAATTGCTCGTTTCATTACACTCTTAGTTTCCAACCTCTACTGTCAAACTCCATGACAGTTTATTGACAAAACAATTTTATTTCATTATGTATAATTATACAGGGTGCTTCAGAAAAATTGATATCATTTCCTAATCTAATAATTTTTTTCTTTCCTTTTTTTTTTTCTTTTCAGGTACAGAAATACCATTCACTAAAAAGGAAAATGCATTTAAACATTAAACATAGAATATTGCGATGTTTCTACACATGATGAATTAGTCAAGTTCTTAGATAATGAAATGATATAATTTTTTTCGGAAACATCATGTTTAAAAATACTTGATTTCATGGATACAGTAAAAAACAGAATTACATACAGATAAAATACGGAACACTGAATGAAAATGCAAACCAGATTGTTGGAAGTTAACAAGGTTTTATTCATCACAGGGTAGAGAATGCTTCTACCCTAAAAGTGACTTAACTAACTCACACGTGTTGGAAGACTGAATGAAAATGCAAGACCAGGTTGTTGGAAATTAACAAGGTTTTATTTATCACAGGGTAGAGAAATGCTTCTACCCTAAAAGTGACTTAATTAACTCAACCATGCGTACATGCACACCTGTATGTTCAATTTGATAACCACTTATAAAGCTTATTTCATATAGTACTAATACCCTTGGGAAAGGTATGCATCCAACTATACTCACTCCAGCTATGGGTAAATAGTGGGCTCTTCAACCTTGGTAAAGCAACCTGTCTAGGAGAAGGAAAACTCAGAATACAAACCTGTTAAACTCTGTTGAAGAAATTGACCTTGTGTCGCATCCTGCCTGTGCGGAGGTGTTGGAAAATATTAGGTATACCCAAAAAATTGTTGGCAATGTTTTTAAAAATGAATTAAAATGAATTAAATCTGTTATTTAAGGTTAAACTTTGGTCTAAATCGATAAGTAGTAACATAATGACAATCATTTAAAAAATAAAAAAATATCATTACATATGCAGTTTATTTCATATCATAAATTTGATAACAATTTGAGTTTTCAGGTATTTCCATGAAATGTATTAGGTAATCTAATGGTATTATCTCTTGCGCACTATTCTACATCAGTATCATGATTTTATTTGTATTTCTAATATTAAAATAAATAAATTAACACGATTATGAAAAATAAAAAAAAAGTTTTGTTTACAATTGACGAACGACGGGAATTTATAAAAAAACGTTGAGTTGTCGTTAAAATTTATCGTTTGATTTGTTATTTAATTTGCTTTAAAAAATTCCATGTATGAAAAGACATACTAATTATATATTTAGAAAGATCTTTTTTCTAACCAAATAGATATTTTTAAGATAGAAACAGAAATATGCGATAAATAAGATTTGATTTTATGTTAAAATTTAAGTATGAAAAAATGATACTACGAATTCTAGGGTGACTGAAGCAAAATATAATTTTTTTTAACTCGCTGTAAAAAATAATTCTATTGATAAAAACTCAATCAAATTACATATTTAGAGAGATTATTTCATTCTCTTTCGAACCATATAGATATCTTAAAGAAGATTGAACCGTAAATAGGCTGGAAAAAAGAATTTGTTTTTTTTCTTGAAATTTAGAATGAAAAAAAAGATGATACATATCAGCTCTCTGAAGCCAATTTTTTTTTTAACTAACTGTAAAAAAATAATTCAATTAATAAAAACGCATAAAAATTGTATATTCAGAAAGATTATATTATTTTCTTTTCAACAATATAAATATTTTAAAGATTGGACCAAGAATAGGTGATAAATTCCTAGCAGAACGGCTTAGACTTTGAAATTTATTCGCTAAAATTATACATTTCTGCTGTAAATCACTATAAATCGCTGTAAAAAAAAGTCAGCCAGCAGACAATATTTTATTATCAGCAGGTGTTGGTATATGGACAGTTCTGCAAATTGGGTGATTTTGGCTTAATTAATTAATTATATCCCTTAATTAGTAAAATTAATAACCAAATTTGACGTGTTTCTTAGTTATAAGGATATTAATCTATATGCAAGATTTCAAATCTGAGTGACTTCTCTTTTCTGTGTTATAGATCGACACGTACATACCAAAAACTTACTCTTACATATTTAGATATATATATTAAGGGCCGGTTTAGCTCAGTCGGTAGAGCATCCGGCTCAGAATCACAAGTTCCGGGTTCAATACCAGCCCTCGCTAACTCAGTGTACGAGTAGCACAGGTATCTGTGGCACTCCATCTCAGATTCAAAAACAATCTCTCTGGTCTAGCGCTAGTGCAAAGGGATAGACTCCCTCACTGTCTGGCTGATATCAACAATAGGTCACTCTGTCGACTTAACTTACTTTATACCAACCCCTCCGCACAAGCAGGATGTGACATAAGGTCAATTTCTTAAACGGAGTTTAAATTCAGAGTTTTCCTTCTCCTAGACTGGTTACTTAATCAAGGTTAAAGAGCCCAGTCTTCCCTAATATTTACCCATAGCTAGAGGGAGAGTAGTTGGATGCATACCTTTCCCAATGGTATTAGTGCTATGTGAAATGTAAATAGCCTTGTCCAGGATTGGAACCCGGGAAAACAAGTCCATTTCCTACAACTCAAGCCATTACACCACACGTTGCAATGTTGCATCATATAAGTGTATTCTCTTTGCTAGAGGAATCCTTGATCTACGGATCTTATCTATGGATTCATATCTTCCAGAAACATTGCTGCCATTACACAATGTACCTTAATAATATGGGCTGTTTTGAGGCAAATCTAATTCAGATTTTCATAGAGATATCATTAATAAATAAGATTTATTCTGTGCATTAATGATTTTGACTATAATATCATTGATAAACTTACATAATTCCTGAGGGTATTGTGATGTAAACAATGACAGTTACAATTACAGACAGACACTGAATCTCCATTATATATTGAGTATAAGATAGGAATACTTGAAACCATACTTGAATTCAGAGTTTTCCTTCTCCTTGACTGGTTGCCTTACAATAACCATTACACCACATGCCTCCAAAAATTATATTTATACATATAACACTAAAGAGATGTTGACAATGCATTATTCAATGTTACTATCACATGGGAATGTGGCATCAGCAATATAAATGATACACACAATGATACTTTTTTTTAGAATAAATTGTTACACATTAACATGTATGTTTGTAATTCATGGCAGAGGGGCTGCAGATGGTTGGTTGTTTTGTTTTACTGTATATCAACCCTTTCGGGTTATTTAATGCTGAATTAAGTCATTTTGATAAATAAATGATTCAGGTTTCTTACAGTACCTGTTGTTGCTTAAGTGGTCACCCAATTAAGTACTGAACAGGCTTATGGCTGTTTAACTTTGGTGATCTTGCAGGAACCAGTGCTTTCAGCATGACTTGACCATAATCCAATGAATCAAAGATTCATGAGCCACAGAGAATTTATTCAAAATTTCTTGGGTGCCAATAATTGTGACCAGGACTCTACGTTGCCTTT
This sequence comes from Doryteuthis pealeii, assembly GCA_023376005.1. NCBI lineage: Eukaryota > Metazoa > Mollusca > Cephalopoda > Myopsida > Loliginidae > Doryteuthis > Doryteuthis pealeii. The sequence goes on along the minus strand of CM042140.1, from coordinate 14,564,224 downwards.
TATTTGAGTTCCAAATGTTACATAATCTATGCATGGATTATTGTCAACCCCCTGTATTTCTGAAGGGATGGCCCCTTTTCATATCACGGGCGGGACTTTCCATGGAATATTACAGAAAGCCAGCGAAATATGTGAAGTCACGTGGGACCTGGCTGGCTCTCAGTTTCAGCTTGGACGTCAGGCAGATAAGGTCTTTCTGCCTTAGCTGAAGCTCACTGCACACGCGCATTATGTTAGTTACATGAAATGTTTAGTTAAGTAAATAAAAGCTTACATAAATAATATGGTTTTGTGGTTGATGAATGTCTTGGCAACAAGACTGATCTAGAAGAAGAAATGAATTAAGTGTGACCGACCACCAAGGATGAAGACCAGACGTAAGATACGAAAGATGAGCAGAAGAATAATAGAAGTAAGAAAGGAAAGAAAAAGGGTATACAACACAAACTCATGAGATCATTTTGTCAGATCCTGTATGTGCAATTTTATAACCACTTATATAACTGTGCTGGAGGCACATGGTTAGAGTTGTAGGAAATGGACTCATCGACCCAAGTTCAAATCCTGGACGAGGTTGTTTACATTTCACATAAGAAAGGTATGTGTCCAACTACTCTCCCTCCAGCTATGGGTAAATAGTAGGGCACACTGGCTCTTTAAATTGGCTAGATAACCAGTCTAGGAGAAGGAAAACTCTGAATTTAAACCTGTTAAACTTTGCTTCAGAAATAGACCTTGTGTCATATCCTACTCGTGTGGAGAGGTTGGTAAATATATACAATGTGTGTCAAAAAAGTATTGAGATTTTTTGTACTTTTCGACACACCTTGTATTCTGAAAAAAATTAATGTTCCATTCATTCTTCACTTGTATCTTGGTAAATACAGCATCAAACTCGGCACTTATGACACACCTTGTATTCTGAAAAAATGAACATCCCGTTCATTGTTCATTTCTATCTTGGTAAATACAGCATCAAACTCGGCACTTATGACACACCTTGTATTCTGAAAAAAATGAACATTCTGTTCATTGTTCATTTCTATCTTGGTAAATACAGCTTTAATCTCAATACTTTTATGACACACCTTGTATTCTGAAAAAAATGAACATTCCATTCATTGTTCATTTCTATCTTGGTAAATACAGCTTCAATCTCGATACTTTTATGACACACCTTGTATATATATATATATCTGCGCTTATAAGGAAAAATTAAAAGAGAAATAAAAAAAAATCCTGAATTCCATTATTCAAACAACATCCAATCCATTTTGAGAAAATTTTATCTAACGTAACTTGGATGCACTTCTTTCTTTTCTCTTCAAAATTTTTCTACGAGCAGATCCGTGCATTATCAGTGGATCATTCAGTGGATCTTCATTCTTTTTTTTCAAAATCTGGATCTAAATCTTTAAGCTTCTGCTTCAACTCTTCAGAAGTGTGAAAAAGAAAGAAAGAAAAAAAAAAAAAAACAACAAAAAAAAACAACAAAAAAAAAAACAACTACTTTTGGAACAGTTACAAATTTATTTCAGTTTTTGGAGTGTTCCCTCCCTTGATTTATTCTAAATTAAAAAAAAAGAAAAAGAAAAAAAAGTGACACTGTATGCGTGGTTGTGAAAAGGAAAAATAAAGCACCCTTCCTTTACTGCTGCTCCAGGCAAACTAAAACGAATCCATGAGACGGTGACATGTATCAGTAATAAAACATTACCTGCCATTACTATGGAAACAGAATACATGATTAAATTGAAATTGAAGTTTTTACATAGAACCGGGTTGAGTAGAATTTCTTCCTGTTAATAAAAAGAAATTGCAATTAAATAACTGTATTTATGAAAAAGGAATACTGTAATAATAAAGTAAGTAAAGTCATTGGGATGGCCTTGTAAGATTCAAGGTTATAATAATGTTATAACTTGTTGAAACGAACAAACTCCGACAGGTGTTAAACATATAACAAGATGGACTTTATTACAGGCACATGGAACAATATATAACATGAAATACAAAATACAAATAAGATATAATAAAAGGACACTTTAATGAAAGGAAATACAATATTTAGGTATAAAAGAGATACCTAAATGTACATATAAAATTAGGAGTTAAAGATATAGGACTAAGGATAGGCCATGTCGTATAATTCACTTACTTCTGCCCCCCACCGAGAAAGGGTAGACAGTGTCTAGCCCATGAGAGTTCATTGAGAAGAAGCAACAAAAGAGGCAGAAGAGTTTGAACCTCGTGCTTAAATACCAGACCTCCTGGTGGTCGGCATGGAAACCCCAGTGGGAAGATAACTCTTCCAGGCAAAGGGAAGATAATCCCAACAGCCTTAAGTCGGTATCAGCCAGACAGTGAGGAAGTCTATCCCCTTTTCACAAGCACTAGACCAAGGAGATTGATTTTTTGGCCTCTAAGGTGGAGCGCGACACCTACCATCAGCTCCTCACTTTACCACACAGATCCCTGTGCTATTCATACGCTGAGTTGGCAAGGGCTGGTATCGAACCAGGAACCTTGTGGTTCAATAATAATAATAATAATAATAATAAACTAGTACAAGACTATGTGCTAATGTATGTGTTGTATTGAACAAATCCTAGAAGCAACACAAAAAAGTAGCTTTATGGCCACTTACCTCCTATCATACAAACCATCCAAGTGCTGGAGTGACATTCTCTTGTGGACACCTACACATGGACAGTGGACACACCAGAATGGGCCGACTAGCAAAGACTTACATTGATCAGCTCTGTGCGGATACTGGATGTCATGAGGAGGACTTGCCAGGAGCGATGGCCTATAGGGATGAGTAGCAAGTAAGAATCAAGAGAATCCATGCTGTCAGTGTGACATGATGAGGATGATGATGACAATACTAAGCATGACTGGGTGAAAAGGGTGATCCGCTGAGAATTATGTAAGAGATTAAAATTTCCAGACAACAGTATTGTTAAGATCGGTTAGAATACTCAGAAGAGTACTGGAGACCTGAGGAGACTTGTTGTTACTCCAGTGAAAGACCATCAGCTTATGTTGGTGTGAAAAACTCACAAGGTGTGAAATAATAATAATAATAATAATAATAATATTGCTGCTGCTGCTGTTGTTGTTGTTGATGATGATGATGATGATGAACTCCCATGTAATTTTCAGATGTACACATGAAATAAACTTTGGAGTAAAGGTCTATAAAAATGCAAATACTTTGGATGCATCCCAATATTTACTAAGTATTAGTCTGGCACAAGGCCAAATTAAGAGAGCACTCAATGAGGATCAAACTTTCAGCCAAGCTTATTAACAACTGCTATTCAACAATTAGTATTATTTGGATTATTTGGACTATCTTCATTGTTATCTGTAAAACATTTTGACCGATGTGCCCTCCGGCCTTCTTTAGGTATTTCTTATCAGACTCGAGAACTTTCTCAGACTCGGGAACCTTCTTTTCCAACAAGAAATACCTGAAGAAGGCCGGAGGGCACATCGTCCGTAACGTTGTACAGATGACAATGAAGATGAGGACAATAGTCCGAATAATCCAAATAATACTAATTATCAAGCCTCATCACAAAAATTCCAAGAAATGCTATTCAACAGTTGTTCAATGTGTGTGGGTGACAATGCAAAGAATGTCTACAGAAGTGAAACCACCCTGTCAGCTAGGGCATTAGAATGCACCTCTGCAGAGGGGTAAGACACCCCCAATGGGGCCACCTGTTGACCGTGGGTGGCGACCCGTGATGCTTAAGAATAGAACCCAGGTGGTTGAGCAGTCTATGACTTGCAACACTCCACTTAGACCCTTATTTAGGCTAAACGGGCGGTTGGAGAGGCCCCCTCCGATCAATCGGCTGGTCACGTCAAGCCCTAGCACCTATATGATTTTCCCAACCCTATTGCCCTTATAGCAAGCCTCAACCCTTTTTTATCATATTGATGCTAGAAGGGGTGGCTGCGGGTCTACATGTCCTGGGAATGACGTTAAACTCTGATGGTGAGGTTCCAGTTTTGGATGTTTGTGGAGCACCCCTTCATCACCATTGCTTCCTGGTCCACTCAGACCCGGAGTGATAGTACCTGTTAGGGTCCCATCTATGGGTTAAATATATTTATAAAAAACATTGAGTATCCATTAAGAATAACTTTATTTCAAAACTTTATCGGCATTAAATGACCCACTGAGGTTGATAGGCCATAAAACAAAACAAACCAGACCAGAAGTGAAAATCCTTTTGATACTTCCGAACATTTGCTAAAGATAAGTCTACTTTTGTTTGTTTTGTTTTGATTTACGGCATAGCAAACCACGGTGGGTCATTTAATGCCAGCAAAGTTTTGAAAGATTTGTAGCAATAGTTTGGAAGAAAAGATTTTAAACTCATTTTTTTTTGTAAACAAATTTTCTATTTAACCCATAGATGAGACCCCAACAGGTACTACCACTCCAGGGCAGAGTGGACCTCGGAGCAATGGTGATGAAGGGGTGCTCCACATTCCCCAGACCTCCAGAACTAGAACCTCACCATCAGATAGAGTGTAATGTCATATACAGGACATGAAGACCCTCAGCTACTGCTTTCTAGCACCCATATGATAAAAAATGTTGGGGCCAAAAAGAGAGAATATCCTCTATGTTGACATTTTCAAATAGATCCTTCATATCAAGTTTTTTATTCCAGTTTTTTATTTCTTACTTTCAGTTGTACTGTGTATTATGATTTTTATAGATTGTTGTATGAGTGAAATGCCCTAGTAGGAAAATAGTATATCTCCCATGTCACACGCTGGTTCCCAACATGAAAACTTTTCATGCTCCTACTGTACTAAAGTGTGCCAAACAGCAGGTAGTTTCAGGCGTCACATGAGAGTTTACAGTGTTGCGTATACCCTGCCTGTCGTCTCAGTCAACACTGATCGTCATGGGTGCAAAATTTGTTCTAAGATAGAAACTATAAAAATAAAAGAATTAATGACAAAATAAATATATATATATATATATATATATATACATTAAATATCACCGGTTCTTGCTTTTTGTGCAAAAATTATGAAGATTAATGTTTAAAAATTTAAATATACATAAAAATAGCATTAAAAAACAACTTATTGACATTTTTGCATTTTTCTTGAAATACTAACGTTTCTAAACATGTCATACAATGGGACTTGTCTTTTTTTTATGACAGTAACCATTATACTATGCCCCTTATTTCTACTAAGGTATGTAAGTCAATGGGGTGGCTTAATGTCGGTATCAGCCAGACACTGAGGGAGTCTATCCCCTTTTCTCTAGCACTAGACCAAGGAGATTGTTTTAGCGTCTGCAGTGGAGCACCACATCTACCATCAGCTCCTCACTTTACCGCACAGATCCCTGTGCTACTTATACGCTGAGTTGGGACGGTCGGTATCGAACCAGGAACCCTGCAATTCCTAGGCAAGTGCTCTACCAACTGAGCTAAACTGGCCCTAAAAAGTACTAATTTCACAGGCTTGATATTTCATTTTGAAATACGGCATTGTTGCAGTCTAACCATACAGAAGTACAGACATGGTTACAGTTTGGGAGAATTCTTATTTTTAATTTTTTTTCCAGAGAGATCAGAGAAGTGATGAGCACTGCTAAATAGCTCTCGCTGTCTTTGAGAAATGCCATGAATAATTTGGAATTTATCTCATCAATCTACAATGTCATGGAATAATTTGATTTCCATTTTTGAGTTTAGTCTGATCCAAGAAACAGCAGGTGCCAAAGGGAGTGAAGACTCTAAGGGTGTGTTAGGGTGACTACAGCAACCAGCATCATTTTTCAATGTCTTAAAAGACCTTTTACTCAATCAATTCTCATACCTTTTTCTCCTTCCTGGCATTTCTTATTCTCCCCCCCCCCCATCTTTTGACACTGTTTTGCTTGTTTCTGACAAGGTGGGAGTGCACTTTAGTAAAACAATACAAAATTTATTAAATAAAATCCGGCCTCTCCTCTTTTTCCTACTCCTACGCACCTCCGAAAACAGTGTGCTGTCTATTCCTGTGTGAGCTGGTTAGGGTGATACTGGATTGACACTAATTAATCTATTGTTTCTTAATTTTTGGAAAAAAATATTTATCTGTTTATTTTCCATTCATCACTACATGTCATCTGTATCTGTATCTGTGTATATATATATATATATTGGGTTGGCCAAAAAGTTTGTTCGTTTTTTGAATGTCATCTTTCCGGCTTACTAAAGATCATCTTATATTCCTATTCTTCAAATCCTGTATTTGGTGTAGCGAGTATGTTGACGTCAGTGTGTAATAAGCCTCCAATCAGAGTGTTACATATTAATTGGATCCCTATTACTTTTTAAGGTAGTATAGAAATCCTTATGGCAATCAGTACAGCTGATGGCCTTGAGAGTGAGTGACAATGCTTGACCTCACTCTCACCTTGCTTTCTGGGGATAGAATCGTGAGAACGGAACCCCGATAGAAAGCCCTTTCCGGTTTAAGGTGGGCAACTCAGTAAGTTAGTTGCAGTAGTCAGTTGAGAGTTAGGACTGAAGCTAGCAAGATGTGACTCTCCGCGCGCATTTGTCTGGTCCTGGGGTTCCAGAATAAAATAACATCAAAAGTAAATCGAAGTCTTGTTGTTATTACTAAAAGCTAACAATGACACAAGCCTTCTGATAAGAAATGATCCCCAGCAGAACCAGACACGGAATCCCCAGATAAGAAAGACCAGACGAGACCATTAGAAGATAGAAGACAGAAGACTAGACGATCAGAAGACGGCCGGAAGAATAGACCAGAGTAAGACGTAACAAATATATCTATATGTTACCGTGACGAACGGCTACGCAACAAGAGGAGTTCTTACATTTTTGCTTGTATTTCAGGCCTTGAAATGGAAGATCAAGCAGAGCACTACCAATGCTTCAAGCAGAGCACTACTGATGCTTTTTTACTATAGAAAAAGAAAAAAGCTACAGAAACCTGCAGAAAGATATGCCATATGTACGGGGAGAATGCTGTTACAGAACGGATGTGCCAGAAATGGTTTGCTCGATTCCGAAAAGGAAATTCTTCAGTGAGAGATGCTCCTCCCTCTGGCCGGCCAAAGATGATCGACAGTGAACAAGTGAAAGCCCCGTAGTTAAAAAAACGAACAAACTTTTTGGCCAACCCAATATATATATATATATATATATATATTATATATATATAGGTATCCAAAACTTGGTTGTAAGGGATGATTCTATATGTGATTTCTAAATTGTGGTTTCCCCCAGTTAAGGATCAATAGTAGGACAGACTAGGTTCTTCAGCTTTGTTTGGGCAACCAATCTATGAGAAGAAAAACTCTGAATTCAAACCAGCGGAAGATGAATGATAGTTGGTTAAGTATCATTTCCTTGTATGGAATAAATGTGAGAACAGTTCATGATAAAGTGATAACAAGGATGTTTTATTGTCTGAGCAAACTTAACAGAAGAAAATACAAACATGATCAGAGATACAAGAAAAATCATATACATTGTTGTATGAGTGAAATGTCCTAGTAGGAAAATAGTATAGGAGATACAAGAAAAATCTTATACAATGTTGTATGAGTGAAATGTCCTTGTAGGAAAATAGTATAGAGATACAAGAAAAATCTTATACAATGTTGTATGAGTGAAATGTCCTTGTAGGAAAATAGTATTTTAGTAGAGAAAGTCTTGAGGCTGCTGGTAAAAGAGGAAAGTAGATATTTGCCCCACCTATTTGCCGTGTGTAGGATGTGACACAAGGTTTCAAGTATGGGGCATTGAGGGAAGATCATGTTTTTGAATGCCATGTGATATGAGGTTGCTGTGAGTGCAAAGCCCCCTGTCCATAGATAGGAAAGCAACTGCTGAGTTGTTACCTTTGTTGAGGCTAGGGGGTTAAAAAGACTTTGACTTTACCGCTTCTCCTTTTATAATGCTGTTCCTGGCAGACACAGGAGGTAATTACCTTTTGTGTCTCCTAGCATCAAATAGGAGAACCTTGGCAAGTAAGGAATTTAATCCCTACTTTAACTTATTGACCTTGTGTCACATTTTTTGTGGAGGGGGTTCTTACTACTATGTTGGGGAAATAGTCAGTGTAGCTATTGTTTAAATATCAATTTGTTGGCGTTCTACTTATAGACTCGCCGATAATCATGTGACCAACCTATTGGCCAACCACTGGCAGTACTCTGCTGCTGATATTGTTATTTATACCGGCTGTTCTGGTCATACCTACGCATATTGCTTTGAAACTTTGTGGACGACAGAACATAGGATTATATCACCTTTGACACTACGTAGGATTACATAACCCAGGACTTATTCACTTACCAAAGGATTCTATAGCTCAGGACTTACTTACTTACTTACTTACTTACTTTAAGTCCTTTTTAACTGGCTAAGGATGGCGGCCAGATACTTAACACAATTTAGCTACCTGCACTCCTGTTATTCATTTGGAAATTTTACCAAAGTTATCTATACATATATAAAGGGCAATTAGTCTGTATATATGGGGTTGTAAGAGGTTTTGGGTGTTTTAAAGGTGGCTGAATATTATTGGTGCATATTCTTAGGGTTTTTGCTTTTAACCCTATCTCATTTGGTGGTCACTAAAAAGGAAGGAATTCAGGGAACGAAAAGGAAAGAAACAAAGGCAGAAGGTGGTTTTATGACTTGGGCTTTATTCCTGGTCATAGTTGCCGGTGACAAGGGAATATCTCCCTGACCAGTAGGAGCGACTAGACCCAGTTACGGCCTAAACTAGAATGGCCAAGATATTCTTTTGGGGGTCGGAAGTCACTCCCTTTCTTGCACGTGTGCAGAGGGTTCTTCCGGTGAAGGTCCATGGGAGTTTGTTGGTTTTTTAAAAAATTATTTTAATCTTATTTTATTTTAATTTTAATCCCCACATATATATGTATGTCCGGATAAAACTACAAAAATAAAACAATTAACGACAAAGTAAATATATATACCATTAAATATCAACGGTTACTGCTTTTTGTGCAAAAATGATGAAGATTTGATTTATATTCAAAGATATTTAAAATTTAAAATATACATAGAAATAGCATTGAAATTCTACTTAAAATGTCCAGCATTTTTTAAAAAAATAAACAAATTATACATCAGTTATTTTTTGCCTCCACCCCTCTACCTAGGTTACACTGGGTAGCCCCTTCTAGTTATAATTTTTAAAGTCATTTGCCTTAAATGGATACCTAAAGTAGGCACCTTCTTGAGAGGGAAATACTCTAGTCACGTCGCCATGTTCATAACGATATTAAAGTTTTTGAATGACAATTCATTTAGGGAGAATTGTTCGTCACATTGTTTCAACTAAAGTCGCCTACGCAGTAGAACGTCAAATTCTCACCCCTCTCTGGCGCCCCTCTTCTTTCCATGCCACAACAACGCCACCTGCCTTGGTTAATAATGTCTGTCGATTTGTCTGCCTTTTCGCATTCCCGCGCTTTCACTCTCCCTATTCGTTTCTTCCCCACTCTCCTTTTCTCTAACGCACACACGTACACAATTACCAGCATCTGAAGAGCAAACGTAACGCCAGTAGCGACGCCATCATGAAAGAAACGTCAATTCGACGTCGTGTCTTTTCACGTTCTTTTTCTTTTTCTTTTCTTTTCTTTTTTTTTTTTTTTCGTTCAATTTGGGATTCACGTCGCGTTGTGCCATCCTTCATACTCGCTGTCGTCGTCGTTGTCATTGTCAAATTTCGGAAAAGAAAAAAAAAAGTAAAAGAAAAGAAATGCAGACGTGATATAACAAAAGAGAAATGTTACGTGGCGTCATGTCTGAGTAAGTGCCAAGGTGAAAAAGCAAATATTTTGAATAAAAATGAACTGTATAAATAGATAACATGAATGTTCATTTCTTAAGCACGTCAAGTAGATTTAAAAAAAAAAAAATTCTTTACTGCGCTGAAAATTTAAAAACACATTTATTGAATATATCTTAGTATCATATCAAAGAATTACATTAAATCACCTGAAGTTGCCAAAAAAATAAATTTATACGAATTTCTAAAAAAAGTGTTTGATTCATATGAATATGAATGAATATGAATTCGAAAGTTCTAAGTTCACACACAAAAATTATAACAAAAAGCTCTCTTTGTTCTTTATCATCTAGAAATGAATCACCCTAAATAATGCATAACTTAGACTGATTTGGTTTGGTTGTTTAATGGCATATCCACCTTCATGGGTTATTTAATGCCAAAACCATCCCAGTAGAACAAGGGTCACCAAACTACGGCCCTCGGGCTGGATCTGGCCCGTGAAGGCATTTTATCAGGCCTGCCAACTGTACTGCTGATATGGCATCAGTGTTTGGCACAACTTTATGCATGTGAGCAAGCTTTTTCAAATTTGAAATATGTGAAATCAACCCATCGAACGAAATTGACTGATAATCATTTGAAACCAATTCTCTGGATGTAGCAATTCCAAGCCAAACATTGATAATATCTTGAAAGGCAAACTTCAGTTTTTACAAATCTCACTAAACCTTTCTGCTAAGGCTGCGTTCTTTGATAATGTCTTGAAAATAAATATGTTGGTTAAATTTGTTTTTGTGAATCTTATGCCACTTATTCGTGAATATAACATGGCAAGATACATTTTGTTTTACATCTTTTTCTCAGAGCTTTCGTTCTGGTTAGCAAGTATTCAACACAATAATAATGTGGCCCATGCTCGTTATTTTTTCAATTCTCCGGCCCACTGTGAATAAAGTTTGGTGATCCCTGCAGTAGAAAAATAGTAGTGTTACTATTCAAGCCATAGCTGGGGAGATGTTTCATACCTTTCCAAATCTATTAGTCCGAAAGGGAATGGAGTTTGAACTTATTTTCTATAATGTCACAATCCAGAATGTTAGCTATTACACCATGGGGGCTTCCCTCTCTTATAGCTTAGACCCAAACACTCTCAGGGTCTCATTGAAAACAATTTCTATTTCTTAACATTAATTTTTTTTTCTTTAACACTAATTCATTAAATATATATATGTGTGTGTGTGTGTGTGTGTGTGTGTGTGTGTGTAATACAAGTTTTTGCGTATGATTCTAAATTATTTAGTCAAGAATTAATGAAAAAAATGAAAAAATCTTTTCCAAAAGACCTCTCACAAGTGAAAAAAAAAAGAATTTTTTTAAGAGAAATCTCAAATGGAAAATCTTTTTCCTTTTTACTAGACCCTTTTGAAGTATTAAATTAATATAATTAGTATATATGAAATTAATATAATTAGTATATATGAAAATATTGGAGAAGATAATAGGAAATTTAAAACTTAAAAATCAAAACTGAATAGAATTAAATAGATATCTTACCTTTATGAAGTTCTGTTGAGAAATGATTTGAATTATTTATTGTAGCTAATGTTGTCTATTTCATTTCCGGTTTATAAGTAAGTTATATTTGAATTTAAGATAAAAACGGTGAACTGGAAGATTTATATATATATATATATATATATATATATTATGAGTAATCCCAAAAGTAAGGTTTCCAAAGTACTGGGAACAGAAAGAAACTGATCTTTTTAGATGAAAAAAAAAAAAAATTCTGACTAAATTGGTGCACATCCTTCAGGAGTCTATGCTTCCTCCCAGTCTAGGTTAAAAGTGTGGTAATGGTTATGTTTCCAATGCAGGTATCATTGGGGAATGAAAAAAGTTTTGATAAATAGACCAAAGTTGCTGTGTTTACCAAATATGAGCATTTTTACCAGGTCAAAACTGTGATATGGGTAACCTGATGCTGAAATATCTTCGACTTAATTTTTCCAATGCAAGTATCATTGGGGAATGAGAAAAGTTTTGGTAAAACGAGCCAGGCTTTAGAAGAAGAAAAGATTTTGTTGGACAAATTATAGTAAATATAGTTTTATTGTCAGAAAAAGCTCCAAGTTTACACAGACTTTGGTAGAGAGAGGGTGGTGAATTGTCTCAGTAGGGACCCTGGCTAGTCTGTACACTTTGGCTGGTTGTCTGACTTTGTTTATCAGATAAAAATGCATGTTGCTTTTATGTGGATTCAGCCTCTTTGTCTTGTCAGAATCATGTAAGTTCTGCTTGACCAAGGCCAGCAGTCACTCTACTTCTTCAGGGCTCATATAGTTATAATTTCTCTTTTCAGGAAAAAACAACCTGCAACATCTGCAGAAAAAAAGAACCCTTTTCAACTACTCAGAAAATATTTCTGGTAGCTTTCCAAAATATGAACTGTTCAACAAATCTTATTTTCTAGGATGATAACCATTACACTATAGACAAAGCTTGTAAATATAAGAAATCAAAAGAAAAAAGAAGCATTGCAACACCCACCCACTCTCTCTCTCCCCCTCTCTCTCTTTATATATATATATATATATATATATACATACATACATATATATATATATATATATAATTCCCTGAAGAATTGCTACGGCAAGAAAACTGCAGTCAGAATATTTTATAACATTTGCTTTTAAAGCATATATATATATAATATATATATATATATATATATAATATATATAATAATATATATATATATATATATATATATATATATATAAAACTTTGTGTGCAAATTTTCAAATCAGATCTTAAAACACAAAATTTCTTCACAAACTCAAAACAGAATTGAGCTCATCTTTTTTTTTTTTTTTTTTTTTTTTTTTCTTTAGAAATTTGAGCTATTATCTCTTTGAAACGTACAAATAACAATGAAGATGGGGACAATAGTCCGAATAACGCAGATAATACATGGTCTTTAATTTTGTTTTCTTGGTTTAATGACATATTTATTTAATACCAAAGCCACCCTTGTAGAAGAACAGTGGTGGTACTATTTAACCC
>CM042140.1:14543821-14546321 GCA_023376005.1 Doryteuthis pealeii | reverse complement strand
GAGAGAGAGAGAGAGAGAGAGAGATGGGTGGGTGGTATGCTCAACATGAGGTGATTTCCAACATACAATAGCTGATATTTTATGTTTTTGAATAACACAAAGATAGACAAACAGACACAGATTAAAGAAAAGAGTGAGAAAAAAAAGAAGAGAGAGTTAAAGAAAGAGAGAGAGAGAGAGAGAGAGAGAGAGAGAGAAGAGAGAGAGAGAGAGAGAGAAAAGAGTGAGAGAAAAGAGAGAGAGAGAGAGAGAGAAAAGAGAGAGAGAGCGAGAGAGGGTGGGTGGTATGACTAATATGAGGTGATTTCTGACATGCAGGTAAATAACAGTATAATTTTATTTTTAGATATCTGATTGCATAACAAAATTGATAACTAAATTTTACAGGGTGCAATAGAAATAATAGGTAGTAAATACTTATTAGAAACCCCCGCCCATACCCCCAAAACTATTATTTAATATTATTGACTTCCTTTTAATTCTGCTCCACTTTTTATATCATTCATTTGTGAATATTGTACAGAGTGGTCCAAAAGTCTCGTCACCCCATCACATTGTTTTAACTTTCATTATTTTTGCTTTAATAATATAATATATAAAATTTGTAATTATTTCATCACTAAAAAAAATATGTAGGAGTGACAAAACTTTCTGACTACACTGTACATTAATCTACAGGGTGGTCCGAAATTCTTGTCACCCCTACATATCTTTTTAACTTTCATTATTTTTTTGTTTTAATAATATAATATATATATAATTTTTTGTTTGTAATTATTTTACCTCTAAAATACAATCTTTGAAAATTAAATTATTTTCTAGAATTCAGGTTTTATTATGTAATTAAAAAATATGTAAGAGGTGACAAGACTTTTGGAGCATCTTGTACAATGACATTGTATAATAAGGTTTATATATCAACTCAAGTATTTTGCTTAAATAATATTTACATTGTAGGCATTTACCCAATCTGTTTGCCACGTGTAGGATGTGATACAAGGTCACAAATATGGGGCATCCAGTGAGGATTGAAGTCCAGAATATTAACCTCCTAGAAACTGTACAGAGACGTGCAACCAGGCGGATACCCTCCATCAGACATCTACCATACTCTGAACGTCTCGCAGCCCTAGGAATGGATTCGCTGAAACTTCAGCGTCTGGCAACTGACCTGGTAAACTCATAAGGTCATTAATCATCTTAACAACAGCAGCCTTGAGCACCTTTTTGATCTCCATCTTTCCAACACACGTGGGCATGCCTACAAAGTCAGAAAACAGCACTGCTCACGTGACTTTCGGAAACATTTTTTCATGCTCAGAATTGCGGAGACATGGAATAAACTGCCCACGTCTGTTGTAGGCTGTCGAAGCACTGAATCTTTCAGAGCCTCCATGCTTCCTGTAGTCCACCGACACTATACCTGATGCCACTCTCCACATACATATGCACACATGCGCACACATACATGCATATTACTACTGTAAACTGTTCATGTTCCTGACACTACATTATTCTGTATACTTGACATGAGACTTTGATAAGTTGTGGTGCACCTGAGCACTGTACACAATAAATTTCATTATTTTTATATACTAGTAATGGATTTGCGAGATTAACTTGCTAACCAGTACAACATGATGGGACACTTCAATGTTTATATAGTATAAATAGATTAATACCACAGTGATAGAGCAATTTTACAAATACTAAAATATACAAAGTGTGTTCAAAAAGTATGATGGTTTTACTCCACCTAAAAGTAATGGATCGGTGAGACTAGTTTACTAACTATTACACTATGATGGTACGTCTCAATATTTACTTGGTATAATTATATTAATACCACTGGAGTCTGAGTGACAACAAGTCTCCTCAGGTCTTCAAGACTATCCTGGTATTCCAGCTGATTTTACTATGCTGTTGTCTGGATGGTCTCAATTCTTCCTCTGATTTCCAGATCCTCCAGTCTTTTTTCCAATTTTTTGGACCGTTCCAAGTGCACCAACTACAATTGGTATCACTTTCACCCTCATATTCCACAGCTTTTTCAATTCTCTGGCAAGGTCCAGGTATTTGTCCATCTTTTTGTTTTCTTTCAACTTCATCCTGTGATCTGCTGGAACCGCAAAGTCAACCAGTTGGCGCGTTCTCTTTTTTTTTTGTTAATCAACACTAGGTCTGGTCTCCTGGCTGGGCTGCAGGTGCTAGAATCTAGGCTAATCCTCCTCGCCATCATTATATTATTATTATTATTATTATTATGAGTTTTCACATCAGCATTAGCTGATGTCTTTCACTGGAATCTGAGTGACAGCAAGTCTCCTCAGGTCTCCAGGACTCTTCTGAGTATTCTGGCAGATTGCAGCAGTGCAGTGTTCTGAATGGTATCAATCTTTCCTCTGATTTCCAAACTTTCCAAACCCTTTTCCAATCCTTTTGGAACCGTTCCAAGTGCACCAACTACAATTGGTATCACTTTGACTTTCATATTCCATAA
>CM042140.1:14518821-14538821 GCA_023376005.1 Doryteuthis pealeii | reverse complement strand
GTTACCAAAATAGAAGTGCATAAATCTATTAATAATGGAGATTCGCTTCCGGTTTTTGTCTGTAACAAAAATACGTCACGGCTTACGTCACATTACCCAAAATCGTCATAACATAGAATAAATACACTCAAAATCTATTAATAATGGAGATTCACTTCTGGTTTTTGTCTGTAACAAAAATTACGTCACTGCTTACGTCACATCACCCAAAATCGTCATAACATAGAATAAATACACTCAAAATTTGAACATGCAACATTAGACAAAAGTCACCCATGAAATAGAAATAATAGTTTGTACAGAAAGTAATGACCTTCGTACATCAAATTGTCTTTAGGCAGGAGAAGAATTATCATTGAACTTTTAAAAGGTAAGTATCAATGTAATACTTAAATATTGTCGGAAATCCGATAGTGAATTATCTCCCCCTGCCACTAGAGGGCAGATAGCCAACATACGTTGTTGGCGCCAAAATCAAATCCCATCACTTATCACAGAGCAGTTACCCAGGAGAGACGCGAAAATAAGCGCTTCCAGCCACCTCGCCCATAACAGCAAACTTTCTAAGGCATTGTGTCAGCATACTACAGAAGGCTGTCACAATAGCATACTACAGAAGACTGAAGAACGAGAAACCTGACGAAGCATTTAAACAACATTCAAACCAGCAAGTCGAACTGAATAGTCACCTTAAAAAGAGCCACTTCTCCAACAAACAGTATTTAACCTCACAGATAAGTCTTGTAGCAAATGCCAATAAAATTTGCAACAAGTTCTTGTATTATTTGTCAATACATGTATTAAATTTCCATTGTGTGTTTGTCTGTTAAGGAACGAGAAATTCTAAGAGAGAGATCTAACAGCATATTTTCAGAAGGCTGTCGAACTGAATAGCCACCTTAAGAAGAGCCACCTTTTCTAGCGCACTTCACCAAGAACTTTATTTCACCTCACAGATAAATCTTGTAGCAAATACCATTAAAATTTGCAACAATTTCTGTACTTTTGCTAATATATATGTCTGTAATTTATATTTGTGTTTGTTTCCTTCTTTCGTCGAATAACAACCACTACTGGAGAATAAGGGCTCCAACGAAAACCCGTAAATACTCTTAATATATACTAGATGTAGTATATATCTTGAGTCCTTCTGTATTTTATTGTTACCTTTTGCATACTGCTGTATGTGATAAGGAGCTAGCTTAATTGTCATCGTTACATCTTAGTTCAAACACTAAAGCATAAATTCTGAATTAGACTACATTCTGTTACAAAATTTCATAATCAGCTTATGATTAATGTACGTACCTGTAGTTAGAATATTTGAATTAGGGTCCGTTAGATTCAGAATAACGGGGTCCTATGGAAAGTTACCAGACAGTTATTGGCGGTTAGTAATGTTTTTACTTGATCCCTTGAAAAATGCGCCATTACAGATGCTTTGGAATTAGTCTCAGATGTGACTCAGATTTCAGTTTAAATTGTATTATTCGGACTATTGTCCTCATCTTCATTGTTATCTGTACAACATTTTAGCCGATGTGCCCTCTGGCCTTCTTTGAGGTATTTTTGTTCGGACTTGGGAACCTTCTCGGACTCAGGAACCTTCTTTTCGAACTCAGGAACCTTCTTGTCATATTGAAGAACCATCACGGAACTTTAAACCTAATCCTTTATTTAGTCCATGGGGGTATCCTGTTCTCATTCTGCTAACCATAGCTGGGGTACAGGTGTTAAGCTGTGTTAATTATTATTCTATGATACTGTCGCCCTTGACCAGGTGTTAAGCTGTGTTAATTATTATTCTATGATACTGTCGCCATTGACCAGGATTGAACCTGCTGTCTAGAGATAACTGTCACTTAGAACTGTCTTAATCTAACTCCTTTATTCACTAGGCTATGTGTCCAAAGTTTGAAAAGAAGGTTCCCAAGTCCGAGATGGTTCCCTAGTCTGACAAGAAATACCCGTGGAAGTATGTTGTATACCCACATCTCGGGTATATAATGGGAGAGAGAGACTGACATGATGAGGGGCTCTTACTTGTTACTCTCTGCTTTCTTCGTCTACATCGTCAGCCACTTACTGTCTGCTGCTAATTCAGCCACCATCTTCTCTTGTTGGGCTTATTTCTCTTCAGGGCTTTCTGCTGGTGGTTGATTTTTCTTCTTCCTTATTTGGGCTGGGTGTCTGTGCATTATGTTACTTAATCAATAAAGCAAGACTTGTTGTTTTTTCTTATAAGTCTTTTATTTCAACAACCCCAGCTCATATTCTGCAGCGAATCGTGAGTGGCTTTCAGAGCACCGACAATAGCGTCTGCTCTCCCTGAAAATCTGGTCACATCTGAAACTGAAACTATCTCACGCCTGTAATCACATGCTATCGGAGGGTTCAAGACAGGGTCATCAGCTATCAATCATAACCCTAATGGTTATGGAAATTCCCCACTTAACACCTTCTGATTTTAAATCTAACAAATCCTATTCAAAATATCTAACTACAGGTACGTACATAATTCATTGACTATCCACAAATCATGTAACAAGTAGATTTTCAAATAAACATGATTTTTTTCTTAAGGGCCGGCTTAGCTCAGTCGGTAGAGCGTTCGGCTAGAAACCACAAGGTTCCTGGTTCAATACCAGCCTTCGCCAACTCAGCGTATGAGTAGCACATGGATCTGTGCGGTAAAGTAAGGAGCTGATGGTAGGTGTGGCGCTTCACCTCAGATGCTAAAATAATCTCCTTGGTCTAGCGCTATTGAAAAGGGGATAGACTCCCTCGCTGACTGGCTGATACCGACTTTAGGCCGCCCCGTCGACTTTTTTACTTACATAGTTTTAATGCTGTAGAGTTTGGTAATGAATAATACTTAATAATATCTGTTTTTTACTCTTCTGCTACAAATAAATATCATGGTATGTTTAATTTAGAAAAAAAAAAACTTACTGGACTTATTTAGGACACTACAGTATCTACTCTATATGGTAAATAAAGATGAAGATTTGGTTTAGGCAACCTCATGGACACAAAGAAAGGGTCTAGTTTAGTGTTTTACTTATAGCTCAGTCGGTAGAGTGTCTGACTAGGAACCACAAGGTTCCGGGTTCGATACCAGCCCTCGCCAACTCAGCATATGTGTACCACAGGGATCTATGTGGTAAAGTGAGGAGCTGATGGTAGGTGTGGTGCTCCACCTAAGACGCCAAAACAATCTCCATGGTCTGGCACTAGTGAAAATGGGATAGACTCCCTCGTTGTCTTGTTGATACCAACTTTAGGCTTACTTATATTGTAAACCAAACTCCTGTTAATTGTACATTCAGGTTATAATTTAAAATTTAAGTTATTAGTTTTAATTGATTGGTGATTTGAGGAAGGGTAATTCCATGTTAAATCACCCAGAAAAAAGTAAAATTGTCACCAACCCCCTTTAATTTTTCTGAAAATTTTAATGTTAGACAATCCTCAAAATTTGAGCTTCCAATTCCAAAAATTGGCAGAGTTATGTCAATTTTTAGCTCTCCAAATTTGATTTTTTGTCATCTATAAAATGGATTCTAGAGCTGCCCGACAACCAAAAATTGGTTTAAAAATCTGAAAGTCAACCAATTTTAAGTTACTGATAGGTTACAAAATCGCCATTTTTCGTGACCCCCCCCTAAAAATTTGGAGTGCTAAAAATCGAAATAACACCGCCAATTTTTGGAATTGGAAGCTCAAATTTTGGGGATTGTCTAACTTTATCATAATCCACATTTGGACAAAATTTAAGAAAAATTGAAGTGGGCGGGTGACATGGATTTACCCAGAAGAATTTTTATCATTTTAAAGTCTTATTCTTTTTTAGAAACTCCAGTTATTTCACATTTTTTTTAAATTCAGTTTTTGCAAGCAAGGTCATCAGACTGACTTTTTCTAAATACCAAATTCCAGAAGTCTATTTTTTTGTTTTACTTCTCTTTTTATTTTATTTTTCAATTTGGTTGGTATCAGAAAATTCATTCAGCTTTTGGGCTTTTTTTTTCCTTTTTTACATGTCAAATTTATTTGCACAAAAATTACATACCATTCGTTTTTCAAAACATTTTCTTTAAAAATTTTTTTTAGACATTTACATATGTTGAAAATACATATAGAAAAACCCTTCAGGAAAACCAAATGAAAGTTGTTTCAAAATCCCAAACCATGCTGATATTAAAAAAATTTTTGTTTTACTTTTATTAAAAAAAAATTGGTTTGTATCAGAATATTCATTTGGCTGTTGGGTTTTCTTTTGACTTGTGTTTTTCTTTACATGTGAAATTTATTTACACAAAAATTACATCCCATTCATTTTTAAACACATTTTGCTTTAAGAAAATGTTTTTGACTTTTACATATGTTAAAAATATATATACACGACAACCCTTAAGAAAGACAAGTGAAAGTCGTTGTTTCAGAATATATATATATTGATGAATGAAATTTATTGTGTACAGTGCTCAGGTGTACCACAACTCATCAAAGTCTCATGTCAAGTACACAGAATAATGTATTAGTGTCAGGAACATGAACAGTTTACATTAGTAATATGCATGTATGTGTGCGCGTGTGTGCATATGTATGTGGAGAGTGGCATCAGGTATAGTGTCGGTGGACTACAGGAAGCATGGAGGTTTTGAAAGATTCAGTGCTTCGGCAGCCTACAACAGATGCGGGCAGTTTATTCCATGTCTTCGCAATTCTGAGCGTGAAAAAATATTATTGTGATATATATACATATTTGAAAAATAGATGGAAATTAATCCGACAGTATGAAATTTAATTTTTGAAAAAACATATGATGTTTGTTATGTAATTGCTAAAAATATGGAATGCTTCACGAATTTACGTGTCATCCTTGCGCAGGGGCCATGCGAATGGATGACACGCAAATTCGTGAAGAGTTCCATCTTTTTTTAGCAATTACATAACAAACATCATATGTTTTTTCAAAATGTTAACTTTCATATACATATTTATATATTTTTGGAGGATATGTGCTTAATTGAAGTCATACCTAATTTTTGAAAATTAATTAGCTAATAATTAATGAATTTAGGCGGGTATATATGTTCAAATGTAAGGCTAAACAAATCGAGAAAATGTCAAAATTGTTGGCTAAAAGCCATATTAAATAAACACAGTGTTTATTTACGCACTCTTATATGTATATATGTGGAGAAAATGTAGAAAGAACAGGGGATGTAATAAAGGATGGAAATTTATTAGTTGTAGTATCGAAGTTTGAACATTTCGGTTTATAAAGAAACCTTTTTCAGGACAATATGAACCTAGTCAAGGAGAAAAAAAGGATTTATGTAGTTAAAAGGATTTGATTATTTAATGTTGAACTGAAATATTGATCTTCTGCAGACTTTGAGATATTATCATTAGCTAATTATGTTAAATAACTTGGTAAACGATAGTTTCTCATCTCTGTGATTTTCAAACCAAGACTTACCAAGTGTCATTGACTTCATCTACATACAATCCTAACTTATATTATACATGTTCTATTAATGATATTGAGCACTATTTACCAATAAATATAGCTCACTATATTATCAATGTTAATGTCAATAATATTATTTAGGAAATTTAAAATTCCCCTTTCTTAAATGTCACTCTTCACTGAATATTCTTTATTCTCTAACCAGAACTGTCACCAAAAATTCTTTTTTTTGAACACTTCAAAATTCTCTGTATTTTGACCGTTTTAATTTCAAATATTAAACATTTTGCCCTGAAGAAGGCCGTTTTCTTTGTATACTTAAATATTTTATAATTTTCTATTATTATTATTTTATTTTATATCTAAAATAATAATAAATAGAATACGATGTGTACATGAACAAACTCCCAGCCGAAACACGTGTTGGTACTTCATTAAACCAATTTTATCCATTCAACATTTTCTTTCCTTTATTTATTTATCCTTTCAACACACACACACACACACACACATACATATATATATATATATTTAAATGTCCCCTAGGAGATTGCAGTCTTCCAGAAAATGATAATACATACATTGGATTCACTCAACCACATTGTCAAGGCGTCTAACCCTCCATTTAACAGACAATAGCTCTATTTCACAACACCTAAATTACATTCATGTCCCCACTCAAATTACCGAAATATCCTAACGGAAAATACACACATTCTGCACAAAGAAAAAAATAAACAAAAACTCCAAATACTAGAAACTCTATACATAAAACAATACAAACCATCCTTAAACAAAATTAATTTCCAATGCAGTACACACATTTTAAAATGCCTATAACACCTTTCTCATCAATTCATCTCCTTCCAGCCTCCACATTAATATATATATATATATATATATATATATATATATATATATATAAGGACCTGAAGGGGTCAAAAAGTACTTACCTAGGTTTCACCTAAATGCTCATCAGGATAATTCTGACTCAGTGAAACCTAGGTAGGTAGTTTCTGACTCCTTTAGATCCTTATAATTATGCTCTACTTAGTGTATTGAGCACTTTTTATATATAAAAATTAGACCACTCCTTCGTTTTTTTCTTTTGGGCATTTCATTATGATACCAATGATTATTTTTAGACAGTATGGGTGTTTTGGTTTTTTTCTTTCTTTAAAATTTTTCCCCCAGATATCAGCTTGTATATTTCTTTATTTGCAAACTGAATTATCTGTCTTTTTTCCACACCATCAAAGTTATAGAAATAAAAATTATATATATATATATATATATGTATCTATATAAATATGTATGTTATGTATAAACTTTGTTCTTGTGAACATTGTTTATTTTTGGTATTTTGAAGCATTGGAAAAAAAGAACAAAAACAAAAAAAAAAAACTGAACAAAAAACAGAATTTTAATATTCCACTGTTGTTCTGTCCCTGGTTCGATCAATTCCGATATTTTGGGGTGAGCCTTTACCTTTTTCAAGGTATATGGAATAGAAACTATCTGGAGAAAAATGAAATACTGTATATGAGAGAGAAAAAAAATAAATGAAGTGAACGGATTTGGCGTTGTTTAGCTGTTATTTTTCTTTCGAAATTGTGTGATATAACTCATCCGAAATCGATCATGGTAATCGTTTGAAATTCGGCATAACTTTGATAGTGAAAGTCATGTGCAACTTGAATAATGATATATATATATATATATATATATATATATATATTTTATAAAAAAGAAGATCCGCAAAATCTAGTATGTTTTCAGAAAAAAATTTAAAATTCTTTTTATCTTACATATGCAACACGTGTTTCAGATCTTCTGGTATCTTCTTCAGGTTTTGATTGATAATATATGTATATATATATATTGGTTTTGTGGTTGGTTTTGAAGGTTATCACAATGCAAGTGTAAAGAAAAATAAGCTAACTATGGTGTTGTTTGTTAACCTTTAATTTCTTAATATTTCGAGATAAAATCTCTTTACACTTGCATTGTAATAGCCTTCAAAACCAACCACCAAACCAATATAAACACAATACTTCAAGCAAATTATAAAATACTGGCCACCCAGTTTGTAAATTGTATTCAATCTACATTGTAATGACAAGTGATTTTCAAAGTATAATTATCAACAAGTTCATCTCACACATGAATTCTCTAGAATTGTATGCCTTTTCTTGTTTAAAAAAAAAAAAATTCTAATATTTTCAATTTTAATTTCCCATCTATGGGTTAAATAGAAAAACATGAGTTGATAAACAAAATTGTATTATGCATTAAGAATGAATTTATCTCACAACTTTGTCGGCATTAAATGACCCACCGAGGTTGATATGCCGTAAAACAAAACAAACCAAACCAAATCAATTTTAATTTGGGGAAGAATATTTTGCTACTTTCTTGCTATTTTTAATCTCTTTTTAGCATTTATAAGTGTGTGTACATGTGAGTGTGTATGTATGTGTATGTGTGTGTGTGTGTGTTTGTGTGTGTGTGTGAAAGGTATATAGACCCAAGCAAAGAAAATGAGTGTGCATGTGTGTGCGTGTGTATGTGTGTGTGTACATATGAAAGGGAGAGAGAGAGTGTAGGTGTTTATCTGTGAAATTGTGTGTGTGTGTATGTGTGTGTGTGTGTGTGTGTATATGTGTGTGTGTGTGTGAAAGATATATAGAGCCAAACAAAGAAAAAGTGTGTGTGTGTGTGTGTGTGTGTGTGTGTACATATGAAAGGAGTGAGAGTGTATGTGTTTATATGTGAAATTATGTGTGTTTGTGTGAAAGGGGAGAGAGAAAGAGAGAATGTGTGTGTGTGTGTGTGTGTGTGTGTGTGTGTGTGTGTGTGTGTGTGTGAAGGGTTAATATGCAAACAAAAGGTTTGGGCAGTCAAAATAGGGTCACATCCTCCTGTTAATATGTCTAGCTATAGTAGAGATGTAAAGGTCAAGTGGCCCTCTATAAGGCAAAAATAGAAAAAATAAAGAAATCAAAAAGAAAAAAAAAGGAAGAAAGTGAGGAAGGAAAGGAAGGAAAAAGGGAAAAATACAAAGGAAGAAAGAAATGAAAGAAGGAAGATTTTTTTCAAAGTTCACATATATCATTATGACAATATATTATATATATATATATATATATATATATATATATATATATATATATATACATATATATATATATACATACATATATATATATATATATATATATATATATAATATATATATATATATAGAGAGAGAGAGAGAGAGAGAGATTCTAATCAACAAAATTCATAATATATATATATATACATTGTGAATGTTCCTTTGTCACCAAATAAATAGATATGTAAAACCTTTATATATTTATTTTATTATATTATATAATTATATATATAATTTGAAGTCATACCTAATTTTGAAAGTCAATTAATTAATAATTAATTAATTAGGTGGCATACCTATTCAAATGTAAGGCTAAACAAATCGAAAAAAAATCAATCTCTGTGTGTACATCATACAGAGATTGATTTTTCTCGGTTTGTTTAGCTTTACATTTGAATAGGTATTTAATTAATTATTAATTAATTGACTTTCAAAATAGGTATGACTTCAATTAAGCACATATTCTCCCAAAAATTGTCGGCTAAAAAGCCATATCAAAACGCATCGTTTCTGTATTTACTTCTATATATATATATATATATATATATATATATATATTATAAATCTATAGATAAATAAATTATTTTTCATACATCGAAATATTGTTCAATATTAGCTATGAAAAGGATATAAAATATATTAATTTTAACAATATTGTGTGTTTTCATACTCTTTTATCTATACATATACCGTCGGATTCATTTCCTTACTCTTAACTCATATATATATATATTATATGTTGAAATGAAAAATAAAGGGAAGAAAATGTTGAATGGATAAAATAGGATTTATATTATTTTATTTTACTGGCACGTGTTTCGGCCAGGAGTTTATCCATGCATACATGTATTCTATCTTTTATTATTTTAAATACAAAATAAAATAAAATAACAATAATAGAAAAACTACAATTCTTTTTTAGTATACAAAGAAATAACAGCCGTTATGGTATGGTAAATGGAAAGTTACCATTAACTGTTGAAAAAGTGATTGACAACCCATATATAATTCATGGGTTACTTACAAATTATGACTGTAAGTGTACTAAGATTTAAATAATGGTATGGTAAATGGAAATAATAAATGTTTTTGCATAAAAAGAGTGCTCAATGCTATTATGTCAGGGCACATATAAAACTCATAAATAACAGAATTATGGAAACTATAAGTCCATTACTTTAAGTTTCATGTATTTTATACAATCTTCAAACAGAAATGTGAAAAAAATGGCTAATCAAGCCTCTATATATCAGGAGGTGTACACACATACACACACACAAAATGAGAATTTTAATAAATATAGATGAAATTGCAGTAAAAATTTATGATTTCATGATATAAATCTTTACCAATAAATCTAGCCTAGAACAAAGAGCTGTACTGTCAGCTTAAAGTTTTATTGGCTAATTTAATTAACCAATCAAAGTGACAATTAATCAAATTTAAATTTCAAAATAATAAACATCCTCTAGGCTTGAGAAGGTAACTGACTTAGAGTTAGTTAGATTTTGGCCATTAGTGGAAAGGACTAGACACAAGGATTGTCTGTTCCCAAGATACCATTTTCTCACCATGCGGTTTTTAAAAATCCTTTTGGGCTTCAGGGTTTTTAATAAAGGTGTCTTTAAAAAAATTAATAAAGTCTTGCTTCATTATTAAAAACAAAGAAATGAGCATAGACAACCACAGCCCAGCTGAACAGAAACCATATAAACCAGAGGAAGAAATAAACCTGAAGGAAGATGTCCGGTCGACGAAATAGAACCACTGAAGAACTCATCTCTCTCCTCTCGCCATTTATATACACAATACAAAAGGGGTATATAATACTGTTAAAAAAATATCAAGAAATGGCACTGACTCATCTAAACTAAATCTAGGTGTCTAGTCAGCAATCTAGACGTCTAGACATCATCCCTTTATTATATAACTTGCTCAGCTGTGCATACCTTTATTTAAATTATGCATTTAAAAAATTTTAAATGTTTTATTCTCAACATTTTTTTTTTATCACACTTTGTACACACACACACTCACATAAATATATTCATCTCCTTTTCACTAGTGCTAGACCATGGAGATTGTTTTGTGTCTGAAGAGAGGAACCGTCGAGAAACCACAAGGTTCCAGATTAGATACCAGCCCTTGCCAACTTAATGCATGAGTAGTACAGCTTGGATATGCAAGGCAAAGTGGGGAGCTGATGATCGGTGTGGTGCTCCACCTCAGACACACAAACAATCGCCGCGCAAGTGAAAATGGGATAGATTCCCTCACTGTTTGGCTGATAAGGACAATAGGCCACTCTTTCAACTTTACTACAACTATAAACAAGAAAAAAGCTATGACCCCCACCCATCCCAAAATGACTTTCCTTATCAGGGGTAGTATTGGAAAGGACAACCCCATCATCTAAACAGGAAACTTAATCCTTGAGTCAAAAGATCACACCTCAAGCTAAAATCATCCAGGGAAGTTGTAGTTTGTAGTGGAGAGGCAGTGGAGATTGTAATATCTCCTGCCCATGTTTTGAAATTAGGGCGTTTGTGTGGCGAGTGGGGTGGGTTCAGGGTTGAGAACAGA
Source organism: Doryteuthis pealeii (assembly GCA_023376005.1). NCBI lineage: Eukaryota > Metazoa > Mollusca > Cephalopoda > Myopsida > Loliginidae > Doryteuthis > Doryteuthis pealeii. The sequence continues at coordinate 14,527,602 of CM042140.1, read as the reverse complement.
AAATAAATAAATAAATAAATAAAAGACATTTTTGGGGCTGACTGACAAGATTAAAATCAAAAACAAGAAAACCACTGACATTATAAGAGTCAAAGACAAAATTCGTAATTTTCTGAACTTTTTATCTCGAGGTCATATAATTGTTGATATCCCTTTACGCACACACATATGTATATATGTGGTTATATTCAGACTATATAAATGTATATAATTATACATAATTATACACTCATAAACACATGTATGTATGCTTATAAGTAAAGTCGTCGGGGCGGCCTAAAGTCGGTATCAGCCAATCAGCGAGGGAGTCTATCCCCTTTTCACTTGCGCTAGACCAAGGAGATTATTTTAGCGTCTGATGTGGAGCACCATACCTACCATCAGCTCCTTACTTTACCACACAGATCCTTGTGCTACTCATACACTGAGTTGGCGAGGACCAGTGTCGAACTAGGAACCTTGTGGTTTCTAGCCGAACGCTCTACCAACTGAGCTAACCCAGCCCTTTGGTACCATTATAGTATGTGGCCTACCTTTTGAATGTGGCCTACGAAATCATGTCTCTCTTATAGTGTGTGGCTTACCATAAAAAGCATATTATAAGATTATAATAACAATGGCTAATCCTAATCCTAACCCTAACCCTAACCCTGTTTCAGAATTTTAGAATTAAATAGATCTCTGATTCATGTAAATTATGGACAAATTCTTTTTTAATTATTCTTAATTACTATATACAGCTTATGACTGAATAGCATTTCTTGAAATTAAATATATGTGAAAAATAATTAGTTTCAATAAATTGCCTACTACTTATATCTCTAAATATACTCTTACTGAGGTAGGACATATTCAAACCGGGTAGGCCACATACTATCACAGAATCAAAAAGGTAGGCCACATACTATAACGGCACCCAATTTTTATATGCGTGCACACACACATATTCACACACATATATACACACACACATGGATAGATGCTTTTAATTATACTATGCAAATAATTTTATATGCACACACACACACACACACACACACACACACACACACACACACACACACATATATTTAGACTATATAAAGATATATAAAAATACATATTTATGCACTCATAAACACATGTATGCATGCTTATAATTATACTATGCAAATTATTGTATACACACACACACTCGTGCACACACACACACACACACACACACACACAAACACACACACACACAATCACACATATTTTTTTGGTCTGGAGGTCATATAACTGGAAATATTTTGTTTGATTTCTTTGTTTAAGGGCATATCAACCTTTGTGGCTTATTTAATACCAATACATCCTTGAAGAAGAACAGTAGTGGTATTGTTTACTCAATAGCTGGGTGGATGAAGGGGTTCATAGGGTATTAGTATGAAAGTATATTTAATAGCATAATAGTGCTCTCTTATTAAATGTCACAACCCAACATGTTTGCTCTTATCCAATGGGGAGTCCCTCTCCAACTGTTTATATATATAATGGTATGTGCATGTATATGTGGTTATATTTAGACTATATAGAATATATATATATATATATAATATATATATATATATATAGGGTCATCCACAGACATGTGTTATAACTTATCAAGTCTCTTCAGTGTGGCTAGATATTTTGTAAGCTACCTACAGCCGGAATTGAAATCCGATCGGTTGAGTGTCTGTCTGGCACCTTAACCATTAGGCTATCATCACTTACAGAATGGGAAGGGGATTTTAACTGTTTTAATACATACATCGCTTTGTATGTAAAGGCCATCATAGAGGGCTCCATTCCTTATATACAGAAGAGTGTAGCGTTTACGCTTGAGTTGGCGGCCATCAGCGAAATCCCCCCCAGAGTGCTCAACCCTAGGGGATGGGGAGCATATATAGAGTCATCCACACACACACACACACACACACACACACACACACATATATATATATATATATATACACTTTTGGTTTTGTTTCTTTGTTTAATGGTATATATATTAACCTTCATGGGTTATTCAATGCCAAACCCATCCTTGTTAAAAACAGTAGTGGTACTATTTAACCTATAACTTGAGGAATGAGGGGGGTTCATAGGGCATTAGCCGAAAAGTGAATTTAATAGTGTTATAGCACGGCTGAAGTTTGAATTCACTTACTACAATATCAGAGCCCAGCATGTTGCCTATTACTCCGAGGGGAATTCCCCCCCAATTGTTTATATATACACACAAATATATCTATGTTTATGTGGTTATATTTAGACTATATAAAATATATATTTATACACTCATAAACAAATGGATGTATGCTTTTAATTATACTATGCAAATAATTTTATATGTACACCCCCGCCACACACACACATATATATATATATATATATATATATATATATATTATATATATGAGGTTAAGTAAACAAACAAATGTGTTTATTTTTCTATGGCTTTAAGCCGACAATTTTTGGAGGATATGTGCTTAATTTAAGTCATACCTAATTTTGAAAATTAATTAGTTAATAATTAATGAATTTAGGCGGGCATATATGATCAAATGTAAGGCTAAACAAATGGAGAAAATGTCAATCTCTGAATGTACATTTCGACCTATTAGGTCTCATCAGCAAGGTTATAGACATGGGAGACTGCTCCTTGTGTGACTCAAAACCTCCACTGTCAAGCTGACAGGCGAAGTCTCTAACCGTTACACTAGCTTGCCATTCCCACATTCTTCATTCGTTTTGAAACTTATTTATATTCCACTTTTTATTGACTTGCTACACGACAGTATGAGGTTAAATAAACAAACAAATGTGTTTATTTTTATATGGCTTTAAGCCGACAATTTTTGGAGGATATGTGCTTAATTGAAGTTAGCACCAATACCTTTGGGAAAGGTATGAATCCTACTCTCCCTCCAGCTATGGATAAATAGTAGTGCAGACTGGGCTCTTTAGCCTTAGTTAGGCAACTGGTCTAGGAGAAGGAAAACTCTGAATTCAAACCTGTTAAACTCTACTTAAAAAAATGACCTTGTGTTACATCTTGCTCGTGCGAAGGGGTTGGTAAATATATATATGTAAATTGAAAAATGGAAATGAATCCGATAATATGTTGAGGATAAATAAATAAAAGACAGGAAATGTTGAAAATTTTAAAAAAAAATGTTAAACCATTTTTATCCATTCAACATTTTCTTTCCTTTATCTATTTATCCTCAACACACACACACACACACACACACACACACACACATATATATATTATTCATCATATATATATATATATATATATATATTCATCACTTTGAATTTTTGTTAAATATATATATATATGGATATGCATATATATGGATTATATGTATTTATATATTGTTTTAATCTTCTTACTTTTCTAACATTAATATTCCATATGAAATACATCATATCTTTGTTAACATTTCGTTCCCCGCCTATTCACGTTCATGCATGCGTCATCTTATGCTCTTCACCTTCCATTTTTGCACATGCAATGATCACGTCATTGACTTTCGCAAACAAACGTGCATATAAAAATGAACGGTTAATAACATCATATTCACACATTCACTATACACTTAACATCTTTCATTTTGTCCCTCACATAAACATTACTTAACAGTGTCCTGAAGATGGTACAAAATACCGAAATGCTTAAGTATTGACACATAAAATTGTTTCCCTGATCATAACATCCTGTGTTTGTTATATTTTTAAAATATTTTCTTCTCATATATATATGTGTTATTTTTAATCCTATTTTTAATCCTGATATTTCAGACGGACCTCCACCTTTCACCAAAGAGTTTCATAGAAAATCTACAAGATTCTTTGACAAGAGGTCATATATATATATTTACCAACCCCTCCGCACGGGTAGGATGTGACACAAGGTAAATTTATTAAGCGGAGTTCAACAGGTTTGAATTCAGAGTTTTCCTTCTCCTAGACCGGTTGCCTAACCACGGTTAAAGAGCCCAGTCTGCCCTACTATTTATCCATAGCTGGAGGGAGAGTAGGATTCATACCTTTCCCAAGGGTATTAGCGCTAAGTGATATGACAAGAGGTCATATAAGTGCTTATATACCCTTCACACATTTGTATATATAGTCATATATAGACTATATAAATATGAATATAAATATATACAAGTGGAGGCCCTGTGGCTAACATGCTGGACTGCAATATCATAGTAAGTGAGTTCAAACTCCAGTCACATTATAACATTCACTTTCAGACCAATACCCTTGGGAAAGGTATGAAACTCCTCATCCTCTCAGCTATGGGTGAAATAGTACCACCACTGTTCTTCTACAATGATGGGTTTGGCATTAAAAAGCCCATGTAAGTTGATATGCCATTAAACAAAGAAACCAAAAAAACAAAAATATATAATATTACCTGTTTTAGCTCAGTCGGTGGAGCGTTCAGCTAGAAACCACAAGGTTCCTAGTTCGATACCGGTCCTCGCCAACTCAGTGTATGAGTAGCACAGGGATCTGTGCAGTAAAGTAAGGAGCTGATGGTAGGTGTGGTGCTCCACCACAGGCGCCAAAAAAACAATCTCCTTGGTTTAGCACTATTGAAAAGGGGATAGACTCCCTTGCTGACTGGCTGATACCGACTTTAGGCCGCCCCGACGAATTTTACTTACTTATATGCTCATAAATACATGTACAAGGGATCTTCAAAAAGTTCTAAGCCTCACCCAGATACTTAATGACTACTCTTGCTTCTTTTTACATTTTTAGATTTTTTTGAAAAGTTTTCACCTTTGTATGTGCCTCAGTTGTACAGAAATTAAGACATAAATCCGAATTAGTATTTCTGGGTGGAACTTAGAAATATTTGAACAACTTTTCTATATATGCTTATGATTATACTAAGCTAATAATTATATATTTGCTCTACTAACGTATTGAGCACTTTATATTTGTTATATCGCTGTCTTATCAATGTGAAACTTGAATCAACTAACCACTGTGACCATTTTCACCGGTAAGTCACTTTTTCCGCAAGTACTATATATATATATATATATATATATATATATATATATAATACAAAAGTCCACAGAAGAAATCTTCCTTACGACATAGGAGTTTTTTTTAAACAACCTGTTGCAGTTTGAGAGCTCAATGTGTGCTCTTATTGTTAGAATCACAGAGCAAATTTATAAGTAAAGAAATAACAAAAGACTTAGAGATTTTGCATAATAGTCTATTTCGGGGAGCTTAGACAAAGTGTCTAATTCTCCCAAATCATCAGATGCAAATGATGAATTCTTTATTACTTTTAAGGCATTTGAAAACAGATTTTTTTAATTTCTTTTTTTTTTATATTGTCCTGTCTCGCTCAGCTGTAGGGTAATAAAAAAGAGATATCTGACCACTTGTCAGTAATTTGTTAGGAATTTCTGTTAAATCAATCTATTCCAGATTTCAACTAAAAGGACCACCCCAGTTCATTTAGAATTCATTTATTTAGTAGTTTATTTCTTCTTCATATTCCTATTTACCTTAATTTATTTTTTATTCTATTCTATTTTATTTTTTATATTTTTTTATTTTCAACTACTCTGGAGTCAAATCGGCAGTCAGCTGAGTGGACAGCAGTAGCTGAAAGCCATCCAAAGTGACCAAAGATGCAAACATCAGCAGGTAAGGTTTTGGCCTCTGTATTTTGGAATGCGCAAGGTATTTTGTTCATTGATTACCTTGAGAAAGGAAGAACTATCAATAGCGAATATTATATAGTATTATTGGTGCATTTGAAGGAAGAAATCACTGAAAAACGGCCACAAATGAAGAAGAAAAAAGTACTCTTTCACCAAGACAATGCACCGTGTCACAAGTCAATCACAATGATGGCAAAACTACATGAATTGCACTTCGAATTGCTTCCGCACCCACCCTATTCTCCAGATCTGGCCCCCAGCAACTACAGGCTGTTTGTAGACCTCAAAAGAATGCTCCAGGGAAAGAGATTTGGCTCCAATGAAGAAGTGATATTGGAAACTGAGGCGTATTTTAAGGCCATAGACAAATCACAAAGACATAGACAAAAAAGGCATCAAATTGTTAGAGAAGCATTGGAATCAATGTATCACTCTAGAAGGAGACTATGTTGATGAATAAATTTGAATTTTGCCTAAAAGTTGTTGTTTTATTAGTTAGGCCGAGGACTTATTGAGTGATGTGTTACTAGGGCTAGTGTTAATTAACAAGAACAAAAGAACTCCTCATATACTGGATTTTTCTGTTCCAGCAGACCACAGAGTGAAAATAAAAGAAAGTGAAAAGAAAGACAAATACCTAGATCTTGCCAAAGGTAACAGTGATACCAATAGTAGTTGGTGTCCTTGGAATGGTCCCCAAAGGCTTGGAAGGAAGACTGGGAGTACTGGAGTTCAGAGGAAGAATGGAAACCATCCAGACCATCGCACTGTTAAAATCAGCTAGAATACTCAGAAGAGGCCTTGAGACCTGAGGAGACTTGCTGTCACTCAGACTTCAGTGAAAAACTGCCAGTTAAAACTTATGTGAAAAACTTGCATAGAGAGAAAATAATAATATTAATATTGGCAAAGCAATGTTCATGTCAGACAAAGTCTATGAGCATAACCAAAACTATTGTAGTCAAACAAAAAATACCTTTCAGTCAATGATAAGAAGGCAAAAACCTGTCTACACAAGAACACAGACAAAATAGTAAAGATATAAAAGCTTTGTGGAGATTTGCTATTGGTTTTCAATAGAACATTGGTCAAGACTCTTTTGAATAATAATAATAATAATAATAATAATAATAACCATCTGAGGAGACTTGCTGTCATTCAGACTCCAATGCAAACCACGCAAGGTGGAAAAACACGCAAGGAGTAAAAAAACGAAAAAAATAAAAAATAAAAAAATAACAACAACAACAATAATCAGGAGAACAAGAAAACTCCTAAAAACCAAACTCAACAGCAAAAATCTCATCAAAAGAATTAATACCTGGGCTGTCCCCATTATAAGATACTCTGGGCAATTCTTAAAATGGACAAAAGAAGAACTCCGACAGATTGACCAAAGGACTAGAAAATTAATGACAATGCACAAGGCTCTCCACCCTAGAGACGATAGAGATAGATTATATGTATCAAGAAAGGAAGGGGGAAGAGGTCTTGCCAACATAGAGGAATGTGTAGAGGCCAACAACTCGAATAATACACAAAAAAGAGCAAAGAAAAATTACTTATGGCAACCAACAATAGCAGATGTAATATCTGGACAAACAAAAAAACAACAAAAACTAGAAAACAAAAATAGGAAGAAAAACAATTATATGGACACTTCAAACAACAAATTGGAGAGGTTGCACATAAAAAGACTTGGGCATAGTTAAGAAAAGGAAACCTCAAAAGAGAAACTGAATCACTAATAATTGCTGCACAAAATAATGCCATAAGGACAAACTATATCAAAGCAAAAATTGATAAGACCCAACAAAATAGTAAATGTAGACTATGCAGTGACAGAGATGAGACTGTAAACCATATAACTAGCACAACAGGAATACAAAACTAGGCATGATTGGGTTTGGAAGGTGTTCCACTGGAAATTATGTAAAAAATTAAATTTTGACCCAACAACAAAATGGTATATGCATAGACCAGAATCTCTTCTTAAGAATGAAATGCATAAAATTCTCAGGGATTTTGAGATAAAAACGGATCACCTTATCCCAGCAAGAGATCAGACCTAGTGTTGATTAACAAAAAAGAAAGAACTTGTCAACTGGTGAATTTTTCAGTTCCAGCAGATCCCAGGGTGAAGATGAAGGAACACAAAAAGATGGACAAATACCTGGACCTTGCCACAGAACTAAAAAAGCTATGGAATATGAAAGTGAAAGTGATACCAATTGTAGGCGGTGCACTTGGAATGGTCCCAAAAAGCTAGGGGAAAAAAAATGGAAAATCTGGAAATCAGAGAAAGAATTGAGACCATCCTGAATACTGCACTGCTGCAATCTGCCAGAATACTCAGAAGAGTCCTGGAGACCTGAGGAGACTTGCTGTCACACAGACTCCAGTGAAATACCATCAGCTAACACTGGTGTGAATAACTCTATAATAATAATAATAATAATAATAATAATAAAATAAATGAAAATGAAAGAAAACAAAAAGATATACAATTACTTGGACCTGGCCAGAGAACTGAAAAAAAAAACAAAAACAAAAAAAAAACTAGAAGATGAAGGTAATGGTTGTAGCACTTGTAATTGGTGCCCTTGGAATGGGAAACAGAATTACAATATAAGGATTTAATGAAGAAGAAATGAGGAATAAATGAAATCCGAAAGAAAATGAGAAGAAGAGATTGAAAAATAAAAAGAAAAGAAAAGGAATAAAATGAGAATATAAAAAAAGGAAAATAATAAGAAAGAAAGAGAGAGAGAGAGAGAAAGAGAGAGAGAGAGAGACAGACAGACAGATAGACAGACAGGGAGAAAGTGGGAAGAGAAAATAGAAGAAAGCCAAGATGAAAGAAAGAAAAAGTAAAAAGAAATAAAAAGAAGGAAAAAATGATAGATAAAAAGAAAAGAAAATGAAAAGAAATAAAAAAAGAAGGAAAAATGTAAAATATAAAGGCAAAGTAAATTAAGATGAAAGAAAGAAAAAGAAAAAAAGAAGGAAAAATGTAAAAAAAATAATAGATGAAAAGAAAAGAACGAAAAAAAATGAAAATATAAAAGAAAAG
>CM042140.1:14511321-14513821 GCA_023376005.1 Doryteuthis pealeii | reverse complement strand
GAAGAACGAATAGAACATTATTTTTCTTTCAGAATACAAGGTGTGTCAGAAAGTACAAAAAATCTCGATACCGTTTTGACACACCTTGTATTAGTTGCTCAGTTAGGCACACATTTTCATTTATATTTCCATTATAGTTTTAATTTTTAAATTAAAAAAGGTAAAAATTCAATCTTAATACTTTTTGATTGTGTTACATAATTCGTGGGTTACCTACGAATTGTGACTGTAGTGTAGTAAAATTTAAATGACAGTATTGTAAATGGAAAGTTACCATTATAGCCATTATAGATGTTACTGACAACAGCATTCATTATTATTCACTGACATAGCCACTGATTTCTCATTGGCTAAAGGCAAAGCGTGTGAAGGGAACTGAGTTAGGGTAGTTAGAATTTGGCGGTTAGTTGAAGGGGCCAGACATGATAGTCTTCTATTCCCCAGTAAGCCATCTTCTCACCATGCTGGTGAAGCCTTTTGGGTTTCGGTATTAATAAAGGCATCTGAGAAAAATAAATCAAGTATTGCATTCATTATTAAAAACAGAGAGAATGAGCTTAGACAACCGGAGTCCAGAATAAAAGAAGCCTGTATCAACCAGACGAAGAAATCACCCCAAAAGAAGATAACCAGTCGCGAAAAGAACCCTCCTAAGAATTCTCTCTTCCTCCCCATTATAAACCTGATACAAAAGGGTATATATTTATATTTACCAACCCTTCCGCACAAGCAGGATGCGACACAAGTCAATTTCTTAAGTGGAGTTTAACAGGTTTGAATTTAGAGTTTTCGTTCTCCTAGACTGGTTACCTAGCCATGGTTAGAGCCTAGTCTGCCCTGCTATTTACGCATAGCTGGAGGGAGAATTGGATTCATACCTTTCCCAGGGTATTAGCGCCATGTGAAATGCAAACAGCTTTGTCCAGGAATTGAACTCGGGTCGACGAGTCAATTTCCTACAACTCTAACCATTAGACCACGCACCTCCATAAAAGGGGTATATAACAATTGCATTTAATGGCATATCAACCTTTGTGGGTAATTTAATGCCATCTTTGTAGCAAAAAGTAGCGGTACTATTTAATTCAGAGCTGAGGGCTGAGGGAGATCATACCTTTCCCAAGGGTATTAGCGTTGGAATATTTGACAATATAAGGTGTGCTGTGGCCCACTACTTAAACTTATCGATTCTACATGGGCATGTGGATTAAAACCAGCCAATCAACACATTCAAATATGTGGTTAGTTAACTATTTAATCACTGATCTTGAAAGCCATTCATTTGCAACTAATTGCCACAGACAAACGGATCAGCAACCAAAGGATTCTGCCTAACACTGAGGAACAACCAAAGGATTATTCACTAAGGAACAACCAAAGGATTTTATTTAACACTGAGGAACAACCAAAGATTATTCACTAAGGAACAACCAAGGATTTATTTAACACCGAGAACAACCAAAGGTTCTTCACTAAGGAACAACCAGGATTTTATTTAACACGAGGAACAACCAAAGGATTCTTCACTAAGGAACAACCAAAGGATTTTATTTAACACGAGGAACAAACCAAAGGATTATTCACTAAGGAACAACCAAAGGATTCAGCCTAACACTGAGGAGCAACCAGGATTTCTTCACTAAGGAACAACCAAGGATTTTATTTAACACCGAGGAACAACCAAAGGATTATTCACTAAGGAACAACCAAAGGATTCTACCTAATACTGAGGAGCAACCAAGGATTCTTCACTAAGAACAACCAAAGGATTCAGCCTAACACTGAGGGCAACCAAGGATTCTTTACTAAGGAACAACCAAAGGATTCTACCTAAACACTAAGGAACAGAAGGGATCTCCACTGTAAAGTACTCTCACCTGCAGCCTAAAATGGCCACCAAAAATCATAACAATTACTCTAAAAGTGAACATAATACTGCTACTGGATTTTATCTCGCTTACTACGATTTGCAGTCTAGCATGTTAACCACTATGCACAGGACAAACTGGTGAGCAACTTATGAGATGGATAAATAGTAAAAAGTGTAATCAAATGGAAATTATAGACAACAGAAAGTCTGAACCAGTGGTTTGATTTGGTTTCTTTGTTTATAGCATTATCAACCTTTGTGATGATTTAATGCCAAAGCTACTGTAGAAGAACAGTAGTAATACTGTTTAAAATCATAGTTGGGGGTGTTCATATCTTCCAAGGATTAGTCCCAAAGTGATGGTAATAGTGCACTAGAGTTTGAACTCCCTTACTTTGATGTGCATTCTAGCACATTAGCCACTACACCATGGAGTTCCCCCGAACAGCCTCTTGTTCTCCAGATGCTTAAATATCTTAAAACATAGAAGTATTATTGGGGCAATTGAAGAGGTTGACATGAAAGAAACCCATGATCTTCCAAATATGTTAAACAAGGTGCTATGAAGAGAATGGAATAAAAGGGACCTTTAAAGATCTATACTCTTATCACAAGTTATCCTATCTCTCT
>CM042140.1:14448288-14500788 GCA_023376005.1 Doryteuthis pealeii | reverse complement strand
TATATATATACTTGAATGTTGGGCAATGGTTAAAAATGATTTTTAATAATTAAAAACTGTTAAAATCATTGCCATCCCAAGTGTTCCATACAACTGCCAGTTTAACAACAGGAGTCAATCATCAGACCAATTGTCCTCAGATCTGATCATCAACTTATCTCGTAAAACTGGCAGTTGTATGGGATGCTTGTGATGGCAGTGATTTTAATAGTTTTTAATTTTTAGTTATCATTTTTAATCATTACCCAATGTTCATCTATTAAGTGGCTCTATTGTGGATATTGAGCACTATCACTAAAACAATGTTTTTGTTTTAAATTATATATTGAAATATTATAAAGTAATATTCATCTCACTGATAGGATAAAGTGATAATTTTTCCAAGCTGTATCGGTATCAGTGCTACTGTATGGCTACACCACTTGGATCCTAAGTGCTTAGAGAAAAAGTTACATGGGTACTACACTAGGATGCTGCATGCTGTCCTGAACAAATCTTGGAAGTAGCATCTTCCATGAAAACAGTTGTACGGTCACCCGCCTCAAACCATCCTGGTTGGGATCAACATCACATGCTGGACACTGCTGGAGAAGCAAGGACAAACTCATAAGTGATGTTTTCCTATGGACACCTGTTGAAAGTTTTTGCATATAAGGCATGGGGCAAATGGTCACTTCTAAATATAGACTCGTTGACTACCACATGACCACCGAAGATTCCTATTGTCCAATCACTGGCAGTGCTGCTGCTGCTGTTGCTGTATTTATAGAGGCCTGATTCTAATCTTAACTCATTGACACTTGGATTCTCTTGGACGTCAGACTTACAAAGAATACTATAACACCGGATTCTTATTGGCTTGCTTACTTACTTACTACATCTGGAACCAAGGATGGTGGCCAGATACTTAACAACACCTACACATGGACACACCAGTGTAGTTTGACCAGCAAAAACCTATATCAATCAGTTCTGTGCGGATTCTGGATGCCGTGCAGAGGACGAGCAGGGAGTGATGACCAATAGGGATGGTTGGCAAGAAAGAGTCATAGGAATCCATGCTGACAGTGTAACATGATGATGATGATGATGATGATGATTCATAGAAAATATATGAAACCCGCCCTTTTGGGCCCACCAAGCAAGCTTGGCTCCCCTTTTGATCAGGCGGTTGGGGGTAATATGAGCCATCCCTGGTCTGAACAATCTCCTACAACATTTGAGATCCCATGATCGAAGGTCTGAACGGTCTCCAGTGCCATCAAAGATTACATAATAGAAGTCTTAGAGTTAATTATGGTAATTTTGGGAATATTTTCACTATAGAGATATTTATGATAGAGATAAATCATATTTTGAATTTCTATCCAAATTGTCCCTCAGTGCTCATAGCCATGGACCAGAGAAGTGAAGAATGAGTTTCTTGATTTGCTTTGCTATTCAAGAAAGGCATAAGTAGGATGTGAAGTGGAAATATTTCTTAAATTATCGCTATTAAAACTATGTTCAAAAGGGAAGAGAAATCTCGATTGAAAGAAGCAAAAATGTAAAACAACAAGAATAAACAGCTGGATTTTTTTATGATATCAAATTTCATTCTTCCTCAGCAGAAATTCTAAACCCCTTTAACCTTATTATATAACTAGCAGAGCTACCCAGCATTGCTTGGGATTTAAAAAGTTTAAAATAAATCTCTTATCTATATTCATATAGAGATTAATAAAAATTATTTTTCTATATAAAAAGAGTTTTTAAATTTCAAAAGAGAATTTTTTCTCGGTCCACCTTCTTATCTATCAGATTAGATCTTGGTTTGCATACTCCCCACACCAATAAAATGTTTTCCCCAGGGGGGCAAAAAGAGGAGTTTTTAAATCTAAAAAGATGAAACCCTAAACTTTCACAAAATACCAAATTTAGCTTGGTAACAATTTTTCCCCGGTCCACCTACTTATATACCAGACTATTATAGCAGTAGTCTACCCAGAACCAGTGCAAGATGATTTGGCGCCCTAGGCAAGCCTTTAGATGCAGCCCCCCCCCAAACGTTTTGATAAGCCAATGTAGGTACAGTAATACATTACTACATTGTTTCTAACTCTCAAAACACCATTGATAACAAAACCGTTTCCTGCAAGAACACCAAAGTTAGGCAATGAAAAAGTTTTTGAACTTGAGTTTTTTCAATCAACAACAGTAATCCCTTTCCTGCAATAGTCTGCCTGCCACCATGGTAATCTCTTTCCTCTGACCGTCCTTCTCTCACAACAATCACAGTAGTCATCCTTCGTACTGAATTTTACCACTCTCACCGTCCCTCGCTTGGTTCATTCTACCAGTCTCAGCGACCGCCTGTTTTTTATTACAGCTCGCCCAATTCCCATGCAAATTACATCTTGTCTCATCCAGGTCTCTTTGCCGCTTACGCTGGGGGGATCGACTATGCCTATTACAGGCACCGATCAGCTTAGGTGGGTGACCATTTAAGCAACAGCTGGTACTGTAAGAAACCTGATATCAAAATTACTTGATTCGGCATTAAATGACCTGAAAAGGGTTCATATGTTATAAAAAAAACAACCAACAAACAAACAATTGATAACATAATTTTGGTTTTACTATTTCATCTATACAAATAACCAATTATTATTAAGTCAATAAATCTTTGACATAAAAGTCAATGAAACAATTTTTAGTAATTTTTTAAATTTTCGGGTAATCTTTTAAAAAATGACATATCATAAGCATTTAGCTCACTCCAGTGTCCTGTGAGTTATTACATCATTATTATATACAATTTTATATGATGATATTTTGTTTCTAGATATTATTTTCATAAAAATCTATATGTTAGATAACTTTAAATATATATTAAAATAAAACAAACTATATATAAATCAATAATATCAGTTATGTATTTATTGAATCTTGTTTTAAATGACACATTAGACCTTCTTTAAGCATTCTCAGCCCTGAGTTTATATATAATTCAGTTGTCCTTAACAATTTTATGTAATACTTGATACTGACTATAAATTAAATACTCATTGCTAAACTAGCTTAATTCCTGAAATTACTGTGAAGTAAGCAGTGACGTAGTTTTGGCTACAGACAAAAAGAGATTGAATCTCCATTATATATAGACATGTAGTGCAAAATAAGACACTTCTGAGTTGTGACCAGTCATTGGTCAGACAATATATTAAATTGAGATCTGAAGTATGAAAAGGAATTTAATTTGCCGTGAATTCATGCCCCCCCCCCCAGATGTTAGTGAGCTAGGAAATTGTTTAGTTTCCCTAAAGGGTAACACTGGCCCTGAGTCCACCAAGTAAATATGTACACCACTGCACTATAGAAGGTGTTTTGACAGAAAAGTGATATACAGTACTTTTTTAATAGTAAGGAAAAAGTTTGGTAGGGATGAACTTATTTATAGGTGATTCTATACATACATTAATAATCTTCATACAATGACTGCTATTTACACAGTAGCATTGCAACCAACAAAGCCTTCATCAGATGATGACTCTGGGTTCAGGCACGGTTTCGGGGCCAGAGCATCATTACCACTAAAACAGAGCGCCCCAGCAGTATCTCACGATACCACCAGACTTTGTCAGCTTGATGTCACAATATAGGACTGCCATATCCACGCTGATGTGGTTAGAGCTTTCTCCTATCTATCTATCTATCTATCTATCTCTCTCTCTCTCTCTCTCTCTATATATATATATATATATATATATATATATATATATATATGGCACATGGCAATAGCATAATCTTTACAGATCATTGCCATCCCTCACAATCCCACAACTCCACCACCAGAACCCTTCCTTGCATGAGCCCTCAAATGACTCATCAAACCTGCTGCAGATCCACAAAGTTTGATGTAAATATAACATTGAAAAGACTTCTTCCCCGTTGAATGAGATGATTCAGATGATAAAATTTGATGCTTATGCACCACCATATGTCTCTTAAGACCAGAAGCCGACTTACAGACCTTGCCACATATAGCACAAGACACATTATTTACTCCTGGAATCTGCATGGATTGACCCAGGTGAGATTTCCTATGATTGACATAGCCAGCCCTCGAAAGCAAAACTCGACCACATGTCAGACACTTCCAACCATGTATATACACATATATATGTACATATATGTATATATACATACCACTTCACTATAGAAGGTGCTTTGACAGAAAAGTGAAATACAGTACTTTTTTAATAGTAAAGAAAAAGTTCCAGGTGCAGCGGTTAGTAAAGAATGCCATACTGACATGAAAGGACATATCACTATTGATTTCCTTGAATAAGGCACAACTGTAAAGAGTGATTCCTATTACTAACTCGTTAGGCAAAATTCAGCCACTTCTGTGTACAGACTGTCAACTTCAGCCTATGATGAAATTAGCGCAGGTTTAAAAAAACAAAAAATGCTCAAAACTGGAATATGTTTGAGTAGCCCGTGCGACAAGAATATAAGTATATATTAAATTTTTACTTGAAGGCACTTACAACACAAGTATCGCATAAAATTCGATACTTTTTCTTATAGAAAATGAACTTGACAAGTGTAATCCCGGCAAAGGATGGCTCGGTGTGTAGAATACCGTACAGACTGTTTCGACTTTATTAAGTCTCATCAGCGGTATATACTAACAATTTCCCTCCGACAGAAATCGAAACCGGGACTTCAGCAGACACAGTGAAACACTAGTGAAACACTTTTATCGCCTCGGCCACAGTACACAGCTGACCATCCTAGCGAAATTAAGCTTGTCAAGTGATACTTACACGCCTCTACCATAATAGGTAAGGGGGTGTTATTGGGAGAATAATAACAAACAGACCGTATGCCCTTCGGCGAAGTGAATAAGATTTTGGATAAACAAACATCCAAAAATCTTAAGAATATAAGTATTTAGCATATAATAAATCTTTATAAGTAAGTTGGTGGTGTGTCCTATTGCCGGTATCAGCCGTGCAGCGGGGAGTCTATCCTCTTTTGTTAGGGCTAGACCAGGGAGATTATAGCTGTCAGTATAATAAAAGTGTTTTCTTCTATTCATCTTCATAAAGGTCTGTGGATATAAATAGGTAAGGAGAAATCAATTATGGTCTGCTTGAAGTAGGGTCAGTCCTGGAGGCTTTATCATTATATTTGTGGTAAATTTTATAATGAACGTACAGGAAATTGTGTTATAGAAACAGCCAAAACCAATCAGCGAGCGATTAATGATGGGGCATTTCGGTTTACGGCAATGCAAAAATATAGAAGCAAAATTTTACAAAGCAGAAATTAAGAATAGACAAAATTCAGGCCACATCTCTGATATGTATTTATTAAACTTAGTGTAGTCTGGCGCAAGAACATATATGCAAATCAAACTCAGTAATGGAGTAATCACGTTTTGATTGCATGGGATTCTGGTATTAAAGATACCTCGATTTCCAGGGTAGGTAGCGGTTCTGGGGGGCTTCTTTTGAATCTTCCCCGACTCCATGCGAGGTGTGGTACTGCCAGTAGTCCTTGTCTCTCACCACACACACACACACACACATACATATATATATAATATATATATATATATATATATATATATATATATATATTTGATCCCATAAATTTGATATGAGCACTCTAATTGGTAATTTAAATTGACTCTCACTACTACCATATAAGCAATGATCGTTTCCCCGGGAACTTGATCTCTGTGACCGTAACATACATAAACAAACCTATGTATTTAATATTTTAAATACAGCAGTCCCGCTACAGCTCTCAGTGGATGAGGGGATAAAATATCAGGAAGAAAAACAGCCAGTTTGAGTTCGACCCTAACCAAGGATAGTTGTTGTGTCTAGCCACACTGAAGAGGCGTGAAATGCCAAAACACGTGTCTGTTGATGACTTATTAATATATATACATTAGAAAAAAATAAAATCCTGAGATATTCAGTTTAGAAAATTGAATTTGAATTCAAAAATATGGTAGGGGTGAACTTATTTATAGGTGATTCTATACACATATTAATAATCTTCATACAATGACTGCTATTTACACAGTAGCATTACAACCAACAAAGCCTTCATCAGATGATGATTTTGGGTTCAGGCATGGTTTCGGGGCCGAAGCATCATTACCACTAACCCAGAGCGTCCCAGCAGTATCTCACGATACCACCAGACTTTGTCGGTTTGATGTCACAATATAGGACTGCCAGATCCACGCTGATGCGGTTAGAGCTTTCTCCTATCTATCTATCTATCTATCTCTCTCTCTCTCTCTCTCTCTCTCTCTCTCTCTATATATATATATATATTATCTATCTATCTATCTCTCTCTGTATATATATGTATATACACATGTATATTATATATATGGAGGCGCGTGGGCTAGTGGTTAGAGTTGTGGGAAATGGACTCGTCGATTCGAGTTCAATTCCTAGACAAAGCTGTTGGCATTTCACATAGCGCTAATACCCTTGGGAAAGGTATGAATCCATATAATCTCCCTCCAGCTATGGGTTAAATAGTAGGGCAGACTGGGCCCTTCAGCCTTGGGTAGGTAACTAGTCTAGGAGAGGGATAACTCTGAATTCAAAATTCCTGAGGTTGGTCGTTGATTGGGTTTGTGGCAACCTTTGATACACCAATTCTTTCCTATCGACTGTGCCAAAAAGTGTGGATGGTCCAACACAAGCCTTCACCACTATAAACAAATCCCTGTGTGGGAGTTCATTGTGTATATGAACCCTCATACGTCGAAAAATTGACGGGAGAGTCCATTTAAAATTTTTATATATATATATATATATATGAGTATGAAAAGGTGGAATGAAAACATCACACAATGCTGTTAAAGAGAAAACAATTTATAATATAATCATAGCTGATACTGATCAATATTTCGATTTTACAAAAATCATCATCAGAGCTCATTCACTCCGTGGTGTTTGGGTTGGAGAAAAATGTCAATTCCTATATATATATATATATATATATATATATATATATATATATATATATATATAAAGTCATCCTATATATATATATATATATATATATATATATATATATATATATCCTATATATACTAGCAAATATATGCACCCTCCGGGTGCAAGTATTTAAGTTTTAATGTAATGAAATGTCGTATTAGATTAGAAATGCTAATGAAACTAAATAAGAATGCATGTAAAAAGATTTGAAACAGAGGGGGATATAATTAAAAGATAGAACAACTGAAACTTACTCTTCCATCACTCATCTTTCATTGCTATTTTTTTCTAATTTAAGTATTTAGTTAAAAGAGGAAGTAAAGAATAAAATGACATATTCTTTCTTGTTAATAGATTTCTTTTAAGATTCATTGAAGAGATTTTTGCTTATATTCATTAAAATAAAACCAAACAGTTAGAAACCAATAATACAAAGCATATATTTATTAAAATTACATTTTTAATATCAATATGCAAATTAGCCTTCCCGTCACACTGTAAACCGCTATTTTGTTGTATATATAAATATAATTGCATGTTGTTAGTATGTAGATATGGTTAACAGTATAAATAATGTAAAACAATTTTATTAATAATTGAGGTTAAAATAAGGATAAATTCATGGTCAATGTGACGTCAATTACTAAGGGAATTGTGACATGAGTAGTGATTTAGTTTCGGTTACAGACAGAAAAACACACAATCTCCATTATAATAAGATATATCCTATATATATATATATATATATCCTATATATATATATATATATATATATATATATATATAAAAATGTCAAATCATATATATATATATATATATAAAGTAACAAGTAATGAACACTTATCTTTGTTGTGTTCTTTTAGGGTGAAGAATTCTGTTGTAGGTCCATTCATTGTTGGTTCTGCTGCTTTATCTCGAGGCCTAAAGTCGAGGGCATCCAGTGAGAATCAAACTCACAAATAAAGGCCTGCTAGCCCACCGTATTAACCATTACTTATGATAGTAATTTTGTAATGAAAGAAAAATCAGTCAGAAAATGAATAATAACGTTTCATATTTTCAACGCAGAAAAGTTTGTTCCCGCCCTGTTGGCTGGGGCGTTAGAATACACCAACTGCACCTCTGCAGAGGGGTAAGACTCCCCCAATGGGGCCACCTGTTGGCCGTGGGTGGCGACCCGTGATGCTTAAGGATAGAGCCCAGGTGGATGAGCAGTTCATGACATGCAATACTCCACTTTGGCCCTATCTTGGGCTAGAGGGGCGGTCGGAGAGGCCCCCTCCGATCAATCGGCTGGTCACGTCAAGCCCTAGCACCTATATGATTTTCCCAACCCTATTGCCCTTATGGCAAGCCCTAATCCCTTTTTATCATATGGGTGTTAGAAGGTGGTGGCTGCGGGTCTACATGTCCTGGGAATGACGTTAAACTCTATCTGATGGTGAGGTTCCAGTTCTGGAGGTTTGGGGAATGTGGAGCACCCCATTCATCACCATTGCTCCCTGGTCCACTCTGACCCGGAGTGGTAGTACCTGTTAGGGTCCCATCTATGGGTTAAATAGAAAAATGTATTTATAAAAAAATTGTATTATCCATTAAGACTGAATTTATTTCAAAACTTTATCGGCATTAAATGACCCACTGAGGTTGATATGCCATAAAACAAAACAAACCAAACCAAAAGTTTGTTCTTTGATTGAGTTGTATATTTTCTTAAGCCCATTTCCTGAAAAAATATCTTCAATGAGCAAGAGGGGGGGGGGATATTTTCTTTGACTGCTACATTTATTGCAATGTCTGTCATATAAAGATATGGACGTGGAAGAGTTTGGAATATCATTTATTTTGTTCATTCTGAGTAGTGTGGACGGTATTTGTGAGGTTTCAGCTATTAAGAAGAAAAGCTCTTTGTCCAGTTCTATGCAGCAATGGAGTGTGGGGAGGAATAAAGATGGTGGATTGGATAAATGAGTCCCTTTTGAGAGTGATGAGTCCAAATAACGAGAAGAAGAAGAAGAAGAAGAAGAAGAAGAAGAAGAAGAAGAAACAGGAAAAAATGAAAAGAAGAAGAAGAAGAAGAAGAAGAAG
Organism: Doryteuthis pealeii; assembly: GCA_023376005.1. NCBI lineage: Eukaryota > Metazoa > Mollusca > Cephalopoda > Myopsida > Loliginidae > Doryteuthis > Doryteuthis pealeii. The sequence goes on along the minus strand of CM042140.1, from coordinate 14,491,681 downwards.
AAGAAGAAGAGAAGAAAGAAGAAAAGAAAAAAAAGAAGAAGAAAGAAGAAGAAGAAGAAGAAGAAGAAGAACAGAAGAAGAAGAAGAGAAGAAAGAAAGAAGAGAAGAAGAAGAAGAAACAGGAATAAATGAAAAAAAATGGGGAAAATGGGGAAGTAAAATGGATGATGATAAAGAAGAAGAAGAAGAAGAAGAAGAAGAAGAAAAGAAGAAGAAGAAGAAGAAGAAACAGAAAAAAGAAAGAAAAGAAGAAGAAGAAGAAGAAGAAGAAGAAACAGGAAAAAAGGAAAAAAATGGGGAAAATGGGGAAGTAAAATGGATGATGATAAAAGAAGAAGAAGAAGAAGAAGAAGAAGAAGAAGAAGAAGAAGAAGAAGAAGAAGAAGAAAACAGGAAAAATTAAAGAAAATGGGGAAAAGGGGAAGAAAGAAGAAGAAGAAGAAACAGGAAAAAATGAAAGAAAATGAGAAAAGGGTGTGGAAAAAATGGATGAAGATGAAGAGAGAAGAAGAAGAAGAAGAAGAAGAAGAAGAAGAAGAAGAAGAAGAAGAAGAAGATTGTGATTACAATGATATTCAAGATTATGTCGATCGAAATAAGAAAAATTCTGGAGAGTAGAAGAAAGAAAGAAAGAAAGAAAAAAAATGAAAGGAAGAAAGGAAGAAATAGTTAAAAGCTGCAAAGAAGAAGAAGAGAAGAAGAAGAAGAAGAAGAAGAATGTATTCATGAGTGAAAGAGAAGAAGAAGAAGAAGAAGAAGAAGAAGAAGAACAGGAAAAAATGAAAGAAATGGAAAAAGGGGAAGAAAAAATGGATGATGATAAAGAAGAAGAAAGAAGAAGAAGAAGAAGAAGAAGAAGAAGAAGAAGAAGTGGAGGAGTAGCTATTAGAAGAAAATAGAGGGGAGGAAAAAGAAGAATATGGAAAATAAAAAAAGAATTAGGAAGAAGAAAATAAATGGAAGAATAGAAGAAGAAAGGTAGAAACAAATGGAAGGGGAAGAAATGTTAAAGAAGAAAAAGAGAAGAAAAAAATATTCCCATGAAGAGATTGGTAAATGATGATGATGATGATGATGATTATACAAAAAGCATCATGAAGTCACAATTATAAAATTATCATCCTCATCACAATGAATAAGAATGATAATAGACCTGAGGAGACTTATTATCACTCAGACTCCAGTGAAAGACTATCAGCTCTTGCTGGTGTGAAAAACTCACAAGGGGTGAAATAGTAATAATAATATTTTACAATTATCTATATCTAACTATTAATACTGTGTTTTTATCAGATAGATTGTGCTGTTTTTATCAGAAGAGCTGTGACTTGTTAATTATTTATATTTAACCAACCCCTCCACCACAGGCAGGATGTGACACAAGGTTAATTTTTTTAAAGCTAGTTTGAATTCAGAGTTTTTCTTCTAGAGAAATGTGGCATTATGTTTATCAATTTACGAAATGGAATCGGCAATCAGATTTCAAATTCTAGACAAGACTCTTTGCATTTCACTTTGGGAAAAGCAGGAATCCATTTACACTTCCTCCTGCTTTGGACAAATAGGTCATCATCAGGTCTCTCACCACCAATCCCTATCACTGGCAGGTCTTCTGCACTGATTGATGTAAGTTTTAGCTGGTCAGCCTACACTGGTGTGTCCACAGGAAAATGTCACTTATGAGTTCATCCTTGCTTCTGTAGCAGTATCTAGCATGTCTTGTTCATCTTACTTGGTGGTTCGTGTGATAGGAGGCAAGTGGTTGTACAGCTGCTAATAAAAAAAAAATTTAAAAAAAGAAAAAAAAGGCCACTCCCTTCTTAGTTGGGCCAGGAACTTTTCAGAACCTTGTATATATTTACCCAACCCTGTTCAAGATGATCCAAGCAAGTACACAACTAATTTTACGCTAAAAAAGAACTTCATAAAATGTATCTCTAAGATATTTCTTACTTGAGATGGACTGTGATGTTTTTATTTTTGTTTTGAAGCTTTCGAAATCAGAAGAAAAGAAGAAAGTGCCGTTGGATCCAACAAAAAGGTACAGTTAACATTTGAATTGTACAAAACAAGAGGAATCGGGGAAGGAGGAATTTCTACGTATCCTGTAAATCCCTCGTCATGCATAACGCTACAGCCACACCCAACGTCACACCCAACGTCACACCCCAACGTCAGTGATGATTATAAAAAATGTAATTAGTAAGCAAATTTTAAATTTCTGCTGAAACTGTTTGCATTAACTTTGAATTTAAGTATTTGAAAACTGATTTTATTCCAGTACAAGGCTACAATAATCACAATAAATTATATAATCACAATAATAATATAATATATAATTTTATTATATAATTGTATATTCCAAAGACTAATATAATTATATAATACAAATGTTACTTTTAATATTTTAAAATATCTTTTATATTTTAATATAGACTATAATAAAAAGACTATTATACAGAATGGGCCAAAAGTAGGGTTACAGTTAACACTTAAACATTTTACCTTTATTAGAAATTTATTTGGCCAACAATTCTCCCAAGACGGGGAAAAGTCTTGTAAAACCACCATTGCCTTGCAGCTTTACCAAGGAAAGGCTAAGGGAGTAAACTGATTTTATTCTAGTTTATTTTAATTTTTTTCTTCTCATCTTCTGGTACAGCACAAGAGTAATAACATAATACACTATGTCTCAAATTTGTAATTTTTAAATTTTTTTTATGAACTAATTGCACTCGGTTTTCCGAGCTTTGGCCGCTGGACTCATCGAGAGTTTAATAATAGCGTCGATTCCTGAGGCGCCCCCCTTGTGGGGGAATGCCGAAGGGATCAACGCAATTTTTGTTCTTTCCCACCCATGAGCTTCGGCTTGTGGGTGGGCCCACATTAAAACGAGGCCTTGTGCCCAGCCCATACGAGTGGGGTATGAGGCAAATACCCACTATGTCTCAAATCATTTTTTATGATACAGCCAGTTGAAAATGATAAACTTAATTATACATTTAAGAAATTTAAACCAAAGCAAAAAGCAACCCTTAAAATTCAGAATTCTAACAAGGTATATGGACATAATAGCTTTTTGCTGCTGCCATTAATTGGATATGTATTTACTTAGACCCTTCACCACGGGCAGGATGCAACACAAGGTACACCTGGAGAAAGGGTCAGTTTAGCTCAGTTGATAGAGCATCTGCCTAGGGAATCACAAGAATCCAGATTAGATACTGATCTCCACCAACTCAGCACTTGGGTAATCTAATCTGTGTGATAAAGTATCTAGGAGCTGACGGTAGGTGTGGCACTCCACCTCAGCAAAACAATCTTTTTGGTTTAGTTTATTTGGTTTATTCCATAATAATCACAATAAATTATATAATCACAATAATAATATAATATATAATTTTATTATTATATAATTGTATATTCCAAAGACTATAATATAAAGTAAAAAGTAAGTCAACGGGGCGGCCTAAAGTCGGTATCAGCCAGTCAGCGAGGGAGTCTATCCCCCTTTCTCTAGCGCTAGACCAAGGAGATTGTTTTTTTAGCATCTGAGGTGGAGCGCCACACCTACCATCAGCTCCTTACTTTACCGCACAGATCCCTGTGCTACTCATACGCTGAGTTGGCGGGGACCGGTATCGAACTGGGAACCTTGTGGTTTCTAGCCGAATGCTCTACCGACTGAGCTAACCCGGCCCCTTGAAAGACTAATATAATTATATAATACAAATGTTACTTTTAATATTCTAAAATATCTTTTATATTTTAATATAGACTATAATACAAAGACTAATATACAGAATGGGCCAAAAGTAGGGTTACAGTTAACACTTAAACATTTTACCTTTATTAGAAATTTAGTCATTTATTTACATTAGTATTATTTGTATTATTCGGACTATTGTCCTCATCTTCATTGTTATCTGTACAACGTTTCGGCCCATGTGCCCTCCAGCCTTCTTCAGGTATTTCTTTTCGGACTCGGGAACAGATAACAATGAAGATGAGGACAATAGTCTGAATAATACAAATAATACTAATTATCAAGCCTCATCTAAAAAATTCCGAGAAATAGTATTTATTTACATATATTTACATATAGATAATGAAGTAACTGTAACCCTACTTTTGGCCCATCCTGTATAATATAATTATATAATCACAATAATAATCACAATAATCCAGTACAAGGTCACAATAAGGATAAACTAATGTCGTACTGAGGGTAAGGGTTATTCTCATAGAAAATATTATCAGTGACCCGAGTTGAAATTCTTGACAATGCTGTTTGTGTTTCACTAGTACACTTGGAAAAGGACATGAGTCGATCTGTTCTCACCACTCGCTCCACCAGCTATGGTAGGATAGATTGGGTTATTTATCCTTAGTTAGGCAATCAGTCTAATAGAATAAAAACTCTGAATTCAAACCAGCTGTTATCCACTTAAAATTGACCTTGTGTCATATCCTGTTAGTGGCAAAGAAGTTAGGTAAATACGTATAGATTTAAATTTCTACTTTAACCACATTCTGGTATGACAATAAACTACATCTGGTGGTTAGGCTCCAGTTCAAGATCTCTGGTGGAGGAGTACTCCTTCATTGCTATTACTTCAAGGTCTACTCTGAACTGAAGTGGTAGTACCTGTTAGGGTCTCATTTATGGGTAAAATAGATCTGTTTGAAAATTATTGGTATTGGATAGAAATACTTGAAACTATAACCATGTACAAACAAATAATTATAGACAAATAAAAAAAAATGTAATTGAACATTGAAAAAACATTTATAATTGTAATCAATCATTTAGAAATAAATCATATTTCTACATTATCTCTTTGCCTACAAAATTTTTCCCACAGCTGTACCAAATTTCCTTCAACTGCTTCTCTATTGCAAATAGACTAAGTACCAGTCTCAGGATTGGTTCACAGACAAAACAAAAGATAGCAGGGATGTAAAAGGTGTCATATACACAAATATAGATATCTCCCGATTCACTAACTCAGCAATTCAATTTGCGCACACACCGCAATAAAGAGATATACTCGCCAACAAAATAAAATATAAGTTGCTGATGCTGAACAGAAGTTTACTCAATGGTAGCCAAAACGAAGTGACCAAATTAACACGGTTCTACGCATAGGCTCCAGCAGAACTTCCGGATGGAAAACAAGAATTCCTAAACAATAAGGGAAATAATATTGTAAATAAAATTCGCACTTTCATCCAATCCAAACGATTCGTGGGTGAAATGAAAAAGATCTCAGTTGATCCGATTTTGGGTCCTGACAACCTGTATAAAGTTGGCTTTGAAAAGCCGTCAAGTCAGAGGGGCAGCCGAACGGTCCACATCACAAGGGAAGCCGGCGGCACGAAAAGCTACACCTCAAGTCTACCAACCTATATCTCTCACCTAACCCTAACCTCCCGACCCTTACTGCCGACCAACTCTTAAAGGGGCAACATCCTACAACAACAAGAGTACACCAACTATGATACACGATTCGGCCACCGGACATTTCACTAACTTTATTATTCACGTTACAACTATCCCCAAAATATCCTTTAAATTCATTCCAATCTTTTTCTTGCTTTTCAGGTTCTTTTTTTTTTCAATTCAATTGTTGAAACTCAAATCTGTGTTTGGTTTTTCCTCGTCACCATACGCTTGCTACTAACACTGTTTATAACAGAGGTATTTCAGGACTCCTATAATTTCCCAGTAGTAAGCAAGTAATTTTGGATGAAAGAAGACGAGAACAACAATTGAAGATAAAGAAGCATATATTCAAAGGGTACAAAAATGTTGCAAAACTTATGGCTTTGCAGCCAGACTTATCTTGCTGAGGGTGTAGGTAAAGGTAGTGCTGGATGAAACCGCTTGCTGGTTGACAAGGTAAAGGGAACGCTTGAAAAACACGACTCGCCAGTTGATGGCCCCACGATAAGTGACTTTTGTCAAAGAGTTTAATATCGGCGCCCAATATTATATATTGGTGATGCCCTCTGGTGCCAAGGGCAGATAATTTAACAATAATTTTTCTGATAGATGTTCATGTTGTGATTTTTCTCTATAATGTGTGACATGTGCAAGAGTGGACAAGGGATAAGTTGCTCCAAGCAACACACTAACAAACTGCTAAGTGATTAGTCCTCCAAAATCTTTCATTATTTGTGATTACACTTAATATCATTGAACAGTGACGTCAATGTTCGGCATTCACTGATGGGAAAAAAAAACGATGTTGATATTAAAGACCAAGAGATCATTTCAAATACCATAAATGGTTTGATGCATCTGTCATCTTTATTTTTGACTGACAGTTTCTCACAGATGCAATCATCACCATGATCGCACAGGTGAGAAAGTCACAAAGCACTGTTGGCTGTGTTTATGCTATCCTAACTTAGATCTACATATGCTATATTACTGATATTGAGCACACTTTATTTGTAAATATAGTAAACTGCATTGTATATATATATATATATATATATATATATATATATATATAATATGATGAAAGACCCCAGCATTGTATATATATATATATATATATATTATAATATGATGAAAGACCCCAAATAAGAAACATGTATGCATAGAATGAATGTTCAAGGGTATAATAGCAGAGAAGATTTAAAACCTAAAATATAAGATTATGGGTACAATGTTACCCTTACTCAAGTTTCATGTGGAGAAATAGGAGAATATATATATATATATTGGAGGATATGTGCTTAATTGAAGTCATACCTAATTTTGAAAATTAATTAGTTAATAATTAATGAATTTAAGTGGGCATATATGTTCAAATGTAAGGCTAAACGAATCGAGAAAATGTCAATCCCTGAATGTACATTTCGACCTATTAGGTCTCATCAGCAAGGTTATAGACATGGGAGACTGCTCCGTATGTGACATTTTCTCAATTCGTTTAGCCTTACATTTGAACATATATGCCCACCTAAATTCATTAATTATTAACTAATTAATTTTCAAAATTAGGTATGACTTCAATTAAACACATATCCTCCAAAAATTGTCAGCTTAAAGCCATATAAAAAATAAACACATTTGTTCGTTTACTTAAGCTCATATATATATATATGTATATATATATATATGTATATATTATGCTGCACTAGTAATTAAGTTAAAAAAATTACTCTTATTTGTTGATGGGGATTAGAATACACTAACTGTATACCCTGCAGAGGAATAAGACCCCACCATTAAAAAAAATGGGGTGTTTTAATGAATCATTATAATATAATGATAGGAGGTAGATATTTGGGGTTGAAATGAGTGTTCCATTGCTGTAGCCTTGTATCAAGTTCGACTAGAATTATCAGCGAAAAAGAAAATGATGTAATTATAAATAAAGTGTGGTAGATCATATTTCTCTAACTTAAATTAGCAGAGACACAGAGTATACAGTATTTAGTGATTCTCAGTTTCTCACCTCTGCAATCATCAAACCAAGCACTTTGCCTAATGATTGTATATGCAAGAAATTAACAGTCACTAAGCACTCCCAGTGTTACATAATTGTTAGTACCCTAACACTTATTTACAGTAGTGTAGAAACCAAAATGGCTGTTATAATTTGCAGCCGGCAGCCTTGAAGGATTGAATTACAAGGCTTGACCTCATCCTGATCCTTCCGGTGGATACCGTGAGAATCGGTGCAGAAGACCCTCTTCCGGTTTAGATTAGAAAGAGTTTTTAGTCAGTATCGGCCAAACCACAAAAGTGGTAAGTTGTGTTAAGCACACGGCCAACTCAGTCTGCGCAGGTAGTCTGGTGGGGATTTCGAATAAAATATGATCTAAAGCAAATCGAAGTCTTGGGTTATTATCTAAAAACTACCAATGACACAGGGCTTCTGATAAAGAGAAATCCACAATGAAAGACAAGACATGAAGTCCCCAAGACGAAGTCTGGATGCTAGAAGAAGAACATAAGATACCAAAGATGAGCAGAAAAATAATAGAAGAAAAGAGAGTATACAACACCAGGCCCACCCAGAACCGGAATGGTAGAACCTATTAGGGTCCCATTTATGGGTTTGATAGAAGAAAATGAGTTTAAAAAAATGTGTTTACAAAAAAATTGAGTTTAAAAAATGTTTTAATAACCATCAAGAATTCTTCTTCTGGCGTCTTTGATATCTTAAGTTCTTCTAGTGTCTCTTCTAACATCTGGACTTCGTCTTGGTGGTCGGTTGCACTTAACTCATTTCTTCTTCTATATCAGTCTTGTTACCAAGACATTCACCAACCACAAAACCGTGTTATTTTCATAAGCTTTTATTTACTTTACTAAACATTTCATGTAACTAAACATAGCGCACGTATGCAGGTGAGTTCCAGTTAAGGCAGTACATCTTCTCTGCCTGACGTCTAAACTGAAACTGAGGACCCAACCAGGTCCCACGTGACTTCACGTATTTTGCGGGCTTTCTGTAATATTCCATGGAAATGTAGTTGGTATAAAATAACCCAACAAGGGTTGACATACCATACAATCCAACCAACTAAATAACTAACTGGAGTTGTTTCAGTGATTTGAAATTGGGGTTATTTTTTTTTCTTTTCTGTTTAGCAAAAGTAGCAACCCTCTTCGATAGCCAGGAATAATCAAATTCATTGAGTTGAGATTGTAGTTAATGTCAATGAAAGTCATATTAAGTACAAATTACAACTTTTAATATCCCTATAGTATATATAAATTTAATGCATCAGTCCTTCTGCTTTTACTATTGTTCTTTCTTTCTTCTTCTTCTTCTTCTTCTTCTTCTTCTTCTTTGCCTTCTTCTTTGCCTTCTTATTCTTTACCTTTTTCTTTGCCTTCTTCTTCTTTGCTTTCTTCTTCTTCTTCTTCTTCTTCTTCTTCTTCTTCTTATTATTATTATTATTATTATTATTATTATTATTATTATTATTAATATTATTTACTCCTTTTGAGTTTTCACATCAGCATTAGCTGATGGTCTTTCACTGGAGTCTAAGTGACAGCAAGTCTCCTCAGGTCTCCAGGACTCTTCTGAGTATTCTGGCAGATTGCAGCCGTGCAGTGTTCTGAATGGTTTCAATCCTTTGATATCCAAACTTTCCAAACCCTTTTCTAATCCTTTTGGGACTGTTCCAAGTGCACCAACTACAATTGGTATAACTTTCACTTTCATATTCCACAACTTTTTCAGTTCTTGGCAAGATTCCTTTCTTCTTTTCTTCTTCTTCTTCTTCTTCTCTTCTTCTATTATTATTATATTATTATTATTATTATTCTTTTACCTTTTCTTCTTCTTCTTCTTCTTCTTCTTCTTCTTCTTCTTCTTCTTATTATTATTATATTATTATTATTATTATTATTCCATTTCTTCTTACCGTTTCTTCTTCTTCTTCTTCTTCTTCTTCTCTTCTTCTTCTTCTTCTTATTATATTATTATTATTATTATTATTATTATTATTATATTTAATGCTATTTTCCTCTGGTGATATATAACTTTTGCATACTCTATTTTCACTATCACAATCCATTCAAATCAGTATCTTCCCTTGTACTGTTACTTCATGAATGCAACAAATTGCATTAGAGTTATGAATGGCTACAGGTTTCAACTCCTCAAAGTACATTGTTGATTACTTACTGCTTGTTAGTAAAAATTAAGCAAACTTATGAGATGACTCATTTCTTTTGCTTGCTACTAGATAATATTTATAATCAACTGAACTGCACTAGTTAGTAAGTTGATACACTTTGTCAGTACTTTGGTGAGGAGGCTTCTTCATATGAACGAGTTGACTAGTATCACCGTTGACTTGGCTCAGTTATTTAGTTTGCCTGTACTCACAAGAAGTAGACAATAAAAGTGAGGAGTCTATGATGTGTTTCAGTTCTACTAATTTTCAAAGGGTGTTCTGAAAGTAATGCCTCCTATTCATTTCCATGAAAACTACAACAGATATACCCAATTAGTATTATCTGCGTTATTCGGACTATTGTCCCCATCTTCATTGTTACTTGTACAACGTTTCGGCCAATATGCCCTCCGGCCTTCTTCAGGTATTTCTTGTCGGACTCGGGAACCTTCTCGGACTCGGGAACCTTCTTCAAAGTTCCGTGATGGCTCCCGAATATCACAAGAAAGTTCCTGTTATAGGTGATACACCCTATTGACCAATGGAATGCGCCGACGGCTTACTATAGATAAACAGGGATAATTGTGGCTTAGGAGCAAGCCAATGCGAGTGCCAATAACTTTGTTCGTTGGATGTAATTTCGACATCTCTCTATTGTATTGTCTACTTTCTGTTAATACATTTTTCTACTTTTCGTTACCCATTGTTTTGTTCTTATTTGACCCTTTAAAACCTCACAACAGTTCCCGAGTTCGAAAAGAAGGTTCCCGAGTCCGAGTAGGTTCTCGGGTCCGACAAGAAATACCTGAAGAAGGCCGGAGGGTATATTGGCCGAAACGTTGTACAAATAACAATGAAGATGGGGACAATAGTCCGAATAACACAGATAATACTAATCTTCAAGCCTCATCTCAAACATTCAGAGAAATAGATATACCCAATGTTCTGTTGTACATATATAGAAGTCAGATACCCTTGGAAAAGGTACGCATCTAACTATTTGTAAATATTTGGGCAGACTAGGTTCTTTAATCTTGGTTAGGCAACCAGTCTAGAAGGAAAACTATGAATTCAAACCTGTTAAACTCGATTTAAAAAATCGACCTCGTGTCACATCCTACCCGTGCAGAGGGTCAGTAAATATATATATGAATATACAGAAGCCAGATTCACCCGAGGATGGAATGGTATTCTCATATCTGGGCAGGTCCCTATCAGCTAATTTTGTCTACTTTGGTAGGGTGTGTAATCAAGTGAGAGTCTCTCGCAACTGGTCCAAGACCAAAAGTCCAGAACATCAGTCCACAGGGGACAAATTCTTGTCCAACAACGAAAATCACTTTCAAACACCCCATTTCTCATATTTGTGTACACTAGACTAACTCGCTACATGTAGTGTGAAAAGGGATTATCCTTCTCAAAATTTCCCCCAGTCTTTTATTTGGGCAAGCCATGTCAGACTGGCCAATCAATGCATATAGCTTCCTTTCAACACCCCATTTCTCATATTTGTATACACTAGACTAACTTGCTACATGTGGTGTAAAAAGGATTATCCCTTCTCAAAATTTCCCCCAGTCTTTTATTTGGGCAAGCCATGTCCGACTGGCCAATCAATGCATATAGCTTCCTTTCAAACACCCCATTTCTCATATTTGTGTACACTTGACTAACTCACTACATGTAGTGTGAAAAGGATTATCCCATCTCAAAATTTCCCCCAGTCTTTTATTAGGGTGTAAGGTTCAAGGTTATAACAATGTTATAACTTGTTGAAACGAAACAAACTCTGACACATGGTGTTGGACATAACATTTTATATAATAAACAGCACATTTATACGACAAGATACAGTAACAATGAAATACATGTACATGAACATACAACAGTAGAGATTAAAGGACTGGAGAGTCCATACATTAAAAATCACTTACTAGTCATGAGGGGCAGAAGCCCCCAGAAGAGTTGCATAGCGTTGGGAGCAGAAGCCCCCACCGAGAAGGGTGTGACAATGTGTCTAACCCATGTGGGTACCATGAGAAGAGGTAGCAAAGAGGCAGGGAGTTTCAAAACCCGCGCTTAAATATCAGAGGTCCCCTGGTGGTTGGCACGGAAACCCAGCGGGAAGATAACTCTCCCAGTCAAAGGGAAAATAATCCTAACAAGGGCAAGCCACATCCGACTGGCCAATCAATGCATATGGTTTCCTTTAAAAATGAAAGCTGAATTATTTTAGCTTTTGTTCACAGAAAATGCTGCTGCTGCTATGTTTATGCATCTTGAGGTAAAAAAGGTGCTAATTACCTTTACATTTGACACCACACACAAGCCACCCTAATTCGTTTAAACATCTGAGGCAGAGTGCACAACTAGATGCAGGACCTTGCTGGAGAGAATACTTTCTTGTCAGTTCAGCCAGTTTTTCCTTACTAGAATGTAGCCAGTTTGTCCCTCTTTTATCAATACTTTAAAGAGGAGCACTTATCATAATGGTTATCGTTGTAGGAAATGGAATTGGGAACCTGAGTTCAATTCCTGAACAAAGTTGAGTTTCACTTTGTGCAATTACCTTTGGCATGAATCTTTCTGTTGACCCTCACCCAGCTATGGGTAAATAGTAGGGAAGACTGGGTTTTTTAGCCTTGGTTGGGCAACCAGTCTAGGAGAAGGAAAACTCTGAATTCAAACCAGTTTTACATCATTTAAAAATAGTGTTACAATTTTTGTGGCCATTTTTAGGTTGCAGGTGAGAGCACTTTACAGTGGAGATCCCTTGTGTTCCTTAATGTTAGGTAGAATCTTTATGTTCCTTAGTGTTAGGCAGAATCCTGGTTGTTCCTTGGTGTTAGGCAGAATCCTTATGTTAAACAGAGTCCTTGATTGTTGATCCAGTTGTCCGTGTCGAATACAAGCAACTGAACAAGTTTCAAGATTGGTGATTAAATAGTTAACTAACCACGCATTCGAGCATGTTGATTGGCTGGCTTCAATCCACACGTCCATGCAGAGTCTATAATTTAAGTGCTGAGCTAATAGACTTTGTGTCACATCCTGCATATATTTGAGGGGTTGGGTAAATACATACTTCTCAGGAAGACGTTCAGATGAGCTGCATTCTTTGATTTTATCTATTTCCACTAAGAATTCGATCTGGTGTCTCTAATGAGTAGCATCTGTTCTTTCTGAATCTTCCCCACATTAGACACATGTTCCATTCCAACAGCTTATTTGGATTTTTGTTTTGTTGTTCTTTGTAATCCTATTTTGTTACTATGGTTTAAGAACTACTGTTCTTCTATAAGGATGGTTTTGGCATTAAATAACCCTCAAAGGTCAGTATGCTGTTAAACAAAGAAACTAAACCAAACCTATTTTGTTTCATTCTCAACCTTAATTATCATTTTATAACCCTTTGCCTTTAGTAGACAATTGGCCTGACTTAGAATTTAAGAAATATCTAGCACAATAATACGGACCATATTACCTTAAGGCACCCCTTTTTGATCTCAATTAAGAAAGACATGTTTTTCATTTACACCATCAATATCCAGTTGTTTGTTAGCTGGTTAGGGTTAGGGATTAGGGGTTAGGGGTTAGGTTAGAGTTAGGGGTTAGTTTTATAATTTTTTTAAAAATCTAAAAATAGTCTGTTAAAACAACCGGATATTGATGGTGTAAATGAAAAACATGTCCTTTCTTAATCGAGATCAAAAAGGGGTGCCTAAAGGTCATATGGTACAATAATACTATTGAGAATAATGAATCTTTAACTACTATTTTTCCACATAGTTACTACCATTGACTCTATATTTTCACCTGTCAAGAGACTGCTTGCCATTCTCAAAATAGATCATCATCACCATCATCATCATTATCATCATGTCACGCTGTCAGCATGGATTCCCATGGCTCTTTCTTGCCAACCATCCCTATCAGTCATCACTCCTGGTAGGTCTTCCACGCAGCACCTAGAATTCATATAGAACTGACTAATGTAGGGTTTTGTTGGTTGGCCCACACTGGTGTGTCCATGTGTAGGTGTCCATTTATGAGTTTGTCCTTGCAGCTCCAACAGTGTCCAGCATTTCTTGTCCCTCTCACTTGGATGGATGGTGTAATAAGAGATAGGTGACCGTACAGCTGTTTTCTTGTGGGATGCTGCTTCCAAGATTTGTTCGGGATAGTTCTCAGCATCTATCTGTAGATCCCATCTAGCTTTTTCTCTAAGCGCTTTGTTATGGTCCAAGTGCATCAGCTGTAGAATAATAATAATAACACAAGAGGTTCTTGTTTTTCTGGAATCACTTATTTCATCCCAAGTAATAATATTCCTTGGAGAACAGACACTCATCTCACGTCCGTTCTCTTTAAGCACTCAGTCCAGACTATGAACTCATCACTGTCTCTTTTTCTTACTCTCTTCCACTCTTCACCTGTTTGCATCCATTTACCAGTCAGAGATCGACATGTAGCCTTTCATTCGTCATCCCCAAAATTCTAATAACTTTCCACTATTATTTACACGTAACTTAATTTTTTGGATTATTTGGATTATTCGGACTATTGTTCTCATCTTCATTGTTATCTGTACAACATTTTGGCCGATGTGTCCTCTGGCATTCTTGTCGGACTCGGGAACTTTCTCGGATTCGGGAACCTTCTTTTCGGACTATAGTATAATTATCAAGCATCATCTCAAAAATTTCGAGAAATCAATTTTGGGTTTTTTTCCATCTCATTATCTAACGCGGGGGTTAGAAAGTATCCGACTAAATTTAAGTATACACTTTTTAAATCTCATATTGGTCACCACTGAATGTAGAATTCATTGGATCATAGACAAAAGGTAACAGTAAGATATTGAAAGACAGAGAACGGTGCAGCTTCAAATTATATCAAAAGAGGTGCTTCAGTCAATAGAAAACTCACTGGAATAACTGTATTTGAAGAAAATGAACATTTCATTCATTGTTCATTTGGTAAATACAGCTTCAGTTTTAATACTTTTAAAAAAATACACATAGTACTTTATTTGAATGCTCCAAAAGTACATTTGAACTGAACTGATTTTGCCCCGAAACATGCACCTTTTCATACAACCTGTCTGCCTTCAATGAAGCAGTCAGCCTTGACTACCTACCTGTTGTCATTGAAAGTTCTTTACTCTCTTCTAAACGAAGTTACAATTGTTGGCTGTCTAGTCAGTAAAAAATAATAAAACTTATACAAAGCTTAATTCAAACTATATACACTGTGGCCAACACAATCTGTTAGAATAATCTATTCTTTAAGACATCTTTTAGGTCTGTAGCATCTGGAACTTGACTCAGTCACTCCAGATGTCTGATTGAAATTACTCAGAAGTAGTAAAGTTACATTTGTCCGCTGTCTCATCAGTAAAAATTATAAAACTCATACAAGGCCTAATTTAAGCTATGCTGTTACTGCTACTATCTGTTACAATAACTAATACTTTAAGACATCTTTTAGGTCTGTAGCATCTGGAAATTGACTCAGTCTCTCCAGATGTCTGATTGAAATTACTCAGAAGTAGTAAAGTTACATTTATCCGCTGTCTCATCAGTAAAAATTATAAAACTCATACAAGGCCTAATTTAAGCTATGCTGTTACTGCTACTATCTGTTACAATAACTAATACTTTAAGACATCTGTTAGGTCTGTAGCATCTGGAACTTGACTCAGTCACTCCAGATGTCTGATTGAAATTACTCAGAAATAGTAAAGTTACATTTGTCCGCTGTCTCATCAGTAAAAGTTATAAAACTCATACAAGGCCTAATTTAAGCTATGCTGTTACTGCTACTATCTGTTACAATAACTAATACTTTAAGACATATATTAGGTCTGTAGCATCTGGTGCTTGACTCAGTCACTCCAGATGTCTGATTGAAATTACTCAGAAGCTGTAAAGTTACTTTTGTCTGCTGTCTCATCAGTAAAAAGCGGAAATTCCATGGCGTAGTTGCTATCATGCTGGACTGCAACATCGTAGTAAGTGACTTCAAACTCCAGTTGCACTATTACGCTCACTTTCGGACTAATACCCTTTGGAAAGTTATAAACCCCCTCATCTCTCGAGCTATATGTTAAATAGTACCATTACTGTTCTTCTACAAGGATAGCTTTGGCATTAAATAACCCATGAAGGTTTATGTTTGACCAAAATTAATTAGAAATTGCAATGGTTATGAGACAATATGTTTTGTAAAGATGCTAACCTTTCAGATGTAAAAATGACAAGGAATGTATTTTTCATTCTGCAGGAGAATTAAGAGAGGTAGTAGATAGCACGATTGATCAAGTTTTCAACTTCTCTCTCAATACTCTAAGAATTGCAATTAAGTCAAAAACTGACCAATCTCTTACCTTACTCTGTGTCTATCTCTTTCTTCCTCTCTATGTATCTCTTGACTACCTCTCATTATGAAATCTTAGTTTCTCTGGAGAGTAGAGAGAGAGAGAGACCCGGGAGAATTTAAAATGTATTTATAGATGGATTGTATCAAACTTCTTGATAGCTTTGCAGCATTTTGCTCTCCAATCCTTATAAATTGAAGGAACTTGCTCAAATTTATCCACATGTACACCAAGAGTTGAAAGATTGTTTTTCGCAATTATATATATATATATATATATATATATATATATATATATATGAGAAGAAAATATTAAAAAAATATAACAAACACAGGATGTTATGATTAGGGGAAACAATTTTATGTGTCAATACTTAAGCATTTTGGTATATTGTACCATCTTCAGGATACTGTTAAGTAATGTTTATGTGAGGGACAAAATGAAAGATGTTAAGTGTATAGTGAATGTGTGAATATGATGTTATTAACCGTTAATTTTTATATGCGCGTTTGTTTACGAAAGCCAATGACGTGATCATTGCATGTGCAAAAATGGAAGGTGAAGATCATAGGATGACGTATGCATGAACGTGAATAGGCGGAGAACGAAAAGTTAACAAAGATATGACGTATTTCATATGGAATATTAATGTTAGAAAAGTAAGAAGATTAAAACAATATATAAATACATATAATCCATGTGAATATGATATATTGAAAAAACAAAGGATGTTTACAAATGCATGGGCTCATCAGGAGAGAATGTGCAAACCGTTTCGGGGGTAGGGCCGGTGTTGCTTTTTAAACCGTCAAGAGGAAGGCCCTGAAACGGTTTGCACATTCTCTCCTGATGAGCCCATGCATTTGTAAACATCCTTTGTTTTTTCAATATATCATATTCACACTGTCGGATTAATTTCCATTTTATTTTCACATATAATCCATGTATACGCATATATAATTTTAAAAATATTTTCTTCTCATATTGTCGGATTAATTTCCTCACCAAGCAAGCCATCTGTTATTGTGTGTGTTGTGCTTTTGATCTTGGCAAAAGTTTTTCTTATCGGAAAAGAACCAGATTGTTTGTGGTTCAGCAGGATGTTTCACTTAGCTCAGAAGTTTCTTTGCCATTGTCAGATGATTTTCACGGGCCTTTTCTGGGAGCAGTTGACCTCTGTAATACTTGTATGAGTAGTAGCAAAGGTCTTCATTGAGTGCAAGCTTCATAGTAGAGGCTGAAATATTCAATTCACGTGACAAAGCCCGAATTCCAATGCCAGGGTCCTCCAACACTTTTTTCTGCAGTTTTTTGAAGAATTCTGCTGTATGAACACAATCAGATTGTCTGTTATGTTGCTTTCTTCTAACCACAGCCTCATAGTCTCCATTGCAATTCTCCTGTTCATGCTTGAATGGTTTACAGTGTTCAGGGAGCATTGGGCAGCAACCATAATCTTCTTATTTTGATGGCCAGCACAGATCATCATGATTCAGGTGGGTTCCAGACATCCATTCTATCTAACATCACGTATATGAAGGGTTCAAGCTTTTGAATGATGTGTAGTGTGCATCAATATCTCCAACCTACAGAGAAAAATAACCAAATATAAGTATGTCAAATATATCCTGAACACCCTGTATATATGTAAAAATGACCAGATGAATTGGTGGTGGGGATGATTCTATATGAAAAAAAGGAAGTATAAAAAGTATTTGTAAAAAAAAAGTTATTAAAATATAAAATGTGTCTCTTTATCACACCATTATTTGTTTTTAAAGAAAGAAAGAAAGAAAGACTGAGTATACAAACGAAAGTGTGAGAGAGTATTAGTTCTGAGAGAGTTCTTCAGTGATAGAGAGAGATATTAGACAGAGACAGAGTAGAGACTTAGTTGGTTAGTTCATTTCTGCTTACTGCTTCTGCTGATTCTCTGGCTGACATTTCGTCTAGTTGACTTGACTTCAAAATAAGGGAGTTGAGTTCTTCTAAGGGCTTCTGTTGGACTTGTTTTTAATCAAATGAACTACAAGACATTTTTTTTGCCTGATTAAGCTTCTTTAGATATGTTTAAATTAAGCCCAATCCAGGGAAATATCTTTAATTTTTTCATTTTCTCACTTATATGGCTGTCTGAAGAAGGTTGAAGCTCTCAAAAATGAAAATTTTGGTTGAAATAAATTTATAACAGCCAACGTGACTGATATTTAAGAATTTTCTTTATCAATATATATATATATATATATATATATATATATATATATTGATGTAATGAATAAGTAAATACCTTGGTGCCCCCTCACTATAATCTAATTGGACAGTGTCATGTATAAATATTTGACACTGGTAGTACAAGCGCCTAAGCCTACCAGCCTAAACTTACTCGCCAGACTACACCGCGACTGCTCAGAAGACATACTGCTATTCGACACACCAGCTACTACTGCGATAAATACCAACTTCATAATATATCCCTTAACCCGGATATATCATATATATATATATATAATATATATATATATATATATATATATATATATATATATGGCAAATACATCAACCAATTTTCGCCAGATATTACAAAAATAATCTGGCAATACGAAAAAACAAAGGGCAAAACTTGCAGACAGAAAATGGCTGCATTATTTAACTATATATGCCTACCAAAAAAAATGCTACCTAAATACACACACACACACACATATATATATATATATATATATATATAATATATATATTATTAGTGTGTATGGTTGGCACTATTATACTTGAAAAAGCTGTAGTAATCCAACGTACAATGTTATTAGAAGAGTGCTCAATATCTGTGATAGAGGGTTGATAGATAAATAAATGAACAAATAAAAGGTTTAGATTTTATTTATTTACATGGGAACAATATTTACAACCAATGGTTTCCTGCTAACGCATTCGTCAGGTAAACGAAATATTTTTTTTTTAAAACTATTTTGTTTACCTGATGAATGCGTTAGCAGGAAACCATTGGCTGTAAATATTGTTCCCATGTAAATAAATAAAAGCTAAACCTTTTATTTGTTCATTCATTCATTCATATATATATATATATATATATATATATATATATGTATATATATAAACTAAGGGACAAGGAGTAACTATCTGGATGTCTTATATCAATAGTGGATAATGTGTTGATGGAGTGGGTTAGCAACATGCACAATGCAAAGCTTGGTCAGAGGTTGGCTGTGAGCAGAGGTTTTTAATTCCATGAATCACCTAGCAGGGTAATTGATACGATTTAGCATAATCTTTGCCGGAATTAATTAAATTGTGCCAGTCAATAAACGAAACATCATCAAGACCCTACGTAGGAGGGGGGGGGATAAATATGTTTGCATTCAGATTCACCTCACCCCTCCCACCTCTTACATCCCATAATCGTTGCTCCTTCTCTTCCTCCGTCTCTAGCCTCCATCTCCCCTCCATCTCCAGCCTCCATCTCCAGTCTCCATTGACTCTCTACAGAACTTCCTCTTATTTGGCTTGTGTTCTTCCTTTAATAAAACAGAATTTAATCATCAGATCCCAGTTTTTTTTTGTTTTTTCTTTGTTTTTGCTTTTCTTTTTCTTTCTTTTTTTTCTTTTTTTTTTTCTTCTTCTTTTTTCTTCTTTTTTTTCTTTTGGGGGGGATTCTTTTCTTTCTTTTTTCTTTTCTTTCTTTTTTCTTTTTTTTCTTTCTTTTTTTTTTTTATAGGGGTCTTTTTTTTCTTTTTTTTCTTTTTTCTTTCATTTTGTTTCTTTTTTGGAGGGGGTGGATTGCTTTCTTTCTTTCTTTCTTTTTTCTTTCTTTTTTTTTTTGGATGGGATTTTTTTTTTTTTCATTCTTATTTCTTTTGTGTTTTCTTATTTTTCTTTCGTTTCTTTCTCATTTTCTTTTTTTATGGAGGGAGTTTTTTCTTTCTTCTTTTTTTCTCATTTTCTTCCTTTTTCTTTATTTCTTTTTGTGGGTGACAATTTTTTTTGCTTATTTCCTTTCTTTTTTTGGAGGGAAGATTTTTTTTCTATTTTTTCTTTTCTTACAAAGTGAGTTCATTGAAAGACTATATTCTTCTTTCCTTTTCCTTGACAACACCAGAAAAGCAAAGTCAGATGAATTAAAACACAATTCAGTGTCATTTGAATTAAACCAAAAAGAATTACTTAGAATTTGCTTTAATTGAAATTATAATTATTTTAAATTTATTTTGATTTAAATTTTTGCATAATTGCAATATCATGGTCATGGTAACAGATTAAATTATTATTTAACAAAAAACCCAACTCTGACCAAAGAGATCTGGATCCTCACTTGTTTACTCAGTTTTGTGGGGATTAAAATAAAACTAAAATAAAATAAAAAAAAAAAAACAACAAACTCCCATGGGCCTTCACCAGAAGAACCCTCTGCGCATGTGCAAGAAAAGGATTGACTTTTGACCCCCAAGAGAATATCTTGGCTATTCTAGTTTCAGCTGTAACTGGATCTAGTCGTTCCTACTGGTCAGGGAGATATTTCATTTCCACAGGCGACTATGACCGGGAATAAAGCCTAAGTCATAAAACCACCTTCTGTCTTTGTCTCTTTCTTTTTCATTCCTTGAATTCCTTCCTTTTCAGTGCGACCACCAAATGAGATGGAATTAAAAGCAAAAACCCTAAGAACATGCACCAAGAATATCCAGCTACCTTTAACTCTTAACATCCTGTTGAGATTTTTCTAAGTCCAGAGCATTCCTATAAGGATATAAAAAAAAATGGCTAAAAATGACCTTTGCATCTAAAGTTACCCCTATTATTTCCCTTAAATCAAAGATTTCTACATATGTTTAATATTAAATTTAAACAAAGGTTATTGTTTGGGGCTGATTAGTTAAAAACGAATGTGACTTCCAGCCGGGTGGAATGAGGTGGTACAGGAATTTAAGAGTTAAACCTTGAAAACACCCCATACCTCTTGCTACCCCATAGTTTCAATATTGCCTGGTATTTGTTGGTGTTGGTGTTATTCTATGATTCAATATTCTATTTATAATAACTCTTCTGTATTTTGTAAAAAATTCTAATCTTGAAACCAAAAACATACGAAAAAATCACCCCCTTTCATTATGGCATCCGGCAAGATTTTAAAAAATGTTGCAATATTCAATTAATTTATCGAGGGGTAAATGGAAATTAAATTTAATTACAAAGGTTTCATCAGGAGGTGTTTGTGGTGTAATGGTTATCATCTTTGAAAATGGACATGGCGAACTGAGTTCAAATCCTGGACAAGGCTGTTTGCATTTCACATAGAGCTAATGCTTTTGGGAAAGGTATGTATCTAACTATTCTCCTTCCAGCTATGGTTGAATAGTAGACAGGGCTCTTTAACCTTGGTATGGCAACCAGTCTAGGAGAAAAAAAACAACTCTGAATTCAAACTTTGTTAATCACCACTTAAAAAATTGACCTTGTGTTGTATCCTGCTTGTGTGGAGGGGTTGGTAAATACATATAATAATTTGTCTGAATTTTGTAAAAATTTTAATCTTGAAACCAAAAACATTTTAAAGAATCACCTACTTGAATCATGGCATCCAGTAAGACTAAGAAAAATGTTAGTAATTTTCAATTAATTTAACTGGGGATAAATGGAAATTAAAATTGATTACAAAAGCTGCATCTGGTAAAAAGCTCTGGTCTATATTATACATTAACAGTTCCAATATTCTGGATAAATTTGGAGTTTGAAGGAGACAACAGAAAACTCAATATGGTTAAATCGAACTTAACGGACCTAAATTCCACCATCGATTGTCACCCTGCCGAAAGAAAAAAAATACCAAAAATCAGGGAATTAACCAAATTTAATGAAATTTTCAGTGTTTTAAAAGGGGCCAGGTTAGCTCATTCGGTAGAGTGTTCGGCTAGAAACCACAAGGTTCCTAGTTTGATACCGGTCCTCCGCCAACTCAGCGTATGAGTAGCACAGGGACCTGTGCGGTAAAGTAAGCAGCTGATGGTAGGTGTGGCGCTCCACCTCAGATGCTAAATACAATCTCCTTGGTCTAGCGCTATTGAATAGGGGATAGACTCCCTCGCTGACTGGCTGATACGGACTTTAGGCCGCCCCGTCGACTACTATAAATTAATGAGTAAAAGATATAATGCACCAATTATTTTATTTTAATTTTTTTTTTTCAGGTCGGTTAGCTTTGAACCACGTATCTTTGAGAATCTGTGTTACACCTCAAAGATACGTGGTTCAAAATTAATTGACCTGAAAAAAATGTAAATGTTTTTAAATAAAATAACTGATGCATTATATTCTTTATTCATTAATATATGAACACTGAAAATTTCATTAAATTTGGTTAATTCCCTGATTTTTGGTATTTTTTTCTTTTGGCAGGGTGACATACGATGGTGGAATTTAGGTCCGTTAAGTTTGATTTAACTCTGAATATATTTGAGAATGATTGCTTCAGGACTATGGTAAGAGTTTCTCAAATAAATCATATCCAAATGGACAATATAAGAAGTGACTTTGAAATACCAAATAAAATCAGTGACATTATCGAGGAGAAAAGATTGAAGTGGTTTGGTCACATGGTACATAAAGACAACATCAATTATGTCAACAATTCATGAAGAAACAAAGACTCAAAGGAAAACCATCAAAATGACTTTATTAATAAAAGACACAAAACTATTTCTGCTTAGAGCAGAAAGTTTTGCAAAATGAACAAAATGAAAATCTTATGTAGACAAATTTATACCAGGAGTCCTCCCTACATTTTTTTTTTTTTCAGTTAGGTAATCAGTCGCTGCTATAGTTAGTGCTTGGTTTGGAAAAGTCCAGTGTGGTTTGGAAAGTCGGTTTTCAGTTTAGCAACTGGAGTCGATTCGTAATGATATCAATTACATCATTATTATCGGATTTTATTTTTTTATGATAAATTTCCACTAATTTTGTTACAAAATCAAAAAAAGATAAAATAGAATGAATTTTTTTATCTCAATAAAATCAAAATTAAAATATCATTTAGCTCCTACTTAACTTTACCTAACCATGATAGTGTCACCAATTGCATAAACTTATGTCATAATTTTAATTAAACCATTTTTTATTCTTT
This sequence comes from Doryteuthis pealeii, assembly GCA_023376005.1. Lineage (NCBI taxonomy): Eukaryota > Metazoa > Mollusca > Cephalopoda > Myopsida > Loliginidae > Doryteuthis > Doryteuthis pealeii. The sequence continues at coordinate 14,468,516 of CM042140.1, read as the reverse complement.
ATTTTTTTTATTTATTTTTTATTTATTTTTTCTTTATTTATTTTTTATTTTTTCTTTATTTATTTTTTCTTTATTTATTTTTTATTTTTTCTTTCTTTATTTTTTCTTTCTTTATTTTTTCTTTTTTTCTTTATTTATTTTTTCTTTCTTTATTTTTTTAATTTGGATTTGTAGAAAATGAATGAATAATGAATTATTACATTTTTTCAAACACTGGTTTAATTTCTTTGTTTAATGGCATATCAACTGTCATGGATCATTTAATGCCAAAGGTGTCCTTGTATAAGAATAGTATTGAAGTCAGTCAGTCAGTCAGTCAGTCAGTCAGTATACTATTAGTTTGGACAACAGCAACTGGCTAAGCACAACTGAACTAGATCCAATACAGCTGGTACTTATGGAACTCAAGAATAGTCCATTCATGTATTTGGATGATTCCATTCCTTGAGTCCTGATTGGCTGCTTGGTTTCTATGATGTTATGAGGCTTAATAAATATTCTGGCATTCTGCAGTAGGATTGCAACAAGATTAGATCCGTATTCAGTTACGGCTACTTGTTGCCTTGTTTTACCAATTCGACGATAATTGGAACTTAGCATGATTATTCAACAAACAGTTGTAGTACTATTCAAGTTAAGTTTTATGTAAAGCTAGAGATGTTTGCGATTCTCCCATTTTTATGGGGCTCCTGCACCCCTTAAACCTACTAATATGGACAGTAAACTTGAAGTTTGGTTTGGTTTGGTTTCTTTGTTTAATGGCATTTAAACCTTCATAGGTTATTTAATGCTAAAACCAACATTGTAGAAGAATATTAATGCTACTAGTCAACCCATAGCTGTGGGATGAGTAGTTTTATATCTTTCCCAAGTCCAAAAGTGAACGTAATAGCATAACTTGAGTTTGAACTCGCTTACTATGATGTTGCAGTCCAGCAGGTTAGCCACTACACCAAGGAGACCTCTCCTTTAAACACTCAGTAAAAACATTATTTTTCATGATATTAATATTATGTATAAAATGGGTGGTTAAACTGTGGCTCATGTGCCATATGAGGCACTTTGACATTTAATATGCGGCTCGTTGAAAATTCTAGTGAATTTGAATATTCAAGAAATTTTTACCCTAATCCAAAGAAATATGTAGCTTGTTGTAATGAGAACACAATTGGACACATGGCGTACCGAATATAGATGTATTAGATATAGGCGTTGAGGTAAGACAGTTCTAAGTGACAGTTATCTCTAGGCTGCAGGTTCAATCCTGGTCAAGGGTGACAGTAACATAGAATGATAATCAACACAGCTTAACACTTGTACCCAGTCATGGTTAGCGGAATGAGAACAGTATATCCACATGGAATTGAATAAAGGGTTGGGTTCAAAGTTCCGTGAAGGCTCTCGATTATGAGAAGAAGGTTCCCGAGTTTGAAAAGAAGGTTCCTGAGTTCAAAGAGAAGGTTTCCGAGTTCGAGAAGGTTCCCGAGTCTGAAAAGTAATACCTGAAGAAGGCCGGAGGGCACATCAGCTGAAACGTTGTACAGATAACAATAAAGATGAGGACAATCCAAATAATCCAAACAAGAAACCATGTCCGTCTTTTACTATTCATCTTTACTATCTGACCTTACCATGACGTCATGCTTCGTTACATGTTACAAACTTACAACATCCCTCCTTAGGTTTAAAGAAACCTTTATTTCAAACGTGACATTTATACAATTATATTCATAAATCCAGTGTTAGTAGTAAACCATTTCTGTCAATTTGGTAGATGTCAGTAGTCAACCTAATTGACTTGTTACATAATATCGTAGGTAGACTACAAATTATGTATGTAAGTGTAGTCAAAATTCAAATAACAGTTTGGTAAATGGAAAGTTACCGTTAGTGGTTAAAGGTTATTGACAGCAGTTAACCTTTCGCTGACTGATACCCTGACTTCTGATTGGCTGAAGAAAAGGTGTGTGAAAGGGAGCTGGTCTAGTTTGTTAGATGCTGGCCATTAGCAGAGGGGAGCAGATGTTAGGATCTTTGCTCCCAAGATGCCGGTTTCTCACCGTGGTAGAAAACCCTTTTGGGCTTAGGGTTTTTGCAATGAAGAATTGATGTCTAAATAACAATGTCTTGTTTATTTATTACAAACAAGAAATAAGCACAGATGACCCAGCTCAGAAGGAAGAAATCAGCCCAAAGAAAGATGACCACCGATAAAGTAAGAACAAGTCGTAAAATGAGAACCCATCTCATCTTCTCTCCTCTCTACTCTTTCCCATTATATACCTGATATGAAGTGGGTATAGGTGCATCCTAGTCTTCTGCCCTAAAAAACGCTAAGTGGTGCCTGCAGAAAATCCAACCCGTGCTACTTATGAATTCCCTAGCTGTTTAAAGGCGTTTTTCCTGAAAAGTTAATGCGATACAAAAGTGATATTTTACCCCCTCCTCAAGTCTTTTCTCAACAAGTAAATGTAAATATTTTAACCCTCCCTCTTTGAAATATTTTTTTTAGCAGTTTGAAGGCGTTTTTTATTGACAAATAACTTTTTTTTAGTGGTTTGAAGGTATTAAACGTAAGCCACCCCCACGTTTTTTTTATCAACAAGTAAATGTAAACATTTTACCCCCACACACACACTTTGAAATATCTTTTTTTTTTGTATTTTCATTTTATTTTAATTTGAATCTTTAAATAAATACAACCGAGTTTCGAAAATAGTAAAACAATTAATACATTATTAAACAAATACAAATAAAAAAATAAAAATATTTACATATTATTTTTTGTTTTAATTCAAAACAAATGTAAAATATCACTTTCATATTGTTTTCATATCGCATTTACTTTTTGGAAAAACGCCTTCAAACAGCCAGAAAGTTCATAAGTAGCACGGGTCTGATTTTCAGCAGGCACTGCTTAGCGTTTTTTAGGGTAGGAGGCCAGGGCGCATTTATGCAATATGCATCTGGGTATATAACAGGAATTGGATGTGCTGAAAAAATTTCTGGATTTGCAGGAAAAGTCTGAAATAATTATATAATTAAATAATAAGTCTAAATTTTGTAAATGATTAAAATATCTATATACATAACTCCATTGTTAGTAATAATCGATTTCTGGATGTTTATTAGGTTTTAGTAGTTGACCTGATTGATTTGCTGTTATAGTAGGAGTAAGATTAGGGATAAATTATCTGCCCCTGGTACCAGGGGGCAAATCAGTAAATATTGTACATTGGTGCGTAAATTGAATTCCATGACTAAGTTACTTATAGTGTTGAGCAGATAGCAGCAAGACATCCAGTTAAAATAAAACTGCAAAGAACTTCAGCAGATAAGTCTATAGCAAATGCCATTAAGTTTGCAATTTGTACCTTTCTGAATATATGTTTTATCTTCAATTGTTGTTGTCTTCTTCATCTGAATTTAATTGCCTACTTGTTAAGTTGGGAAAATATATGATACCCAGCAAAAAAGAATCATAGTATCTGGGTTTGCAGGAAAAGTCTGAATTAATTATATAATTAAATAATAACACTAATTTTGTAAGGTGAAAATCTGATTGAAATATTAGTAATTTTTTTAAGGGGCCAGGTTAGCTCAGGCGGTAGAGCGTTCGGCTAGAAACCACGAGGTTCCTAGTTCGATACCGGTCCTCGCCAACTCAGCGTATGAGTAGCACAAGGATCTGTGCGGTAAAGTAAGGAGCTGAAAGTAGGTGTGGCGCTCCACCTCAGATGCTAAAACAATCTCCTTGGTCTAGCGCAAGTGAAAAGGAGATAGACTCCCTTGCTGATTGGCTGATACCGACTTTAGGCCGCCCCAACGTCTTTACTTACTTTTTATTTTTTTACATATTTGTATTTTTGACATTACTGAAACTAATACAAATTAACAGTTTAAAAAACATGTATGAATAAATATTATTGCATTTAGCTGTTTTTAAAATTTAAAATTAAATTTAAAACTTAATAACTTATATTGTACAAATGATAGAATCATTTAGTAAAAAACATGTGAAATTTCAATTCCTTATAGTTTTATTTTTATGTATCCTTGGATCATTGCATTTCAACAAGACTGCCATCTTTGTTACATTTTAAATCTGCTGCAGGTCTTTGTAGATGCCATATATATATATATATATATATATATATATATATATATATATATATATATATATATATACCAAAATTTTCATGGTCAAATTTCTGAAACTTAATTTTCCTAAACCTTTTTAATCATCAATCTTTTTTAATTCAAATTATCAACACAGAATTGATGTTATTTTAGCTACACGTGTATCTGTTCTTTTTCCAGGTTACTAGAATAAGTTTATTAAAACACAGCTTTCCTATCAAATGACATTTCCATTGCCAAACTTGAAACTCTTTGTCTTAACACTGTACGATTTTTGATACGGACATAATATCTTTTAAAACCTGGGGAGATGTAAATTTTAACAACAAAACCACTTGTTGCCTTTTCCGTTTTTCTTTGTCTTTTTTTTCCTTTAATTTAAATGCAATAATATTTATTCCCACTTAATATAATGGAGAAAACTATGAACAACTAATTAGAGTTTCTCAAATAAATCACATGAAAATGGACAATATAAGAAGTGACTTTGAAATACCAAATAAAATCAGTGACATTATCGAGGAGAAAAGATTGAAGTGGTTTGGTCACATGGTACATAAAGACAACATCAATTATGTCAACAATTCACGCAAGAATGATTTTACGAAACAGAAGACTCAAAGGAAAACCATTAAAGTGATCGAATGTTGAACGTTATTTATTAACCATCCAAATTCTCAATGTAATAGGGAAAATGATATAGATGCATGTGGTGTAATGGTTATCATTATAGAAAATTGACTCAGCGACCAGAGTTTAAATCCTGGATAAGGCTATTTGCACTAATACTCGTGGGAAATGTATGAATCTAACTATAAATATTTTAACTATAAATTAAATACTCATTGATAAATTTATGCAATTCCTGAGGGTATTGTGATGTAAGCAGTGACATAGTTTCATTTATAGACAAACAGCCCTTATTTGGGCTAGACGGGCAGTCAGAGAAGCCCCTTCCAATCAATCTGGTCATGTTAAGCCCTAGCACCAATGCATAGTGCTGTTGCCCATGGGAAATGTATGAATCCAACTATTCTCCCTCCAGCTATGGGTAAATAGTAAGGTAGACCGGGTTCTTTAAGCTTGGTTAAGTAACCAGTCTAGGAGAAAGAAAACTCTGAATTCAAACCTGTTAAACCCGCTTAAGAAATTTATCTTGTGTCACATCCTGCTTGTGTGGTGGGGCTGGTAAATATATAACAGAGAAAAATATGAACTATTGATTAGAATCCTTCAATCCTTCTTAGATAGCAGTACCAGTATCATTATGGACTGCAATCATAGTGAATTTAATAAGTTTCAAACATATTTTTTTTATGTTTAGATGAACATAAATTTTTCAGTATTAAAAAAAATACATAAAAATAGCATATTTTAAAATTTATCAGTGATTGCTTATACCAACAGTTTACTTATATAATAAAATAAACTCAATAAGACTGAAGTTATGTATCAGCCCTCTCCAACATCACATGACACTGTGTAACAATTACCAAGAGAGAAATAAGTTCAGCCATACAGTAGCACTAACACAGCTACAGCTTGGAATACTGAACCTTATTTATATCAAACATAAGTGGCCTCCAGATAACTATCAAATACCAAGAAAATACTTAAAGACCAATCAATAGCAAAAACAAACCAAAATACAGCATCAGTGATTTTTTTTTTTTTCGCTGCTTCTTTTTTTGTTTTTTATCAAATAAATCTGTACCGAGTGTCTGACATTGATTAGTTTATATAAACCTGACCAAGATTTTCTGAGACTTGTTGACTGTTTTAATAAAGTACTGACTCAACTGGGACTTAAATGTTTGGATTTTTTTATTTGGCTGGGGAAGTAGAACACACCAAATGCACCTCTGCAGAGAGGTAAAATCCCCCTCCCCAATAGGGCCACCTTTTTAGCCGTGGATGGCAACCCGTGATGCTTAAGGATGGAATCCTAGTAGCTGAGCAGCCCATAACATGCAACGCTCCACTTTGGCCCTTACTTGTGCCAGATGGGCCGTCAGAAAAGCCCCTTCTGATCAATCAACTGGTCATGTCAAACTCTATCACCTATATAATTTTCCTGACCCTATTGCCCTTATAGCAAACTCCTAATCCTTTTTATCATATATGTGCTAGAAGGCAGTGGCTGAGGGTCTTAATGTCCTATCTATGACATTAAACTGCATCTAATGAAGTTCTGATTCTGGAGCTCTGGGGAATGTGGAGTACCCCTTGCCATTACTCTTAGGTTCACTCTGATCCGGAATAGTAGAGCCTGTTAGGGTCCCATCTATGGGATAAACAGATCAAAACAGGGTGTTGTATACTCACATATACCCACATCATACGTCGGGTATATAATGGAAAGAGAGACTATTTGTCTCATACCCCACCTATATGGACTGGGCACAAGGCCTCGTTTTAACGTGGGCCCACCCACAAGCCGAAGCTAATGGGTGGGAGAGAACAAAAATTGCGTTGATCCTTTCGGCATTCCCCCTCAAGGGGGGGTGCGCCTCAGGCGCTGGGCAATAAACCCAGCCCTGCCCCCTATGGGGGGCAGATATTGCCTGGGGGTCAGCCCCCTGGGATCAACGCTATTAATTTAACACAACTCACCGGTCCAGTGGCCGAAGCACACCGGACCCCTGTCCCGAAGGAGGGTTTGAGGATGCCTATATCTATATAATGGAAAGAGAGACAGACAGATAGATAGATAGATAGGTAGAGATGATGGGATGATCGATAATGGTTCTTGTCATTTTCTCTTGTTGATCTGGTAGGCTTCTTGTTAAGGGTTGATTTTCTTTGATGATTTTTGGGCTGGTTTATTTTTGTTTTAATTACTGAACAAACAAGACTTGGTTGTTTTCTTGATAAAGCTTTATTTCCAGAACCCAGCCTATGATTCCACCGTAGGGGAGATGACGACTCAGAGCAGCGACAATAGTGACCGTGCCCCTCAAAATCGGGTCACATCTAATTTTCACAATTCTAATCCATCTAGGTGAGTTGGAATGTTACCGTTGTCATTCATCGGCCCCGGTAACTTTCCACAGACCCCGTCCTTTTTAATCTAACGGACCTTATTCAAAATATTCTAACTAGGTATGTCTATAAATCATAAGCTGATAATGATTATGTAACACAGGGAATGTAAGGACAAATAAATTACTAGATTTCAAGGAACGAGTAGAAACTAAGCAACTGGCTTTAGTAGATAACTAGAAGCAGCTATCCAGCATCACCCGGGTAGAGGGGGAAACTTTCAATTTTATTTCTATGTATATCTTAATTTATAAATATCTTCAGATATAAATAAAATTTTCATAATTTTTACACAAAAAGCAAGAACTGGTGATATTTAACTCTTAATGTCCTATAGCGCCTCATTCCACCCGACCTGAAGTCACATTCATTTTCCTAATCTATCCCAAATGATAGTTTTTGTTTAAATGTAGTATTAAACATTTAGCCGTCTTTGATTTAAGGGAAATAACAGGTAACCTTAAATGAAAAGGCCTATTTTAGCCATTTTTTGATAAATCCTTATAGGAATGGGACTCTGGACTTTAAAAATTCTTAAAAGGATGTTTTAATGTACATATATATTTACTTAGTCATTAATTGTTTTATTTTCATAGTTTCATCCAGACATACATAAATACAAAACATACATACATACACACCAACTTCCCTTTATATATATATTTACCAACCCCTCCGCACGAGCAGGATACGACACAAGGTCAATTTCTTAAGCGGAGTTTAACAGGTTTGAATTCAGAGTTTTCCTTCTACTAGACTGGTTACCTAGCCATGGTTAAAGAACCCAGTCTGCCCTGCTATTTACCCATAGCTGGAGGGAGAGAGTAGGATTCATACCTTTCCCAAGGGTATTAGCACTAAGTGAAATGCAATTACCACATCCAGGATTTGAACTCGGGGCGATGAGTCCATTTCCCATGACTTTAACCATTACACCACGCGCTTCCTATTATATATGTATAGATAACAGAAACAATACTAAATTCAGTTTTGTTATATTTTATTTTCATCTTTTCTACTTTTATATTTTATATGAAGACTAATACGTAGAGTAACAAATAGTAGAATCTGCTTACTAAGGTTGCTAAAACATTTTGTAAGTATGTACTGGTAGACTACTTGAATAACACTTTGCAATTAAGTCCACGCTGTGTTCTGATTGGTTTATAATTGCACGCCTACTCATCCAACTAATGTTCATACTACTTGATATGAACTTTGCTAAATTATTTGATGAGGCCTAATCTTTATATAATTCTATTTTGGTTTAAGCAGTAAGATTTTGTAAGAAAGAAAGAAAGAAAGAAAGAAAGGAAGGGAGAAAGAAAGAAGGAAAGAAGGAGAAAGAAAGAAGAAGGTAGAAAGGAAGGAAGAAGAAAGAAGAGAAGAAGGAAGGGAGAAAGAAAGAAAGAAAGAAGAAAGAAGGGAGAAAAAGAAAGAAAGAAAGAAAGAAAGAAAGAAAGAAAGAAAGAAAGAAGAAAGAAAGAAAGAAGAAAGGAAGGGAGAAAAGAAAGAAAGGAAAGGGAGAAGAAAGAAAGAAAGAAGAAGAAAGAAGAAAGAAAGAAGAAAGAAAGGGAGAAAGAAAGAAAGGGGAATTAAAAACTTATTACAGAATTGAAAAAAAAATAATGAACATGAAGAAAGAAAAAAGAATGAATGAATGAATGAAGGAAAAGGGAAAGAAAGACAAAAGGAAGAAAAGAGGAAAAGGAAATTTTTTGTTGAAGCAGAATAATTTAGGAAGATGAAGAAAGAAAGAAAGAAAGAAAGAAAGAAAGAAAGTGGAAGGGAAGAAAAAATAATTTCTTGCATATACAGAATTTAATTAGACACATGCAGAAAGAAGAAAGAAAGAAAGAAAGAAGAAAGGAAGGGAGAAAGAAAGAAGGAAAGAAAGAAAGAAAAGGAAAAGAAAGAAGAAAGAAAGGAAGAAAGAAAGGAATAAGGAGGAAAGAATGAATGAATGAAAAGAAAGAAAGAAAGAGAAAATGGAGAAAAGAGGAAATACTTATCCTCACATAAGTCTTTTCTAATTTAAGCTGTAAGACTTTGTAAGATATAATTTATAAATAAATACTAAACAGTATTATTTGGATTATTCGGACTATTGTCCTCATCTTCATTGTTATCTGTACAACGTTTTGGCCGATGTGCCCTCCAACCTTCTTCAGGTATTTCTTGTCGGACTCGAGAATCTTCTCAGACTCGGGAACCATCTCGGACTTGCCTTTTCAAACTTGGGAACCTTCTTGTTGTAATCAGCAACCATCATGGAACTTTGAACCTAACCCTTTATTCAATCCACGGGGGTACCCTGTTCTCATTCGGACAACCATAGCTGGGGTACAGGTGTTAAGCAATGTTAATTATTATTCTATATTACTGCTGCCCCTGACCAGGATTGAACCTGCAGTCTAGAGATAACTGTCACTTAGAACTGTCTTAACCTAACTCCTCTATCTGCTAGGCCATGTGTCGAATTGGCCGAAACGTTGTACAGATACAATAAAGATGAGGATAACCAAATAATCCAAATAATACTAATTATCAAGCCTCATCTCAAAAATTCTGTGAAATACTAAACAATTTTGAAATAAAGGCCCCCTGACGATGGTAAGGGGCAAAACCTGTCAGGATTATCAAATTTATAAATTTATTTAGCAACACACACACACACACACACACACACATATATATATATATATTATATATATATATTACATGGGAATTTCTGTGACCCCGGGTTTCATGCGTCTCCTTTACTTTTCCTAGATCGATTAAAGATCTATTTATTCCCAGTTAAATCAATTGAATATTGGAATATTTTTGTCTCAAAGGATTCCATGATGCAAGTGGGTGATTCTTTAAAATGTTTTTAGTTTCAAGATTAAATGTTTTACAAAATACAGACATGTTATTGTATGCATTTACCAATCACTCAACATAAGCAGGGTGCAACACAAAGTCAATTTTGTAAGCAGGGTTTAAAAGGGGTTGAATTTAGAGCTTTCCTTCTCCTGAATTAGCTCTGGAGCTCAAATATGATGTGGTTATCCTTCCTTAGTATTGACATCATATCTTTTAAGCATAGTTTACAAATACGGGGGGCCCCAATGAGGATTGAACTTACAACTAACACTGGAGCTCAAATATGAAGTAATTATCATTCCTTAGTGTTGACATCATGTCTTCTTAGCATAGTTTACAAATATTGAGTTCCCAATGAGGATTGAGCTGACAACTACTTCAGGAGCTCAGCTATGAAGTGGTATTCTTCTTTAATGTTAGTATTACATTTTCTTAGTATAGATTACAAATATGGAGTTCCCAATGAGGATTGAGCTGACAATTACTTCAGGAGGTCTACCATGAAGTGGTATTCTTCTTTAATGTTAGTATTACATTTTCTTAGCATAGATTACAAATATTGAGTTCCCAATGAGGATTGAGATGACAACTACTTCAGGAGCTCAGCCATGAAGTGGTATTCTTCTTTAATGTTAGTATTACATTTTCTTAGCATAGTTTACAAATATGGAGTTCCCAATGAGGATTGAGCTGACAACTACTTCAGGAGCTCAGCCATGAAGTGGTATTCTTCTTTAATGTTAGTATTACATTTTCTTAGCATAGTTTACAAATAAGGAGTTCCCAATGAGGATTGAGCTGACAACTACTTCAGGAGCTCAGCCATGAAGTGGTATCCTCTGTTAGTGGGTGCCATCATGTCTTTGTGGATTGCCTTCGGCTATAAATTCTTGATAATGACATAACATTGAATAGAATGATTGGCGACATTGTCCATTTTCTCAACAATTGCAGACTCTCAAATTTCAAGTTTCTGGAAGCAGAAAAATAAAACAGATACAAACTTCAAATTCGTCTGTGTATTTCATTCAAAGAATTGAATTGTATGTGAATTTAATTGAAACTGTGTAATACGTGTCTTTGTTGCTGAGGCTATGAATTTAACAAACGCCTCCTCATACAATTTAATAAATGAGTCGAGTAGAAATAACAGGGCAGTTAATAATATTAACTCTGACAAGTCATTATTGCTTTTTATAATAAATATTTACTTGTTGTTGTCATTGCCTGTTCTGTTACTTCTATTGCATTGTTTATGTACATATAACACTCACAGAGGTGTGTGGTGTAATGGTTATTGTTGAAGGAAGTAGAATCAGCAACACGAGTTCAAATCCTGGACGAAGCTGTTTGCTAATACCCTTGGGAAAGGTATGCATCCAACTGTTCTCCTTCCAGCTAAGGGTAAAATAGTAGGGCAAATTGGGCTTTTTAATCTTGGTTAGGCAACCCGTCTAGATGAGCGAAAACTCTGAATTCAAACCTGTTAAACTGCATTTAAAGGATTGATCTTGTGTCATGTCCTGAGGGATTGGTAAATATATACTCTGAATAGAGTTTTATAGGGAATTTTCTTTTTAAATTTAAGTGGGTCCCTTAAGAAATTTATCAATTTAAACATTTTGGTTTTTTGTCTGGATTGTTTTGTTGTATTCTCTTCGTTTTACTTTCTTACATCTATTCTTCTAGCGTCTCTTCTAGCTCTGGACTTCGTCCTGGGGACTTCATGTCTGGTTTTCCATTGGGGATTTCTCTTTATCAGAAGCCCTGTGTCATTGGTAGTTTTTAGATAATAACACAAGACTTCGATTTGCTTTAGATCATATTTTATTCCGAAATCCCCACCAGACTACCTGCGCAGATTGTTCACCTCAGATGAAAAACAATCTCCCTGGACTAGTACTAGTGAAAAGGGGATAGATTTCCTCACTGTCGAGCTGATACTGACAATAAGTCACTCAGCCTACTTTGCTTCTTTTTCAACTTTTTTTTTATCAACACAACTCATGGACGAAGGTGTTTCTACAATCTTGCAGCCAGATATTGGAATAGATTACCATTTGACATCCAGAACATTCAAAACATTAGCAAGTTTTAAATTAAAAAAAAACAAAAGACATTCCTTAGTATTATCTGCGTTATTTGGACTATTGTCCCCATCTTCATTGTTATTTGTACAACATTTCGGCCGATATGCCCTCCGGCCTTCTTCAGGTATTTTTTGTCTGACTCAGGAACGTCTTCCTGATGGGGCCAGAGAATGAATGTGTCTAAATAAAGGGTTAGGTTCAAAGTTCAGTGATGGCTCCCGATTACGACAAGAAAGTTCCCGAGTTCGAGAAGGTTCCCGAGTCCGACAAGAAATACCTGAAGAAGGCCGGAGGGCATATCGTCCGAAACGTTGTACAAATAACAATGAAGATGGGGACAATAGTCCGAATAATGCAGATAATACTAATCTTCAAGCCTCATCTCAAACATTCAGGGAAATAGTAAAAAACATTCCTGTTTCATGATTTTCAAACATTCGCAACTTTTAAATTAAAAAAAAACAAAAAAACATTCCTGTTTCATGATTTTCAAACATTAGCATGTTTTAAATAAAAAAAAAACAAAAAACATTCCTATTTCATGATTTTTCAAACATTAGCATGTTTTAAATTAAAAAAAACAAAAAACATTCCTGTTTCATGATTTTCAAACATTAGCAAGTTTTAAATTAAAAAAAACAAAAACATTCCTGTTTCATGATTTTCAAACATTCGCAACTTTTAAATTAAAAAAAAAAAAACATTCCTGTTTCATGATTTTCAAACATTAGCATGTTTTAAATAAAAAAAAAAACCCAAAAAACATTCCTGTTTCATGATTTCCCACTTGTAAGAACTCAGTAAATGGATACATTTCATAATTCCATCCTCAGCCTGGGGGTTATGTAAATAATTTATTGCTGATTCTGTAGATACCTTGTGGAGCATAGAGCCGCAGCCACACCCCACATCAGTGATAGCACTGCAGTTTCTCTAATAAGTTGATTTTTATAGGCGGGGTTGCTAGCACCACACCCCTTGGTTTTGAATTCAGAGTTTTTCCTTCTCCTGGACCAGTTTTCCAGTCAACAAGGCACTTGCTGTATAATGACCATCATTGAAGGAAATGGACACAGCGAACAGAGTTCAAATCCTGGATAAAGTTCTTGACATTTCACATAGCACTAATGCATTTGGGAAAGGTATGTATCCAATTATTCTTCCTCAAGCTATGGGTAAATAGTAGGGCAGAGTGGGGTCATTAACCTTGGTATGGCAACCGGTCTTGGAGAAGGAAAATGCTGAATTTAAACCTATCATGGTCTACCTAAAAATTGACCTTGTGTCACATCCTGCTCCTGCAGAGGGGTTGGGTAAATGCATACATGGCTAGATATGTCCAGTCTGCCCTGTTATTTACCCATAGATGAGTGTAGGAGATAAATAAATGGATTCATGTCTTTTCCAAGGGCATTAGTGTCAGGTTAAACACAAACAGGCTCATCCAGTAAACTCTCTGATAGATGTCCACTATATTTGTAAAGTTTGTTTTTTAAAACTTTTACGATAGGCACTTTCAATAAAAGTGTTTTCATACATGAAGCATGGGAGGTGCTTGTGGTGAAACGGTTATCATTGCAGGAAATGAACTCAGTGACAAACAAATGTATATACAGAAATGTACAAGAAAGTTCCTTTATCTTATATTACTTCAGAGGGCTGATTTTTACTGCAACTACTACTTCTACAATTCTCATTTTTATAACTGCTAAATAAGATACCAACAATAGGCCACTCTTAGCAAATAGAATCTTCCTGGTTTAGCACTAGCAAAGGGGATAGACTCCCCGCTGTTTGGCTGATACCAACAATAGGCCACTCTTAGCAAATAGAATCTCCCTGGTCTAGCACTAGCAAAAAGGGGATAGACTCCCTCTCTGTTTGGCTGATACCAACAATAAGTCACTCTTAGCAAATAGAATCTTCCTGGTTTAGCACTAGCAAAAAGGGGATAGACTCCCTCTCTGTTTGGCTGATACCAACAATAAGTCACTCTTAGCAAATAGAATCTTCTTGGTTTAGCACTAGCAAAAAGGGGATAGACTCCCTCGCTGTTTGGCTGATACCAACAATAAGTCACTCTTAGAAAATAGAATCTTCCTGGTCTAGCACTAGCAAAAAGGGGATAGACTCCCTCTCTGTTTGGCTGATACTGACAATAGGCCACTCTTAGAAAATAGAATCTTCCTGGTTTAGCACTAGCAAAAAGGGGATAGACTCCCTCGCTGTTTGGCTGATACCAACAATAGACCACTCTTAGCAAATAGAATCTTCCTGGTTTAGCACTAGCAAAAAGGGGATAGACTCCCTCGCTGTTTGGCTGATACCAACAATAGACCACTCTTAGCAAATAGAATCTTCCTGGTTTAGCACTAGCAAAAAGGGGATAGACTCCCTCGCTGTTTGGCTGATACCAACAATAGGATAGACTCCCTCGCTGTTTGGCTGATACCAACAATAGACCACTCTTAGCAAATAGAATCTTCCTGGTTTAGCACTAGCAAAAAGGGGATAGACTCCCTCGCTGTTTGGCTGATACCAACAATAGACCACTTTAGCAAATAGAATCTTCCTGTTTAGCCTAGCAAAAAGGGGATAGACTCATACCAACAATAGACCACTCTTAGCAAATAGAATCTTCCTGGTTTAGCACTAGCAAAAAGGGGATAGACTCCTCGCTGTTTGGCTGATACCAACAATAGACCACTCTTAGCAAATAGAATCTTTAGCAAAAGGGGATAGACTCCCTCGCGTTTGGCTGAGGCACTCTTAGCAATAGAATCTCCCTGGTCTAGCACTAGCAAAACGGGATAGACTCCCTCACTGTTTGGCTGATACCAACAATAAGTCACTCTTAGCAATCTTCCTGGTTTAGCACTAGCAAAAAGGGGATAGACTCCCTCTCTGTTTGGCTGATACAACAATAAGTCACTCTTAGCAAATAGAATCTTCTTGGTTTAGCACTAGCAAAAACGGGATAGACTCCCTCGCTGTTTGGCTGATACCAACAATAAGTCACTCTTAGAAAATAGAATCTTCCTGGTCTAGCACTAGCAAAAAGGGGATAGACTCCCTCTCTGTTTGGCTGATACTGACAATAGGCCACTCCACTGATTTTTACTACAACTACTACTTCTACAATTCTCATTTTTATAACTGCTAAATAAGCAGTATGGATTAGAAATAAAGAAATAGCCCCCCTACAAAAATATTCTTTCAATAATAAAAATGTTATAATTATAAAAAGTAAACATTGCCCATATTAAGAGCAACAGTGAAGGAACAGGAAGACAGATTCCTTTTATTATTTTTCTCTCTTAAACCCTTGAGCGCTCCTTCAACAACATTCCCAAAATCTTCACAATCTTTTGATTCGAATGAGAAAGCAAACACTCTCTAGTTCGGCTCTCTGGAAAACTTGTTCACAAACACAAATTTCCCTGTTATGAATAATCAGGAAATATTTCAGCATGTTCTTCACCGGTATCAATGACCAACTCTCTTTCCTCAGCGGCCTGCTTCTTTCCCTCTCAGCAATCCCTGCCCCTGACTTTCCTTGCTTGTCAAGCTTTTGTCTGCTACAGATAATGTCCTCCTTCCCATGACCAAGGTTGGACGGGAGTAGGGAGAAAATAGAAATCCTTGCTATCATTATGTCCAAACATTCAGTGAGTCATGTATTTTTTTTTGTGTGTGTGTATTTTTTTTGTTAATACACACCCAAAGGTGAGAAATAGAAGCAGAAATATTGTATAGTGTGATGAAGGGAAGATGTATGAACCGGTCTGAACAAGAAAGACAACCATCTCAAACTGATCCTATTCTCTGGTTTATCATTTCAAATCATGTCTCTAACAAGCCAATCCCACTGAGAAGAACATGGCTGACCTTTAAAGGGACAAAATTTTGGCGAAAATGTCAGGAGAAAACTGCTTTTGAAAGAGTGAATCACAAAATAAGAACAAATTCTTCCAAGAGATTTTTTGGTATCCTTTGGTTCCAAGACTTTGCCAAATTACTGATATAGTTGCAAAGTTTTGTGTAATCTATGGTCTAATGGTGTCCATGCTTCTAAGATCTTACCTAATTAATTATTATATGGTACCAATGGTTTTGAAGTTTTACTTAATCCGTTATTCTATGTTACCAGTGGTTCCAAAGTTTTACCTAATTAAAGATGTTATAGTACTATAAAAGGTTCACAGAGTGTTAACTCTGGTTCTTATAAAGCATGGGGTTACTTAAAGGATAAGTACCCAATGCGGAATACTTCAGTTAGGAAAACAACAAACACGTTAGTTACATTTATATAACTTTTATTATAACATATATAGGGGAACGAAGTTACCCAGGTTATATAATGTCACAAGTCTCCAAACATACATAGTAGTGTTAATAGACCAAATAGGTGGAAACCACTTACTGTAAGTAGAGTCTGTGGCGTCTGGCATGCACCATGGGTGTCTGCTGGAGAGACGTGACAAGCACGTCCAGGCTTGTTCAGTGGCATCGGAGAAAGAGGGTTTTCTTCTTGGGTTCCTGTGTCACGTGACCAAAATAGGGTCTCCTGACACAGGAGATTATCCAGAACCCTAAGACAAGGGAGACTGCTCTTACAGTACCAATGTTTCCAAAATTTTACCTAATTAAAGATTTTAGGGTACCAATGGTTACTAAGTTTTACCGTATTATGGATTTTATGGTATCAATGGTTCCAAAACCTTACCTAATTAGTTATTTCATGGTAGCTATGGTTGGTTGGTTGGTTGGTTGGGTTTTACAGCATGTCAACCCCTTGGGTTATTTTATGCCGAATACTTCTATTGGTAATTTGGTATTTAAAAATGTTAAATGCCCACAAAGTTTTGAAATAATTTCATTTTTAATGGGTAATACAATTTCGTTTATAAACTTATGTTTTCTATTTAACCCATAGATGGGACTCTAACAGGTACTACCACTCCGGGTCAGAGTGGACCAGGGAGCAATGGTGATGAAGGGGTGCTCCACATTTCCCAAACCTCCAAAACTGGAACCTCACCATCAGATAGAGTTTAATGTCATTCCCAGGACATGTAGACATGCAGCCACCGCCTTCTAGCACCCAAATGATAAAAAGGGGTTGGGGCTTGCCATAAGGGCAATAGGGTTAGTGCAATCATATAGGCGCTAGGGCTTGGTAGCTATGGTTTCTAAGTTTGATTTTTTTAGTAACTATATTATTAAGAAAGGGGTTATCGTCCTTGTCTACGAGCCTCTCTATCGAAACCAACCAATCACGAGCCAGCATACTTTGGCGGCAAAGCCAAAGAGGCAAATTCTTTCACTCTCTTTCTGATTGACCAGCACCAGAGTCAGACGTCAAAATAGAACGTCTATCATATCCAGCAGAACTTTGTCTTTGTCCACTTAGCTGAAATCCTGAGGTAGGGTTAGTTATCGAAGTCCCTTGCTACGGCCATCTGATAGTTCCACTGGATATATAGATGTTCTATTTTGATGTCTGACACCGTTGAGGGCTGAATCAGAAAAGGGGGAAAGAATTTGTCTCTTTGGCTTTGCCGCCAAAGTATGCTGGCTCGTGATTGGTTGGTTTGATAGAGAGGCTCGTAGACAAGGACGATAACCCCTACCTCATATTTCTTAATAATATAGTTGCCTACATTTAGTCTAATTCCATTAGTTATTTTATAGTAGCAATTTTTCCAAAGTCAGACCAAAATAAGGATTTTATAGTTCCAAACTTTTACCTAATTATTTTATGGTACCAATAATTCTCATTAGTTATTTTATGGTACCAATGGTTCAAAACTTTTACATAAGTAATGAATTTATGGTACCAAAGGATCTAAGGTTTTTATCTAATTAAGAACTTTTTGGGTCCAATGATTCCAAATTTTTACCTAATTAAGGATTTTATGGTATCAAAGCTTCCAAAATCTTACCTAATTAGTTATTTTATGGTACGTATGGTTTTGAAGTCTTTTTTGATTAATGATTCTTTTTTTAGTAACTACGCTTAGTCTAATTAAATTAAAAAGACATGTTTCCAAAGCCTTGCTGAATTAGAGACTATTTGGCACCTCTGATTCTAAAGCGTTACGTAATTAAAAAGAATTTCAGAACATAAAGCCTATCCGAATAATTGATATTTTTGTTATTTCCTTTTAGTATCTATGGTTCCAAAGCTTTTTTTTTAATTAAAGATTTTTGCCACACGAATCAACTCAAATAATCCAATTAACATCCAACATTCCCCGATAACTCAGTTCATTATCTTTACAAATCTTCTTTTTTCCTCTTAGATTCATTTCGTTCTTGAAATCACTGTTGATATATTTCAATATTCTATTCTTTTGAGAATAGTGGACAAGCTATAGTGTTGCATGCTGGCATCAAACTCTATATATTATATAGCGTCTTCTAATTCACGCTGCTAAATCGGCGTACGTATCGTAGCGGGTATCGTCACTAACCCTAGACGATATATGTAGTTGTCGCTTAATGAAATCACAACACATGGTTATAGTAGGCTGTTTTGACTTTATTTCTTCTTCTCGGCTGGTGGGTGGCGAGCTTGACAATAGGAATTACCCAAGGGTTGACGATGACTACTACTACTACTGTTGGGATTTGGTGATGTTGAGGTAAAGGGGTGGCTGGTGGCGTCTCACCACCCTTGGCTGTGAGCGTAGGTCACTCAGTTCGCTGTCCGCTGTCTGACTGTCTCTAACTGACTCGACCCTCTGGCTTTTGTATTGACGACACGCCTATGCATCTTTATCTTTTGATCTGATAACGGACCTTTGTTATATATTTCTTTATCTTCTACCTGCTTCTTTGACTGGAAAGCCTCGCTTCCATTTTTTAACTTCTTTGTTCGTTTTACCGGGAAAAAGTCCTTTGTCATTTTTGTCGTCTTTTCTTTGTTTCGCTCGTACAATATACAACAATAGTATCAATGACTGAAGGTTGTCTTTGTACATTTGTTGAATTTGTGTACCACAGTTGTCACTAACATTATTAGAGTCCCCGTTGCGTAGTGGCTAAAGTGCTAGACTGTGACTTTGTAGTAAGCGAGTTCGAACCCCAGTATCGTTATAATGTTCACTTTTTTACTATTACCTAGGGAAATGTAATTATTTAATAAGCTTAGTTTAGCTGTGGCACAAGATCAGAGGGATAGGGCACCTAGTGAGAATCGAATTCACTAAAAATAGTCTGCTAATCTAACCCGCTAGCCATTATAGGAAGTAGAATATCAAGGCTATTTCTATGTATATTTAAGTAGAATTTCAATGCTATTTCTATGTATTTCTTAACTGTTGAATATTTTTGAATATAACTTAAATCTTCATAATTTCTGCACAAAAAGCAATAACCGGTGATATTTGATGTGTGTGTGTGTGTGTATATATATTTACTTTGTTGTTAATTGTTTTATTTTCGTAATTTCATATACACATACACCAACTGCCCTTTATGTATTGGAATATGTATTGGAATATGTATGTATATGTATATATGTATGTGTGTGTATGTATGTGTGTGTATGTATATGTATGTATATGTATAAGTTTGTATATGTATGTAGGGGTGTGTATATTTGAAGGGACATGGAAAGAAAATAAAATAAATTAAGTTAAACAAAAACTACTAAATAAGTGAACAGAGGTGGCTCTGAATTCTGAATTAATTGAATTAACAGTAACTCCTAACAAATTACTGACAAGCGGTCAGATATCTTTGGTTTTATTATTATTGTTTATTATTATTTGTATTTTTATTCCTATTTTTATTCACATCATTTGTTATTACTCATCAGCTGAGCAGGACAGGACAATTTAAAAGGAAGGGGAAAAAAAAAAAAAAAAAAAAAAATCTGTTTTTAAATGCCTTAAAAATAAAGAATTCATCATTCGCATCTGATGAGTCGGGAGCATTAGACATTTTTGTCTAAGCTCCCTGAAATAGTCTATAATGCAGGACCTCTAAGTCTTTTGTTATTTCTTTAATTATGTATTGGAATAGCAATAGATAGATTATAAAAATCATGCGTACTAATACGGTTCTTCTATATGAATGAAA
>CM042140.1:14435788-14443288 GCA_023376005.1 Doryteuthis pealeii | reverse complement strand
ACGCTTCGAACTACTATGATCGTGGTTTCTCTCGCCACACTAACAAAAGTAATGAATTTTTAAATGATGAACTTTTTAACATTTTATTAAGTATTTTTTGTGGGTTTTAATTCTATTTATTTTCTATGTTTTTATTTGTTTGTTTAAGGCTTTCAAGATGTAATATCCATCTATCTTCTTGAGTTTCTACAATAGATGCAGTGCTTGATACTTTCTTTCTTTTTTTTTATCTTCAATATTATACTGAATTTATTTCATTATGACTCAGTGTTGCCATCCATGATTCTCATTCTGGTTGGATTTTACAGCATGTCAACCCCTGTTGGGTCATTTTAAGCTGAAGACATTTTGTTTTATTCATTTTTGATGTGTACTCAATTTTTTTAAACACATTTTTTAGAACTCATTTTTTTTCCATTTAACCCATAGATGGGGCCCCTAACAGGTACTACCCCTTCGGGTCAGAGTGGACCTGGAGTAATTTTCCAGAGCTCCAGAACTGGAACCTCTCCATCAGACAGAGTTTAACATCATACCCAGGACACTACCTTCCATATATGATAAAAAGGGTTGTGGGCTTGCCATAAGGGCAATAGGGTTGGGGGCAAATCCAACCAACCAACCAACCAACCAACCAACCAACCAGCCACTATACCATGGGGACTCCATTATTTAGAATGATAGCAATTGTTATATATTCATAATCAGCTTATGATTTATATACGTACCTGTAGTCAGAATATTTGAATAAAGTTTGTTAGAATCAGAACAGGGGTTCAGTGGAAAGTTACTATGGCCGATGATTGATAACCAGTGACATTCGCTGACCTTCAGGCACAGGCGTGAGAATAAGTTTTAGTTTAGTTAGTTAGATGCGAACTCAATTTCTGAGGAGTGCGGATACTATTGTCACTGCTCTGAGTCGGCATCTCTCTCATGGCGGAATCATGGGCTAGGTTCTGGAAATAAAGCATTATCAAGAAAACAACCAAGTCTTGTTTGTTAAGTAATTAAAACAAGAAGAAACCAGCCTAGAGAAAAATGGTCGATGAGTTAGAACCAGTTGAAGCAGTAAGCAGCGAGTCAACAAGCAGAATGTAAAAAGTAAGAACCTTCATCATCTATCATCTCATTATATAATCTACTCCATCTGTCTCTCTCTATTATATACTCAGCATATTATATGAGTATATGTGAGTATACAACCTCAATTCCAAAATCAGTACTCATAAAAGTTCAATCAATAGAGATTCTACAAATAAAAAAAAAGAATATTACAAAAAAAAAAAAATGAGAATTTGGAAATTTTTCAATCAGAGATAAATTATTCAGTGTCTCTCAAATTCCAATTCTTATCAGACTGATTTTTAAAAAAATTATTTTTTATTTTAATTTTAAGATTTAAAAAAAATTTTTTATTTATCTTTTATTTTTAATAATTTTTTTTTTCAATTTTCAATTAGATTTTTTTTAGAAAGAGTTTTAAAACAAAAGAATGTCTCGAAAAATTTTGGGGAAATAATAGGAAAATTTCTCCTAAGCAAGAAATTCTTCAATATGTCACAATGTTTTGTGAATGCAATTCCAATTCCACAGACGGTAATTTCATTTTATTTTTAAAGTAAAACAATTTTTTTTTTCTGAAAACTACTTGATGACTGAGGGAAAAAAAAAAAGACAAAGGAAAAAATACTTAACATGTTTTAGAAAAAGACAATACACCTACACTGTCTGCAGTAAAACGTTTTTATATATATATAAAAACTTTATAAAATAACCTCCATGCTTTATTCTAAGAGCGACTTGTTACAGTGTAATGGTTAATGAGCTAGACTAACAGACTACAATTTAGTAAATTTAATTCTCACTGTATATTTCTAGTTTTGTGCTAAACTTAGACTTTGTAAAGGAAAGGTACCTTGTTACAATGTAATAGTGGAATAACAGCACTGCTCAAGCGACTTTCGGAAACATTTTTTCACGCTCAGAATTGCGTAGACATGGAATAAACTGCCAGCGTCTGTTATAGGCTGCCGAGGCACTGAATCTTTCAAAGCCTCCATGCTTCCTGTAGTCTGCCGACACTATACCTGATGCCACTCTCCACATACATATGCACACACGCGCACACATACATGCATATTACTACTGTAAACTGTTCATGTTCCTGACACTGTACTTGACATGAGACTTTGATGAGTTGCGGTGCACTGTACACAATAAATTTCATTATTATAAGCAAGCAGAATATTGTGAGTTTGATTCTCACTGGGTGTTCAATACTTCTTCAATCCTTCTCAATACAAACTAAACTAAGGTTATTAAATGAATAGTACCTCATATGCTGAGTTGGCGAGGACCGGTATCGAACTAGGAACCTTGTGGTTTCTAGAGCGTCCGGCTAGAAACCACAAGATTCCTAGTTCGATACCGGTCCTCGCCAACTCAGCATATGAGTAGCACAGGGATATGATTAAATAATAACACTAATTTTGTAAGGTGAAAATCTGATTGAAATATTAGTAATTTTTTTAAGGGGCCGGGTTAGCTCAGTCGGTAGAGCGTTCAGCTAGAAACCACAAGGTTCTTAGTTCGATACCGGTCCTCGCCAACTCAGCATATGAGTAGCACAAGGATCTGTGCAGTAAAGTAGGGAGCTGATGGTAGGTGTGGCGCTTCCACTCAGATGCTAAAAAAAACAAATCTCCTTGGTCTAGCGCTATTGAAAAGGGGATAGACTCCCTCGCTGACTGGCTAATACCAACTTTAGGCCGCCCCGTCGACTTTACTTTACTTACCTCATATGGTGTAATGGTTAATGAGTTTGACAAGCAGAGTATTATACAAGTATATTAGCTGGGACAGTAGAATACACTAAGGGGTAATTCCATGTCAAATCCCCCAGAAAAAAATTGTGAAATTGTCACCTTCCTCTTCAATTTTTCTGAAATTTTGTCCAGGTGTGGACTATGTTAAAGTTAGACAATCCCAAAAATTTGAGCTTCCAATTCCAAAAATTGTCAATTTTTAGCTCTCCAAATTTGGTGGGATTCACAAAAAATTAAGATTTCTGATTTGCAAAATTTTAACTGATGTTGTAACTTCAGTTTTTGAGCAACAACCAAACTATCTTTTTGGTACAAATAATCTTCAAATATGTAAAATAATAATAGAAAATAATTTTTGTCATAGATGCAGTGCCACATTGTTTATAGGTGAAGGTTTGTGTAGAGCCACATCTTGCTATGAAAAAATCAGAAATCATCAATAACTAAAAATTGGTTAACTTTAAGACTTTTCCGGCAGCATTTATGGATTCCTTGGGCAAAAATGCTTTTATAAACCAATGTTTAGGAGTAGGGAAGCTCTAGAACTTATTTTACAGACAAAATTATATTACAAAAAGTTGGCACTTTCCACAACCCTCCACTGAAATTTGGAAAGCTAAAAATCAAAATGACTCAACCAATTTTTGGAATTGAAAGGTCAAATTTTGAGGATTGTCTAACTTAACGTTAGACAATCCTCCTGGACATAATTTCAGAAAAATTGAAGTGCAAAATTTTAACAAATTTTGGAACAGCTTAACACTTGTACCAGCCATGGTTAGCTGAATGAGAACAGTATACCCTCTGTGGATTGAATAAAGGTTGGGTTCAAAGTTCCACTTTTTGGGATTGTTTAACTTTAACATAGTCCATACCTGGATGAAATTTCAGAAAAATTGAAGGGGGTAGGTAACATGGCCTGGATGATTTGACATGGAATCACCCTAAGTGTATCCCTGCAGATGGGTAAAATACCCCCGTTGCGGCCAGCTGTTGACTGTAGCTGGTGATCTGTGATGCTTAAGGACGGAATCCTGGTGGCTGAGCCGTCCATGATATGTAATACTCCACTTTGTCCCTCACTTGGGCTAGATGGATGGTCGAAGAGGCCCCCTCTGATCAATCAGCGGGTCATGTCAAACCCTAGCACCTATATGATTGTCCCGACTCTATTGCCCTTATGGCAACTCCAAACGTTTTTATATTCTATATGTGCTAGAAGGCTGAGGGTCTTAGTGTCCTCAGTATGATGTTTATAATAAATGAATAGAAAATCCGGATCTCTCCACCAAAAAAAAGTTCTCCCAGCTTCTCCTGACCAAGTCCTTGTCGCCTGCAACAATCTTTTCTAGCAGTCCTTTGCCAAAGCTCACTCGCCTCTTGTTCCTAGTCGTACGCCATCCCTTCAGAAATACAGAGGGTTGACAATAATCTATGCATAGATTATGTAACAATGCTGACAGCACCCAAAACTTTGTTGCTGTTGTATATTGATAATAAACTGCTGTTTTTTGGACAATTAGTGTAGAGTTAGATTCTGACCCCCTTTCTTTCAGCACTGAGTTCATCTTTACTTTTCCAGTTGTGTACTCATCTCTTGTTTATCTTATTTGGATGGTTTATGTGATAGGAGGTAAGCGGCTGTACAGCTAGATCTTTAATGCATATTATCCATTTTGCATTATTTGGATTATTAGGACTATTGTCCTCATCTCTATTGTTACCTGTACAACGTTTTAAGCCAATGTGCCCTCTGGCCTTCTTCGGGTATTTCTTCTAGGATTTGTGCCCCCAATGCTATGCTACTCTCCTGGAGGCTTCGCCCCCCCCCCATCACTAGTAAGTGATTTTGTATGTACGACTCTCCAGTCCTTTAATCTCTACTGTTGTATGTTCATGTGTTTCACTGTTACTGTATCTTGTTGTATAAATGTGCTGTTTATTATATAAAATGTTATCTCCAACACCACATGTTGGAGTTGTGTGTTTCAACAAGTTATAACATTGTCATAACCTTGAATCCTATAGAGGTAAGCGGCTGTACGGATAGTTTTTTAATGCATATTATCCATTTTGCATTATTTGGATTATTAGGACTATTGTCCTCATCTCTATTGTTACCTGTACAACGTTTTAAGCCGATGTGCCCTCTGGCCTTCTTCGGGTATTTCTTCTCGGACTCGGGAACCTTCTCGAACTCGGAAACCTTCTCTTTGAACTCAGGAACCTTCTTGTCATAATCAGGAGCCTTCATGGAACTTTAAACCCAACCATTTATTCAATCCACGGGGGTATACTGTTCTCATTCTGCTAACCAGGACTGGGTACAAGTGTTAAGCCGTGTTAATAATTATTCTATGCTACTGTCGCCCTTGACCAGGATTGAACTTGCAGCCTAGAAATAACTGTCACTTAGAACTGTATTAACTCAATGCCTATATAAACTATGCCGTGTGTCCATTTGGACAAAAGAAATTCAGAAAAATAGTATATTATCCAGTTTTCTTTTTTCTTTTAAGTATCTCAACTTGTAGTCTCTTATAGAAATTTTTTTTTTAAGTGGTTTGAAGTAAAGTTTAAGATTTTATTTTATTTCATTTCATTCATTGACTTTATTTATTTGCACAGAGGTTAAGGAACTGTGAAGGAATCTGTTGGCCCAAAACACATAAAGCATTGTTTCACCAAATGTCCTTGTAGACTAAATCAAGTCAATTTGCCTCATCTCTTGTTTATTTACTTCCTTAGTTCCACTTAAAAATTTACCACCAATTATTTTTAATCCTGAGACTTTCTCACAGCTGTGATCCTTCCACATGTAAAACAACCAGTTCTAAGTTGGCCAATTGCAACTGGCTGTGGGGTGGGGTTGGGGGGTGGCTGAGGCTGGGTGGGTGGGGGTGGCTGGGTAATATAATGGTTGATGCTTTGGACTGAGGTTCTGTTTATTCATGTAAAATGGCAAAATACACTTGTGCTTGGGGTGGTGGGGATCGGGACTAAGAAGTGGGCTGGACTAACATTTACCCTAATCTTAGCAAGTTTCTTTCATGACCCATGCATATATCATTACCAAAGAATGTGGGTGCCTTGGGTGGTGTAATGGTTATTGAGCTAGGTGAGCAGACCATTCTTAGTGAGTTTGATTCTCACTAGGTGCCCCATACTTCTGACCTTGTACCAAACTACGCTAAGCTTAGTAAATGACCATTTGGTTGCCTTGAGTGGTGTAATGACTAAGGACTTAGGTATGCAAACCATTATTAGTGACTTTGATTCTTACTGGGTGACACATACTTCTAGCCTTGTTACAGACTAAGCTTAGTCAATGACTATTTGGGTGCTTAGAGTGATTTAATAGCTAGCAAACCATTCTTATTGAGTTTGATTCTCACTGGGTACCCATACTTCTGGCCTTATGTCAAACTAATCTAAGCTTAATAAATGGTTCTTTTGGGTGCCTTGAGTAGTGTAATAGCAAGCAAACTGTCAGTGAGTTTGATTCTCACTGGGTGCCCCATACTTCTGGCAAACTAGGCTAAACTTAGTAAATGTCTACTTTAGTAATTCAGAGTTTCTTCCTTGTCCTAACTGATTGCCATACTATTTCAACTGATATTAGGTACAAAATTTGTCTGAAAGTGACCGATACCACACCAGTTTATAATCCTCATCTTGCCTGAAGATGATGCTAGGATCTGTCACTTATTTAACCATAGATACAAGGTTGATTCAAAGGTTTTGCAATATTCTTGCTTAAGAATTGATATTGTCACATACTGCTCGTGTTGCATAGCGTCTTCTTCACTGGCACTAAATAATTATAATGTTATATATCTCTTTCTTTCTTCTATATCTGGTCGTATTTTCTTCTGGCCAGCTTTGCTTCTGATCGTCTTTGGTATTTCTATCATCTATCTTGACTTGGTCTGGCATCTTCTAAGGTCTGGACTTCTCTTGGGGACTTCAGTCTGGTTTTCTGTTAGGGATTTCTCGTTATCAGAAGCCCTGTGTCATTGTTAGTTTTTAGATAATAAACACAAGACTTCGATTTATTTTGAGGTTACTTTATTTTTAATCCCCAACCCAGACATCTGCTAACTAACATAGCGCACGTGAGTTCCAGTTTTAGGCAGGACCTAAAATGGCCGACTGCTCTGCCTGACATCTAACTGCAAACTGGGGACCCACGTGACTTCAAGTATTTTGGTGGGCTTCTGTAATTTTCCATGGAAGGACCCGGCCATGGTATGAAAAGGGTCATCCTCTCAGAATTACAAGGGATTGACAATAATCTTATGCAACCGCATAGATTATGTAACACTCGTGTTGATGACTTGCTAAGTTGCTAATACACATATATAAGGATACATCTATATCTTACCTCTCTCATCAAGTTAGACTCAACGCAGGAATAAATTATTTAAAAAATGTTGCGCTCATTACTGAAAGGTTCCAGGTGCAGATGTCAGGAATGTGCAACTGTTCTCCACTCCCCAAATTTACAGAACCAAACCTGACATTTAGTGTCATACCCAGGACACACTGATTTGGGAGAAGGAGGTTGGTTTGTTAGATTTTATGGCATGTCAAACCTTGTTGGGTTAAGCTGAAGATGTTTTTTTTAACTCAATATTTTTAAAAAACATTTTTTAAAAACTCATTTTTTCTA
>CM042140.1:14420788-14428288 GCA_023376005.1 Doryteuthis pealeii | reverse complement strand
TCGCTCATCATTCTTGGGAGGTCCTCTATGCAGCATCCTGTATCCGCACAGAGCTGGTCAATGTACGTCTTTGCTAGTCGGCCCACACTGGCATGTACATGTGCTAGCTTCCACAGGAGGACGTCGCTTTTGAGTTTGTCCTTTTTTCTCCAGCAGTGTCCCGCGTGTCTTGTCCGTCTTACTCAGATGGTTTGGGTGATATGTGGCTGGTGACCATACAGCTGTTTTCTCGTAGGGTGTTGTTTCCACGTCTTGTTCAAGATCACCCGCAGCATTCTTGTGCAGCTCCCATCTAGTTTATTCTCTAGTCGCTTAGTTAGGGTCCAGGTGGTGCAGCCATACAGCAGTACTGACACGACAACGGGCTGGATCAAAATAAAGCTGATCCTCTGTGGATCACATCTCTACTTCTCCACATAGTCACCGTTTCTCGCAATAGCAATTTCACCTTTGAATGAGAGCATGTATCCCTGCCCCGTAAAATTCTGTAGACTGTTCTTTGAGCCACTCCTTCACTACAGATTTCATTATAGATAAATAGATAGAATAGATAAATAGATCACTACAGATTTCACTTCCTCGTTACTGGAATAATGTTTGCCTCTCAAACACTCTTTCATGGGTCAAAGAGATAATAGTCCGAGGCAAACATTATCCAGTGACGAGGGTGTGAAATCTGTAGTGATCTATCTATCTATCGATTTATCTATCTCAATTGTCATATCTATCTATATCTATCTATTATCTATCTATCTATCTATCTCATCTTCAGTCTGTTCATATCTATCTATCTATCTATCTCAGTCTGTTCATATCTATCTATCTAATCTATCTATCTTATCTCAGTCTGTTCATATCTATCTATCTATTCTATCTAATCTCAATTGTTCATATTATCTATCTCAATCTGTTATATCTATCTATCTATTATCTACCTATCTCAGTCTGTTCATATCTATCTTCTATCTATCTTACCTATCTCATCGTGTCATATCAAGCTAGAAACCTGAAAGACATCTTCAAGATACAAACCCTGAAAACATTTTAAATTTATTAAAAAAAGCAACCTTTTCAACAAAATATAACAGAACAATCCAATTATCTCCATAGAAACCACTACCTTAAAGTCTGAAATCCAAAATAACCTTTTGGCATTAAATGACCCACAGAGGTTGATTATGCCGTTAAACAAAAACTCAAACTCAAATAATTTATAGAAAATTTGGTGAATCCGGGCTAAATTAGCGAGAGAGTAGTTTATTTATTTTCTTAACTAGAAAAAGTGTGAACATTTCGTGTAATGGCAGTAGACGTCTGAACGTAAAGTCTTGCAGAGAGTGGGGTATCAGGTGAGGGAAATTAGAAGAAGACATTTTCTTTATTTTTCTTTTCTTGTTTGTGGATATATAATATATTGCTCTCTTTCTACGTGGGACCACACGAATGACATGTATAAGTGTATCAATTATCAGACGATGATAAAACTGCACGTTTCTCACTTTGTTCCAATTAACTGAAACTTTGTGAGTCAATTCATTAGTTAAGTGGCGACGTATGTCTGAAAAATGGAAACACCTCCAGGCACCATCTTCTCGAAAAATTGCAGACGGCAAAAGTTCAATCAGAAGTATTCTTTTTTTAAAAAATGCTCCTGAGAGAAGGGTATTTATCTTCTTCCAGAAGACGAACATGTCACAAAATTAGGTTTGGAGTTAAGCCTCTAAAGGGGCTTCCTGGTAGAGACAAGAATTATCTAGGTTCTCTCGACCTTTTTTACTGATCCTAGCCTTAAATTTAATGGGGGGCTGTTTTTGTGGACTTCCTGGGAATAGACATCGTAATTTACTGTCGACCAAATAGATGAAAATCTTGGTTCATCTACCACTCGACGAATGTAATTGACACAGTGTAGTTGTTTATGCGCATCCCCTCACTTAGGAATGGTGATTTAAATAATTAAGTTAAGTCAGTATTCCTCATAAGAGGTTGACCCTGTCATTTGAATGATTTAACTGCATGCATTCGTTTAGTGTTTTTCTCTTCTAGATGTTATAAATTGCGTTATTGTACGTTCATATTTACACATTTTGTGTAAATGTTTCTTAGAGGGATTTTTCAGTGGAGGATCACCTTGTCCTGTTTTTTGGTGAGTCATTTTTAAACAGATCTATTGACTCATAGATGGGATCTTAAGATGTTGTGCTTTTCAGCCAAAAGGTCGAGAAGTGAGAAAATGTACTAATCCATCTTAAACGCGGGTACGGATGTGTGACACAAAATAGGTTCACGAGGGAATCCCAGGAAGCAAACATGCAAGTTCCAGATTTCTACAACACACACCACACGTCCGATATTTTCGAATGAGTTAACTTCCTAAAGACCCTAAAAGAACGGGAACCGCTTTGAATAGATTCCCGCTCAAGTTAAAACGTCGGTAAAATCATTGAATCATCCCCTAAAAGCCTTTTTTTATTGAATGATTTCTGTAAGAACGAATGTCCCTTTCAAGCAAAACAAGTAATTGCTGTGAATGTGACGTTCACAGGATAAGAGGCGTCCTCGGACCATACTAATACGGCTTAATCTTTCTTTTTTTTTTTAATTAAAAATTAACAGCGTCTTGGAAAAGTCTTCACAAGTCAGTGCCTTATTCTTGACATTTTTTGACAGAAGGTCTCAATACTGTCAGAACTTTAAGCGAAACAAGGATTAGTAAGTTCATCATTCACCTTAGTTACCAGTGATAGTTCCGTACCTTTCATAGAAAATAATTCATTTCAGGGTTCAAATTTAAGGATGTGGAGGACATTTTTTTAGTTATTCATAGTGTCCTACTAATAAAAACTCATTGGAATTATGTGTTGAATGCCAAGGCGATTATTTTGAGAAAATTAAGGTTTTATTCATTGTTAATTTCTGTCTGGCAAATGCAACAACAATCTCGATATTGTTCTGACCCCAAATTCCTTTCCCAAAACGTTTCAGTGGCGACTGGATTAACCCTCATTGCAGAGTTTGTTTACGCATTCACAGTAAAGTCTCCTTTCAAGTTCGCGCAACCGATTCTGAAAATTATTAAATTAACTTTTCCGACACATAGTTTATACTATATAATAATTGAGACTGAGTATTCCCTGTATCCATGAATAATAGTTTCTTTGTGAGGAGAGTTCCTTGCGTAGTGGCTAACGCGCTGGACAGCACATCGTTGTAAGCACGTTTGAACTCTGTACGGTATACTTTCACTTTCGGACTAATACCTTTGGTAAAAGGCTTGGACCATTCCACTATAAGTTGTTCTTCTAAAGGATTGCTTTGGCATTAAATAACCACGAAGGTTGATATGCCATTAAACAAAGAAGAGCAATTGCAATACAAAAAGAGAAGGATATCGATTTTTAACATTTGATTAACTAACATTAGATTAAGAGTAAGCATACAAAGAACCAAACCTTAGTTTCTCTGATGAAATGTTTTGTATTGGTTCATTGGAATTTTAAAATGAAATTTCATTTCTTTATGAATTTCAATTTCTCAGATGTTTGTTGAAAAGTTATTGACGTATCTTCTGTTCGTGGAACTGACATTTCTTATCATTGTACAGAAACGTTGAAGTTTTGAAATCATAAGAATAAGCTGCCACAGTTATCTGCTTCTTGTGGTTAGTACGAAAACAAACTATCAAAGCAATTAGAAAACAATCTATAATTACTAAGAAAAAGTTGGTCTGTCTTGTTCTTGTATGCATACATATTGCCCCGCCCTATCGGCAAGGTTTGTAATAAATAGTTAAGACCACAACTCAATATATGTTCTGTAGTATGATACAAATGCATTTGGTGGTGAGGCTCCAGTCCACGATATCTAGGAATGTTAGAGTACATTCATTGCACACCAACGCTTTTTACCATATATGTGCTAGAATTGTGTGGCTGGGGTCTTACTGTACTGGGTATGACGCTAAACTGCATCTAATGGTGAGGTTCCAATTCTGGAACTCCGGAGGAGTGTGAAAATACCCCTTCAGTGTCATTACTCCTAGGATCCACCCTGACTCGGAGAGGCAGTACCTGTAAGGCTCTCACTATGGGTTTAATAGATACAAAAATGAGTTTTAGAATTGTGTATATAAAAACCTTGAATACCCAACAACAATGGACAAAACAAAAAATGGAATTTCGGCATAAAAACCCAATGTTTGACATGCCTTAAAATCAACAACCGAGTTAATTGCCCGATTACACGGAGTTTGAGTATTTGTTAGGGTCCTATCTCTGGGTCAATAGAAACTTTTTTTAATATTCGATATGTGTAAAAACTTACACCAATGTGAAGGCAAATGAAGGGCAAATGAACCTAGACGGTTGACATGTCATTAAAATCAATCATCAATTATTAATTTAGTCTACCCGAACTTGTATATTGTTTGTATAACCAAATTTGATGGAATATGGAACAAGCGTTCTCCTCGTGTAGCATTTGCCCAATCGTCTGTTAGCAAGTTCGATTACGAAATCATTCAAGAATATCTTTACGCTCTGGCATTGTTTGCGTAGGTGAAGTCAGTTCAGTTAACTTGCCTAGGACAATAGAAACTGGGGTAAAATGGGTTTAGACGTAAACAAGACAAATACAAAATGCCAAAATACAAATAATTGAAAGCGACGCATGGTAATTTATACTGTAATTGTGCTAAGTGGGAATGTGTGCGTTTGACTCAGTTCAAAGTAAAAGGAAATATTAAAAGCTTATAAATTAATTAAAAAAATGACAGAAAATTGAAGACTTATTGAAACGTGAAGAACGTGAGGAAATCAGTTGAAAAGGCAGTAAACCTTCTTTCTACTGGCCACCCTTCACAAAAGCATAGACATAAGATATAAAATATTGTTCTGTTCCTCTGTCAGCCGTTGGTAGTCGAACCCAAACAATCTTTTATTCCTTGTTTTTTTGTTTTTGTTTATTCTTTTATTTTATTTATTTTATTATTACTATGAATGAATGAATGAATCAAACTTAAAATAGCTATTTTGGTTTAAGCGTTCTCTATGTTTTGAAAGATTCAATCGCAAAATCGTCTAAAACCAAAATAGAACAGTAAATAAAGTACTGGTATGTTTGACATTACTCAAAGGACACATTTGGCGGTCATTAGTCGGACCACGTACTATCTATAGAATTTATATCATATTATCAATAAATGAATAGATATTTTAAGTTTGATCATTGATTCATAAATAAATAAATAAATAATTGATTTAATTGCATTAGATATTTATGTTTATTGAGAAATCGTAATTAACGAGGCAGTGCAAATTCGGACTCTACACTATTGAATTTGCAAAATAGATTGGAAATTGCTTTATTCTCAAAAGATATTTGAATGCTATTTTGCCAACAAAATCATTGCAGCTATGTGCTGTTTTTACTGTATTAAGGTAGCGTTTTAAAACTATACACAGACCGACACAGACACAGCACACACAACACACACACACACACACACACTATATATAATATATATATATATAGTTAATACTTTGTTAGTATTTGAGAAATGAGAATAAGTGTTCAATTACTTGTGTAAGAGCTGTATTTATTATTATAGTGTACATACATTTAAAGTGCGATACTACCACTGGTTTCTGAGCAGCATTTTTCTATCATCAACACGGTTAGTTTTGGGCATAATTCGATTCGTTTTAATGCACTTTAATTCTTGGAACACTGTTCAGTCGGTATTGTTTGATGAAGAAGAGGAGGAAAAGGTGAAGCTTGTTTCGGTAATTATTTGTCCTTAAAAAAATTTAAAAAAGCATTTTATTGCCTCTTATAATCAACAGATTGCATTTAGATTCTCACACGGCTAATTTGTCTCATGATAATATCTATGTTTGTGTCTGTTGTGTCTTGTATCGTTTCCTGTGAGCGTCCAAGGGTGGTCATGTCCATGGGCTTAGCTTCACCGCTATTGAGCATGGCCTCCCTCAATAGTAGTTTAACAAAAATAAAGTTTTTGTATACTTTATTCTTGATAACTTGTACCTACTATTGATAAATAAATTTCTTATTTATTTCTTTCTTTCTTATTTCTTTCTGTGGCTGCTCGTCATCCACGGTAATGCTCTAATGAAAATACATGGACTGTTCATCTTTTTTTGCGCACGTGACCCTCTCGTCTGTTGGCCGTTATTCTCTCATTCTCTAATGTTTTTATTGGTTGCAGCTGGTTCTCGGGTTTCATTTATCTTCTTATCTAGATGTATGCTTCGGCTCTTGGTGTTGAATATATATATATTATATATATATATATATATATATATATATATATATATATATATATATATATATTATAATTATTATATTATTATTATTATTATTAATTATTATTTATATAAGAATTTACATTCAGCACGGATACATTTGCACAAATCCAGTTACTAATTGAACTAGATAATTACTTTATTTCTAAAAGTGTTTAAATTTATTACTGCAAATGGCTCGACATAATGTGCTGTTTTGCTTGGCGTTGACGGTCAACACAAAATACTCATGCATGCATGCACGCACGCACGCACGCAGTCACACACACATATTCATGCAGACATAAGATTCTAGTAATATATAAAATAAGAGAATTGCCTATTAGATCAAATTATTAAATTATTTCTATTGAAAATTAAATCATAGTCGCGATTTGCCATAAAGAGGATTTTAAGTTACTAATTTTATTTACTGCGCTTACAAAATATAGGCAGCTAGAGTGGTGCAATAGTTAGCAATCTAGTCTTGAAGATCCATTACAAGTGTATAGATAGTTCGATTCTCACTGGATGCCCCATAATTGAGACCTTGAGTTACATCCTACCCCGTGCGCTTACAAAATTAATATAGCATTTTTTCTGTTATATTAACGTTTATATATAAATTCAGATTATTATGTCATAGATATCTAGAACACCTTCGCATATATCAAAACATTACACGTTTGAAGAAGTTTAGACAGATCACTGCAACAATAAGCTACTTAATTACAATGAATAGTATATTTTAGTCAGTTTTTTTTAATCTTATACCAGTTTTATTATTAGTTATTTATACAAATGAGACATTTACTAAACTGAGCTTAGCACAAGACAAGGAATATGGGTAACACAGTGAGAATAGAACCACTACAAGGGTATGCTCGCCAAGCCTAATATCCATTAAACCATGCGCAAAGCAGTTGATTTTAAACTTTGCAAATTTTCGATTTCCTTTCAAAATTGCCGTACAAAGAACAATACATTTCAGCTGCGTTATTTAATCTTTTCACCTGAGAGTCAACGCACATATTCCCAAGAAGTAAAGTTTATTAACTTTTGGCCACAAGAAGTGGTGTTGTTGACCAGACGGTTTTCTTGAATCGTCGAACCGTATTCAAACTCAAGATAAGAGTTAGCATTTCTCTTTGCACTTCGGCTCAGGGAAAAGTACGATTCACTTCTCCAATCTCTCTTT
>CM042140.1:14363610-14420688 GCA_023376005.1 Doryteuthis pealeii | reverse complement strand
AGATTGATATGCATTATACAAAGGAAATGCAAACCAAACCTGTCTCAAGTATTTCCTCTCTATCTCTTCTCTCTCTCTTTCTCTTCTCTCTCGGGGTCTCTCTCTTTCTCTATAGTAGATATATATATAGTACTAGTATGATATTGTGTGGTAAGTGTGTGTGTGTTGTGTGTTTGTTATATTGTAAAAATTGAAAAAACACAATGTTTCATTAACTGTATATGATTGTGTTTTTTTAGGATTTTTACATATTACATATTTGTCGATTAGCTTCCACTTTTTGTTTTCATTGAGTATATATTATATAATGGTAGGTATATATTTTATTATTGTGTGTGTTGTGTGCTATATATATATATATATATATATTTATTGTTGTTTTTTGTGTTTGTTTTTTTTTTATATATATATATATCCTGTCTGTTCCTATCTATATTGTATGAGTCTTCTTTAAATCTGTTTTTCTATCTATCTAAGCTGTCTATCTCTGTCTGTTTCTATCTATACATCTATCTATCTATCTATGCGGTAGTGATTTCACTTATTTATTTCAGTTGGTATTTGTTTATAAAGATATTACAAAACAGAAAAGAAAGATTATATAGAGGGTTTGTTCAGTTGGAAGGAGGGAGGGAGATTTAAGAATTTCTCCTAACACAATAATCGAATTGATTCAAATTTAAGTTGTGAGAGCATTCAAGTCGTTTAACCATGACCTACCACTGTCACAAAAATTGATTTAAAATTTAGATAGATACATTTTTTTTTTATTTTTTAATTTTTCTTTTTTTTTCTTTTTACTTTGTCTTTTTCTTTTTTTTTGTTTCTTTTTTCTTTTTTCCTTTTTTTTTCTTTTGTTTTCTTTATCTTTTTTTTTTTTCTTTTTCTGTGTTTTTCTTTTTTTTCCTTTGTTTTTTTTTGTTTTTTTTTTTTTCATTTTTCTTTTTTTTCTTTTTGTGGGTCTTTTTTTTTTTTTTTCTTTTCTTTAGGCTTTTTTTCCGGTTTTTTTGTTTTCTCTTTTTCTTATATGGTTTCTTTTTTTTTGGCTTTTCTTTTTTGGTTTTCTTTTCTTTTTTTCTCTTTTTTTTCTTTTCTTCCCTTTTTTTTCGTGTTTCTTTGGTTCTTTTTGTCTCTTTGGTTGGTTGTTTGTTTTTCTTTTGTTGTTTCTTTTTTTTTTTTGTTTTTTGGTTTCTTTTTTGTTCTCTTTTTTCTTTTTTTTTTTCTTTTTTCCGCTGTTGTTTCTTGTTGGTTTGGTTTTTTTTTTTTTTTTTTTTTTTCTTTTTTTCTTTTTTTTTCCTCTCTTCTTTTTCTTTTTTTCTTTTTTCGTTTTTTTGTATTTTTTTTTTCTTTTTTTTTTCTTGTTTCTGTTTTCCGTCGCTTTTTTCTTTTCTTTTTTTTTTTTTTTTTTTTTTTCATGTGAGAGACTAAAGTAAAGTACCGTCTTCATTTTCTAGTTCCCTTTTTTCCATCACCTTTTTCTCCTTTTGTTCATTTGAACGATACAACTACTTATAGAGTAATTGCTCTAGTCAAAAACATGTGCTTTAAGTTCAAAGGCCAGGAAGGGATACTTCACATTCAGGTTTTGTCTCCAACTACTTAGAGTAATTCCCTCCTTTCATTTAGGAATGAATGGGATTAACACTAGGAAAGGAAAAGCAAAGAATCCTCTTTCTTTTCTTTCTTTTTTCCTTCCCCCGCCACCCCACACACTTTTGTGTTCCCACTTTTTTTCTTGTCAAAAATTGTCACACGCTATTGCTATATCTTTTTTTTTTTTACACATATTTGAGATTTTCTTTTGGTTTCAATATATACCTATAACATTGCCAGGTTTGTTCCTATCTTATGCCGCCCTCTCTCCTCTCTCTCCTCCCTCATCCTCCGTTCTCTCTCTCTCTCTATATATATATATATATAATTATATATATTATATATATGTGTGTGTGTGTGTGTGTGTGTGTATGTGTGTGTGTGTAAATATTGTAAAAATCTGAAAAAAAAACAAGTTTCATTAACGAATGATATATATAATATATAATCTTTATATATATATATATATATATATATAATATATATATATAAATTTAAAATAGTAGGGCAGAACTGGGTCCTTCAGCCCTTGGGTAGGTAACTAGTTCTAGGAAGAGGGAAAACTCTATTCAAAATTTCATGAGGTCGGTCGTTGATTGGGTTTTAGTGGGCTAACCCTTGAGACCAATTCCTTTCCTATGTGCCAAAAGTGCGGATGGGTCCAACACAAGCCTTCACCCCTATAAACAAATCTGGTGGGTTGTTCATTGTGTGTGTGAACCCTCAAGAGTCGAAAATCGACGAAGAGTCCATAATATAATATATATTATTATATTATATATATATATATGTATTTTCTTAATCTGTCTATCTATCTATCTATCTATCTACCTATCTATCTATGCTTAACTTGATTAATAGATATTAATCAAGTCAATAGTTGACAGTATTTGGAATATTGACAGGTATCTATCTATCTATCTATCTATCTATCTAATTCTCACTTATTCTCCCTATCTATCTATCTCATTCTGCTTCCCTCCTCTCTCTGCTTCTCTATCTCTCTCTCTCTCTCTCTCTCCTCGTCATGAAAAATTCCTATAGGATACCAGTTAATTTCTTGATAATAATCAAAACCTCAGTGAGCTGTTTTATCTATCTATCTATCTATCTATCTATCTATCTGGACCCTCACGTGATTCAATGGTTAGTAAGATAGATTCCAAGACCATTGTTAGTGAGTTTGATTCTCATAGCGGCCCATAATTCTGGCCTTGTGCCACATCTAAGTTAAGCTTAATAAATAACTATCTATCTATCATAGCCTATTTGTATCTATCTATCTATCTATCTAATCTTAATTTTTCTTCCTAAATCTAAATTATGTAAATATCCTTCCTAAATGCAAGACATGGCACAAAAAGCCAACCTAGATCCTGGAGATTTCAACACCTCCCCATTGCACTAAAAGCAGATGGTGTTGTGTCACCTTGTTGATGCCTTAGTGCAGCACAGCCCTGAGTCAAGGCAGGAATTTTTTAAAATTTAATTTAATCCATTTTCAAAAAAATTTATCTGTCACGTTTGCCCTCAGGTGGAGGCAAATAAATGCAATCTAGTCATCAGTCTTGATCCATCTCAATTTATCTGGCTATGTTCATTTCTATTTATCTAATCTATCTATCTATCTATCTATCTATCTCAATCTGTTCATCTATCTATCTATCTATCTCTCTCTGTTCATATCTATCTATCTATTATCTATCTATCTCTATCTGTTCATATCTATCTATCCTATCTATCTATCTATCTGTTCATAGCTATCATATCTATCTATCTATCTATGCTCTAATCTGTTCATAGCTATCTATCTATCTATCTATCTTAATCTGTTCATAGCTATCTATCTATCTATCTATCTATCTCATCTATCTATCTATCTTATCTCTATCTGTTCATATCTATCTATACTATCTATTATCTCAATCTATTCATATCTATCTATCTATCTATCTATCTATCTCAATCTGTTCATATCTATCTATCTATCTATCTATCTATCTATTCAATCTGTTCATATCTATCTATCTATCTATCTCAATCTGTTCATATCTATCATTATCTATCTATATCTATCTTAATCTGTTCATAAGCTATCTATCTATCTATCTATCTATCTATCTACTCTATCTGTTATAGCTCTCTATCTATCTATCTATCTATCTATCTATCTATCTCATCTGTTCATATCTATCTATCTATCTATCTATCCTCTATCTGTTCATTCTATCTATCTATCTAATCTATCTATCTATCACAATCTGTTTCATAGCTATCTATCTATCTATTATCTCGAATCTGTTCTATCTATCTTCTATCTCTCTTTAATCTGTTCATAGCTATCTATCTATCTCTCTATCTCTATTGTTCTATCTATCTATCTATTATCTATATCTGTTCATAGCTATCTATCTATATATCTATCTCGATCTGTTCTATATCTATCTCGATCTGTTCATATCTATCTATCTATCTATCTATCTCTCTCAGGCTGTTCATATCTCTCTCAATCTGTTCATATCTATTTATCTATCTCAGTCTGTTCATACCTATCTATCTATCTATCTATCTATCTCAGTCTGTTCATATCTATCTATTTATCTCAATCTGTTCATAGCTATCTATCTATCTCGATCTGTTCATATCTATCTATCTATCTATCTATCTATCTCAGGCTGTTCATATCTCTCTCAATCTGTTTCATATCTATCTATCTATCTATCTGAGTCTGTTCATACCTATCTATCTATCTATCTATCTATCTCAGTCTGTTCATACTATCTATCTATCTATCTCAGTCTGTTCATATCTATCTATTATCTCGATCTTCATAGCTATCTATCTATCTCGATCTGTTCATAGCTATCTATCTATCTATCTATCTATCTATCTCAGGCTGTTCATATCTCTCTCAATCTGTTCATATCTATCTATCTATCTATCTCAGTCTGTTCATATCTATCTATCTCAATCTTTCATATCTATCTATCTATCTATCTATCTATCTTAAAGGTATTTTTTTAGTTTCATAAGTCAACTGTTCTGAAAGGCCTGTTTAGCTTAATTGGTAGAGCAATCACCAAGGAATTGCAAGGTTCTGGGTTTTTATACTGGTCTTCACCAACTCAGCGCATGAGGAGTACAAATTAGGTAATTTGATCTATGCGGTAAAGCATCTGGGAGCTAATAGTAGGTGTGGCATTCCACCTTAACAAACAATCTCCCTAGTCTAACACATGCGAAAAGAGGATAGACTTCTCTGTCGTTTTTTTTACTTAGTTTAGTCTCTAAAGTAAACTGCTACTGATTTCTCTTGATCTAATCTGTCTCTAGTCTGTTTACCATATCAATCTGTTCATATCTATCCATTTTATCTATCTGGCTGAGTCAAAAAGTAAATGCCAATTTGTTTAGGACAGGTATAATTACTAACACAGGAACATGTATCAATCATCATCATCATCATCATGATGTCGCGCTGTCAGCGCGGATATCCATGACAATCTCTCTCCATCTGTCCTGTCGCTCATCATTCTTGGGAGGTCCTCTATGCAGCATCCTGTATCCGCACAGAGCTGGTCAATGTACGTCTTTGCTAGTCGGCCCACACTGGCATGTACATGTGCTAGCTTCCACAGGAGGACGTCGCTTTTGAGTTTGTCCTTTTTTCTCCAGCAGTGTCCCGCGTGTCTTGTCCGTCTTACTCAGATGGTTTGGGTGATATGTGGCTGGTGACCATACAGCTGTTTTCTCGTAGGGTGTTGTTTCCACGTCTTGTTCAAGATCACCCGCAGCATTCTTGTGCAGCTCCCATCTAGTTTATTCTCTAGTCGCTTAGTTAGGGTCCAGGTGGTGCAGCCATACAGCAGTACTGACACGACAAGATCAAAATAAAGCTGATCCTCTGTGGATCACATCTCTACTTCTCCACATAGTCACCGTTTCTCTCAATAGCAATGTTTCACCTTTGAATGAGAGCATGTATCCCTGCCCCGTAAAATTCTGTAGACTGTTCTTTGAGCCACTCCTTCACTACAGATTTCATTATAGATAAATAGATAGATAGATAAATAGATAGATCACTACAGATTTCACTTCCTCGTTACTGGAATAATGTTTGCCTCTCAAACACTCTTTCATGGGGTCAAAGAGATAATAGTCCGAGGTAAACATTATTCCAGTGACGAGGGTGTGAAATCTGTAGTGATCTATCTATCTATCGATTTATCTATCTCAATCTGTTCATATCTATCTATCTATCTATCTATCTATCTCAGTCTGTTCATATCTATCTATCTATCTATCTATCTATCTATCTCAGTCTGTTCATATCTATCTATCTATCTATCTCTCAGTCTGTTCTATCTAATCTATCTATCTCATCTATCTATCTATCTATCTATCTCAATCTGTTCATATCTATCTATCTCTATCTATATCTATCTATCTATCTATCTACCTATCTCAGTCTGTTCATATCTATCTATCTATCTATTACCTATCTCAATCTGTTCATATCTATCTATTTATCTATCTATCTATCTATCTCAGTCTGTTCATATCTATCTATCTCAATCTGTTCATATCTCTCTATCTATCTATCTATCTAACTATCGATCTCGATCTGTTCATATCTATCTATCTATCTACCTATCTCAGTCTGTTCATATCTATCTATCTATCTATCTATCTATCTATATATCTATCTATCTATCCTTGTTAAAGGTATTTTTAGTCACTTAAGTCAACTGCTACTGATCTTTCCTGGGTGCTCAATAAAATGTGACCTTTATGACAGAATCTAAATTGTCCAATAAAAACGTCTTTCATTTGATTTGATTTATATATTTTTTGCTTTCTATTTTTATTATTCACTATCCTTCTCTCTTTCATTCTCATCTCCCATCTATGCACACATTTCACCCCTCACCTTCATCTTTGTAACTTACTTTTTTCTTCTCTTTGACTTTCCTTTGGCTTTCTAAATCCTTCTCTTTTACTTTGCCTCCTCCTCTTTCTTTGTCATCTGTTATCTCTGTTTTTCTTTTTCTCTATCCTTTTCTGTCTGTCTGTCTGTCTATCTCTCTATTCTCTCCACCCCCCCCCCAGTACTTTTTCTTCCTCTCTTCCATCTCTGCAACTTTTTTTCTATTACTTTTATTAATTTTCCTTTGTCTTTTTCTACCTCTTTTTCTTCACTTCTTTCTCTCTCTCTCTCTCCTCCCCCTCTCTCTCTCTCCTCCTACCTACTTTTCCTTTCCCTCTTCCATTTCTGAAACTTTTTCCTTTGTCTTTCTAACCCTTCTTCTTCACTTTACCCCCCTTTCTCTCTCTTTTTCTCTTTCTCTCCTCCCACCCACTGCTTTTTCTTCACTTTTTTTTCTTTTTCTTTCTCATTGATTTTCCTTTGTCTTTTTACCCCCTTCCCTCTCTATTCTCCCACTCACTGCTTTTATTACCCCTTCTATTTCTGTAACCTCTCATTTTTTTCCTTTGTCTTTCTACCACTTCTTTTTCACTTAGCCCACCCCACCGTCTCTCTCTCTCTCTCTCTCTCTCTCTCTTCTCTCTCTCTCTCTCTCTCTCGTCTATTCTCTGTTGTATGTTTTTCTCTTTACTCAACCGTTTCTTCCCTCTCTATATCTTTCTCTCTTTTTATCTTTCTTTTTTCTTCTTTCTTTTTCTTCTCTTCTTTCTTTCTTTCTTTTTCACGGTTACTCGGTCCCATTCTCTCACTTTCTTGATCACTATTTTTTAAATCCTTTTTTTGGTACGCCATTATTTCAAATTTCTAGTCATTTTTTCTTTCTTTCTTTTTTCTTTCTTTCTTTCTTTCTTTTTTCATTCTTTCCTTCCCTTTATTTCGTTTTTATTTCACTCTCTTTCTACTTTTTGATAGTTTATCGTTTCCATTAACTTCCAATAAAACACAAGTTACAAAAAAAATGCTCTGCTGAGTCACTCGTAAAAATGATTTCTTTTACAAGTTTGTGTAATAATTGTTTTATTCTATTTTACACGACGACGTCAAATGTTTTATTTCATTTGCTCTTTTCCTTAATTTACTTAAACTTCTAAAACACAGTTCCATGTGTGTGTATAAAGCCCATGTCTCAACAACTGAGGCTTTTTACACGTGTTTTTGAAAAGACTACTTTCTTTGTGTCTGTGGAGAGACGGATGCTCAAACTAGGAGTTCAGTTTATTTAGAAAGAAAAAAAAAGAACATTTTAAGTTACTCTCTTTTTCCGGGGAAGAGGAGAATGGGAAGCGAACTTTGGGAGAATAAAGAGAAAAAGTAATCATTAAATAAAAATAAAAAAGTATAAAAAGAAAAAAAGGTTTGATTCAACAATTAATCAAAATTGATTAATTAATTTCAAAAATAAATTTAAAGTAAGTATAATTCACGTGTTACTTTTCACGAAACAAAAACCAAACAAAACAAAAACATGGCTTTTTTTTTTACCGAAACGAATGATGAATTAGAAAAATAGATGGTAAAAAAGAACAATTTCCTCGTAAATTCCTACCCAAAATAAACTGAACCCTCAATTTTGCAATAAATCTTTTATTTTTCTTACACCCGTTATTTTACTATAGTAAATATATTTTATTTATTCTTTATTCTTTAACAAATAAAGAAAATATATTTAGTATTGTAAAATAACGGGTGCAAGAAAAATAAAACATTTATTGCAAAAACACGGACATAAAATGAGGGTTCAGTTTATTTTATGGTAGGAATTTACGAGGAAATTGTTCTTTTTTACCAAATAAATAAATAAATACGACAAAATAAAAATAAATAGATAAAAACAAAAACCACTATCTAATTAATTTAATTATAGTATTTGAAACTAGATGGTTAAAAATAAAATGAAATGGTATTTAAAAATAAATAGGTTGCTAAAAAATACTGGCCGATTATAGTTTTAAATATGACATGAAATCAGTCATTAATTTATTTGTCAAGCAACTCAATATACGTCAAGTTTTATTTATTTGTGGCTAACATGCTGGTCTGACATTGTAGTAAGGCTTACTAAATAAGCACGTTTTAACTCTAGTTGCCCTATTGTGTTCACATTCGGACTAATACCCTTGGGAGAAAGGCATAAACCCCTCACCTCTAGCTATGGGTTAAAATATCACAACTATTCTTAATCTTCTACAATGATGACTGATATCAAATAACCCACAAAGGTTGATATGCCATTAAAAACAAAGAAACATTGTTTATTTTTTAGGTGAATCGTTTCCTTAAACATAACTTCATTATTAGCTTTTACTCATATTATTGTAACTTTTTATCTAGTTGATTGATTGATTAATTGATTTTAACGGCATATCAACCTTTCTAGTGTTATTTTATGCCTAAAGGTTAGCGAATCGCATTCATCATATTTATTAGTGTAGTTGTTTCTTAGGATTTTTTTTTTTTTTGGCATGCGATCATATCGAATACAAATAATTTTTAAACAGATCTATTTGATCCATAGATCAGAGCCTAACAGGTCCTACAACTCTGGGTAGTATAAAAATATATCTAAGGTAGGTGGGTTGTCTCCCATGGTCAATATACCCCTTTTCTAACCAACCAATCATA
Source organism: Doryteuthis pealeii (assembly GCA_023376005.1). Classification (NCBI taxonomy): domain Eukaryota; kingdom Metazoa; phylum Mollusca; class Cephalopoda; order Myopsida; family Loliginidae; genus Doryteuthis; species Doryteuthis pealeii. The sequence continues at coordinate 14,411,486 of CM042140.1, read as the reverse complement.
GGCCAGCAATTTTTAGTGCCAGAAATCAAAGATAAGAATCTTCCTCTTTTTCCAACCTGCATCTCAAAGACAAAGATGTCAAAATTGTTGCTCCCACTAATTCAGCAGGGATAGAGAAGAGCTGTTGTAAGTATGATAACTTGACATAACCATTTACCAAGGACTCAGTTAAGTGGACTTATATTTGTTTATATTTATATAAATCTATATTGCCACAGAAAGTACAATTGTTTGCAACAGAAAATATTATAACTGAATTTTTTTATGAATAAATGTAATACATATAAAGAAGAAAAACGAAGATAAAGTCTGTTCTCAAGGTTTGCCAATATGAAGATAACCACGAGTGTGGCAGACAGGTTAAGAGTTAAAGAATAACCAAACAACTAGAATTCGAATAAAAGACTTTGTATTACATACATAAAACAATAGGCTTGCAGACTTTTTGGTTTATCTGCACAAATGTTTACAATTTGTCACTTAACTGAAATCCTGAGGTAGGGTATTATCGAAGCCCTTAGCTACGGCCATTGGAGAGTTCGCTGGATATAATAGACATTCTATTTTGACGTCTGACTCCGGTGCTGGTTGATCAGGAAGAGATGGACTGACCCTTTTTTAGGTCTGAGTCCGTTGAAGGCTGAATCAGAAGAGGGGAAAAGAATTTGCCTTTTCGGCTTTGCCGCCAAAGTATGCTGGCTTGTGATTGGTTGGTTCGATACAGAGGCTTGCAGACAAGGACGACAACCCCCTACCTCAGAATTCTCAATATACAATATTATTTGAAATTCCAATTTGTGTCTATGTATTTCCTGATACTAACTCATGTTAACTCCATATTTGCAGCTTAAATCAGCATAGTAAGAATTGACCGGGGGAATAATGGAAATGAAGGGGTACTCCACATTCCCCAAATCTCCAGAACTTTGGCCTCGACTCCAGATGAAGTTTAGTTTAATGGACACCCACTTTTTTTTTTTGAGAATACCTCTTTGCAGAGGATACAGTCCGTGTATATTATAAGCCCTGACAATGCTCTGAGAGTAAATACAATCTTCAATATTGATATAATATAATATAATACTAGTGTCGATCAGGTTGGACCAAAGATCTTGGATCTGGAGTCATAGGAGCCGATAAGGATGTTGACTCCGCATACATTTTAAAAAGAAATTGAATGACACATGCCATGCAAAGGAGAACAGACACAAAGTTTTAGGTTTAACAGTAACAAAGGTATTTATTTGTGTGTAGGTTGCTAATAATAATGATGAAATTTATTGTGTACAGTGCTCAGGTGCACCACAACTCATCAAGTCTCATGTCAAGTACACAAAATAATGTATTAGTGTCAGGAACATGAACAGTTTACAGTCTTTCAAAGCCTCCATGCTTCCTGTAGTCCACCGACACTATACCTGATGCCACTCTCCACATACATATGCACACACGCGCACACATACATGCATATTACATGCATGTATGTGTGCGCGTGTGTGCATATGTATGTGGAGAGTGGCATCAGGTATAGTGTCGGTGGACTACAGGAAGCATGGAGGCTTTGAAAGACTCAGTGCTTCGGCAGCCTACAACAGACGCGGGCAGTTTGTCTCCGCAACTTTGAGCGTGAAAAAATGTTTCCGAAAGTCACGTGAGCAGTGCTGTTTTCTGACTTTGTAGGCATGCCCACGTGTGTTAGAAAGATGGAGATCAAAAAGGTGCTCATGGTTGCTGTTGTTAAGATGATTAATGACCTTATGAGCGTTTACCAGGTCAGTTGCCAGACGCCGAAGTTTCAGCAAATCCATTCCCAGGGCTGCGGGAAGTTCAGAGTATGGTAGATGCCTGATGTTTTGATGTAACAAAGTCAAACTGCAATAAGGCCCCCCTCCAAGATAATTGATCACTATCAATTAGTAATTGAAGATTGCCCACAGTCGCAGGAACCAGTTCTTTGAAAGCCATTGGTGGAATAATGTGCTGTCATGTCTGTTGTACCATCTCTAATTGTTAAGATATTTATGGCCATTTTTAGGCTGCAGATGAGAGCACTTTACAGTGGAGATCCCTTGTGTTCCTTACTGTTAGGTAGAATCCTTGTGTTCCTTAGTATAAGACAATATCCTTGGTTGTTGCTTAGTGAAGAATCCTTGGTTGTTCCTTAGTGAAGAATCCTTGTGTTAAGCAGAGTCTTTGATTGTTGATCCATTCGTCCATGTCAAATACGAGCAACTGAACGGCTTTAAGATTGGCAATTAAATAGTTAACTAACCAGGTATTCAAGTGTGTTGATTAGCTGATTGAATCCATGCTGCCATGCAGAGTCTATAAGTCTAAGTGGTGGGCTCCAGCATACCATATATATAGCCAAATATTCCAACACTAATGCCTAGCAGTGTCAATTTTCTTTCTCTGTCAGGATCACCACTTGTTGTAGAGCCAATGAGAATGTCAACATTGTGAATGTTTTAAAAGGAAGAATTGACACATGCCAGGCAAAGGATGATAGACACACAGTTTTAGGTTCAACAGTAACAAAGATATTTATTTGTGTGTAGGTTGCTAAAATGTTGGAGCAGCGAAGTCAACCTGCAATATTGGTTCCTCTTAGACGATGCCAAGGCAGGCAACTTTCACAAGAATGGACACTAGTGTTTTTGGTGACAAACTAGAATGACTTAAACTTTCTACTAGGCCAATGCAGGTTGGTGGTCAAGTATACTCTTGATTGGAGTGAATGCACATCTTCCAGCATTCATCATCATCAAACCATACTGACTGCATAGATTCTCTCTCTCTCTCTCTCTCTTTCTCTCTCTCTCTCTCTCTCTCATCAGTCATCACTCTTATCAAGTCCTCTAGATGGCATCCAGTGTTCCCATAGAACCGGTCACCCAATACTGGTGTGTCCATGTGTCCATAAGAGAATGTCAAATATGACATTATATATATATATATATATATATATATATAGTCTTTCTCTCTCTCTCTCTCTCTCTCTATATATATATATATATATATATATATATATATATATATATATATATATATAAAGAGAATTCTAGTTGAAATAAATTTATAACTGCCAACATGACCGAGTTTTAACTTTTTCTTATTTCAAGTTTACAAATATTGCTGTGTTTATAATTATCACATTTTCAAGTATTGAGCTCTTCAACCCAACTAAAATAAATTTATAATGTATCTGTATGATAAAAAAAAATCAATCTTTTTATATATATTTATATTGGAAAAAAAGGGCCCTGAATAGAATCATTCCCATCTCCAACTTATCTGGTCATTTATAGGGACCAACAATTCATGTGTACATTTTCACTTAAAAAACAAATTTAAATTAATTAAATCAATTATTTAAAGTCAAATTTCTGTTTTAGTCAAAAAGTAGTAACATAATGGGCATCAGTAAAAAAAAAAATATTACATATGTAATTAATTTTTAATACATCTTAAACATTAAATTAGCCCAAAATTTTACAAAATCCAATGTTGTATGTGAAATTAACAAAGCACCATTTTAAAAGTTAAAGAAAAACTTATAACAGTTTCTTCTAAGAAATCAATTACAAAAAGCATTAAATACACTATGTATAGAAAAATCACTAAATTGTTGATATTCTATTTAAATGAGATATATTTTTTTTTGTTCCTAACATGCAGAAAAGCTAAAATGCACTGAAAAAGTTCTAACATTATTTTGTTTACAAAAATCAGCAAGAAATGTTAAAAACTATGGTGCCCCAGATTGATGAACAAAAAATTACCAAAAAGCAGGGTATTATCTGATTTTAATAAAATTTTCAGTGTTGACTTATTAAATCAATGAATTCTTTCTTTTAAATTTCTGAATCGTTTCCATCAAACTGATTCAATGGAAATCAATTGAAATTCTTTGAAATATATATATTACCGTTCGCTCCATCTATATGAGCCTTTAGAGCAACAATTTATATACCTAATTAATAGATAAAATTCATTGAAAATATAAATCACATAATTTGAAGTTTTACATTTCATATTTTTAGATTCTAAAAACAAATATCTATTTAATAACAAGTTTACTTTAGTATGGTGCTGTAATAACTAATTAAGAAATCTCAGTTTAAAAGTTAGGCCCCCACCATTTTAGATAGAACAAATATTGATGTATAATTCTTTCATTGATAATCTAAAAGATTATTATATTTCATAAACATCAGAGTAAAAAAAAATCTCAAAAAATTATTTTAGTTTTTTTTACATTTAATTTTTAGATTTTCGGTGCTTATTTTCTACCAAAGTATCTTCTTTAATTTTTTTTTTATATTCACACCTTTTGTCTTTTTATCTATACTGTAATTGGTTGGGTCTGGTTAGCTCAGTCGGTAGAGCGTTCGGCTAGAAACCACAAAGGTTCCTAGTTCGATACTGGCCCACGCTACCTCAGCGTATGAGTAGCACAGGGATCTGTGCGGTAAAGTAAGGAGCTGATGGTAGGTCTGGCGTTCCACCTCAGACGCAAAAATAATCTCCTTGGTCTAGCGCTAGTGAAAAGGGGATAGACTCCCTCGCTGATTGGCTGATACTGACTTTAGGCCATGCCGACGACGACTTTACTTTTTTACTTTTATATCTATATATGAATAAAGGGGAGGGGGGCAAAGTGAAGTGACCTGAAAAAAATCAGGGAGTTTTGAAATAAAATAACTGATGCATTATAAAATTCATTAATTCATAAATCAACACTGAAAATTTCATTAAAATCGGATGATTCCCTGAATTTTGGTAATTTTTTTTCAATCAGGGGTGTTGATTTGATTTTGTCAAATATGTCTATTGCGTAAAGTCACATTGTTTTTTTTATATATAAGTCAAATATGTCTATGGTGTTTTTTTATATATTTTTTTAATATTTTTCTTATACATTTTTTATATATTTTTTAATATATTTTTTTTTATATAATTTATATATTTTTTAATTATATTTATATATTTTTTTATATATTTTATATATTTTTTTATATATTTTATATAGTTTTTATATATTTTTTTAATATATTTTTTTATACATTTTTTTTTTTTATATATATTTTTTATATGTTATTTTTTATATATTTTTTTATACATTTTTTTTGTGTTTTTTATGTTTTTTTTAAATATATAAATCAAATATGTCTATGGTGTTTTTTTTTATATATAAGTCAAATTTGTCTATGGTGTAAAGTCACATTGTTTTGTTTTTTTATATATATAAGTAGATGGTTTTATTCACAGATGAAATTTGTATTCTTTTTGTCATTGATAATCCCAATAAATCCATCTTATCCTTTCCCCCCCATCCTCCCGCCCCCATCCCGATTTGGATGAGTTATTCTTCAAAGTGAACAGATGAAAAACTTTTCACTAATCAGTCACCACTTTTATCTTTGCTGTCATCGTTAGAGAATAACAACGGACATCTTTTTTCTGCCACCCCCCCCCCACACACACACATGTCTTTTATTTGTTTATCTTCTTCTTTTTTTCTGTCACACGCCTACACATTGCATCACACACTTGTGCATCTTCTTGTATCACTCAGACTAACAGAAAACAGAAATAAACAAATAAAGAAAGAAAGAAAAGAAAAAAAGAAAGAAAAAAGGAAAAGGAAAAGAAAGAAGAAAGAAAAAAAGGAAAGAAAGAAAAAAAGAAAGAAAGAAAAGAAAGAAAAAAAAAGAAAGAAAAAAGAAAAAGAAAAGAAAAGGAAAGAAAGAAAAAAAAAAAAAAAAAAAAGGAAAGAAAGAAAAGAAGAAGAAAAAAGAAAAAAAAGAAAGAAAGAAAGAAAGAAAAGAAAAGAAAGAAAGAAAAAGAAAGAAAGAAAAAGAAAAAGAAAGAAAGAAAGAAAGAAAGAAAGAAAAAGAAAAAAAAGAAAGAAAGAAAGAAAGAAAAAGAAAAAGAAAAAGAAAAAAGAAAGAAAGAAAGAAAGAAAGAAAGAAAGAAAGAAAGGAAAGAAAAAGAAAGAAAGAAAGAAAAAAGAAAGAAAAAAAGAGAAAAAGAAAGAAAGAAAGAAAGAAAGAAAAGAAAGAAAAGGAAAGAAAAGAAAAGAAAGAAGAAAAGAAAGAAAGAAAGAAAGAAAAGAAAGAGAAAGAAAGAAAGAAGAAAGAAAGAAAGAAAAAGAAAAGAAAAGAAAGAAAGAAAGAAAAAGAAAAGAAAGAAAAGAGAAAGAAAGAAAGAAAGAAAAGAAAGGAAAAGGAAAGAAAGAAAAGAAAGAAAAGGAGAAAGAAAAGAAAGAAAAAGAAAGAAAGGTAATAAGTTTCATTTAAAAATCGCATATCAAAAATTGAAGTAATTACCAATTTTCACCCTCTTAGATTTTTTTTATTTCTAATTTTATTTTTTAAATTTTTTTTTAGTTGCTGATTTTACAATCTAATTTTATTTTAATTCCTTTTTTAAATATTTTTAAACGTTCTCTTAAAATGTTTTGGTCTCTGTCTCAGAATCCTTTGACATTTCCTTTTTATTAGGTTGAATAAGAAAGAATGTCTCACTACACAATAAGACCCATCAGCCTTTACGCTAAAATTTATTACACGGGAACTTAAGATGTCAACTTTTATAGGAACCTTTCTTTCTTCTTCTTCTTCTTCTTCTTCTTCTTCTTCTTCTTCTTCTTCTTCTTCTTCTGTTATTACTCATTGAATTTTCAAACTACCAGTGTCTGGTGACTCTTGCAGGAGATCAAGTTACAACAAGTCTCTTCTTCTTCAGTACTTAAGCACTCTCTTCAAAACATCTTGGCTAATTTCACTCTTGTCTGGATTCTTTCGATTCTTTGAAAGCCTCTTCAGTAACTGTTCCAAGCAGTAGTGCCAGTAGTGATGAGAATAATAATCATGTTTATATTCTATACAATGTTTTTTTCCTAGTTATCCAGCAAGGTCAATGCCAGCTATTCATTCTCTTTCAATTCCAGATTATGACCAGTCAGAACAGTCCATTAGCTGACAAATTCTTTTTCTACTCGTTAACCATAACAGGATCTGGTCTACTGGTCTAGATTGGGTGATCCATGTTTATCTCAAAATCCCATCTCTTTTTTAGATTCTGGTCTGTGCATATTCCATTTCTTTGTATGATCCAAATTTAGTCATTTGCACAGTTCCCAGTGGATGATCTTATTACCCAATCATGTCTGCTTTTTACTCCTTCTGTTTCAATTTGATGCATTTGTTCATTAAGCAGTTGGTGGTTTCATTCTCTCTCTCTCTCTCTCTCTCTCTCTCTCTCTCTCTCTCTCTCTCTCTCCACATAGCCTATATTTGCAATTCTGCATTTCACACAACGCTAATACCCTTGGGAAATGTATGCCTCCACCTACTCTCTCTCCAGCCAGGGGTAAATAGTAGGGTAGACTGGGCTCTTTAACCTTGGTTAGTCAACTGGTCTAGGAGGAAAACTCTGAATTCAAACCTTTTAAACTCCGCTTAAGAAATTGACCTTGTGTCACATCCTGCTCATGTGGAGGGGTTGGTAAATATGTACATTTGCTATTGTTATAAAAGAAACAGATATCTCTCTTGATTCACAGATTTTACTAACCCAATACAGTAGGCACTGGCAATTTTGTCATCTGCTACGAAATTTAAAAGCGAATTAAAAATAATTAAATCTATTATTTAAGGTCAAACTTTGTCAAAATCGATAAGTAGTAACATAATAACCATCATTAAAAAAAGAAAAATATCATTACATATGCAGTTTATTTTTAATAGATTTAAGATGATTTGTTTTGGTCAATTTCGATGATCTGCCATTTTGTCTATTTTTCAATGGTTTTAAGCGCTAGTTTACAATTTTTATGTAACATTCGTGATTGCAAAAAAAATTACCAAAAATCAGGTAATTATCCGATCTTAATGAAATTTTCAGTATTGATTTTATCAATTAATGAATTTTATAATGCATCAGTTATTTTATTTCAAAACTTTAATTTAGTATTTTTGCTATGAAAAATTAATATATAAAATTCATTTAAAATGTGAAAAGTCTGATGTTCAATTTAAAATGTTATATTTTTAGATTCTAGAAATAAATATCTATTTAATGCAAACCTTATTTTAGACACATAAAGTAATAAGTTTTGAAGAAAAACTCTATTGAAAATGTACCCCCCCCTTTTTAAGCAGAAAAAATATCAATGTATAATTTTTTCTTTTATAAGATAATAGCCAATTAAATAATTATCAAAATGAGTAAAAAAGAAATCTCCAAAAAATTAATTATTTATTATTTTTTTACATTTTAATTTTCAAATTAATTTCTGTAGGGGGTAAAGTCATTTTGTCAAAAACGCATTTTAGGCAAATTTTGCCAGTAGCTACATCCACTCATCAACAAAACAAATTAAAAAGAAAAAGAAAAACACTTTGAAACAGAACCTAAGTTACTGAGAAATGTAACATCAAACGGATGTTGACCTGACAGTAGCTCTAACCAAAATGAACAAAACAAGTGTTCCATGCATAGGCTCCACGCAGGCTTCCGGGTGAAAAACAAATTTTATAAACAATTAAAAATATCCTCTATTTAATGTTTTTCAATCAATCATAAATTTCCCCCAAAAACCTTTCAAAGCGTTTTTCAAGCCTACTGACAAGTATAAAAACAGCTGACTTAAAGTCGATAAGGCAGTTGACTATCGGCGTTGGCACATAACGTTGTTCCTACCAGGGCAAGATCAAAGGGCTACCGACCTCCGACCCACGTCACATCCCCGCATCACAGAACCAAGTTGTCAGCCAAGAACAGACTTTCAACCCCACACCCAAATCAGCCGATAAAGAAACAGATTTTCAACCCCACGTTGGCCCTCAATTCACCAAGCGAAGAAAGACTTATCATCTCAACAATTCCAGCTTTTGTTTATTTTTAAATAAACAAAATTAATTCAATTTTTCTCGTTCGTTTTTCTTTTGCTACCAAATGCTTGCTTGTGATATTTCACTATTCTCCTTTTTTTCCCTAGTGTATTTTATCATTTATGTTTTTTTATTGGTTCTTATATCATTGTTCTGAGTTGCCATGAGGAGCAATTTGGTTTCTTTTTTTAGGTCTCCTTTACATATCCATGCCCATTTCATCACATGCACAATGTCTTTACTTTGTCTTTTGAAGAATTTTGTCTATTACAAGAACACACAAATGTGACCCAACATAAGAAATGTGCACATTATTCCATGAACAGGCAGCATAAGAAAAGGATTACCAAAAGTGGTAAAAAGTCTTACTTGTCTTTTTTGATGGGCAAAGCCACGTAAGCATTATTTTTCAATGCGGAGGCAACACAAAGTTGTTGAAATAAAGCTTGGTAATCTGAACATTAGCTACATAAATGAGAGTAACCTCCACTTGTTTCTTTCACTTTGAGGAAGCCATATGTTTTGGCAGCCATTTTCATTTCACTGTAATTCTACACTGAAAATACAAATTTGTTGAATCAATACAACTGAATGTTTTAACATGAAAATATCATAAAATGTGTTCTTAATTGTGCTTGTGCATTATTTGAGATGAACTTAATTGTTATTAAGAACACATTTTATGATATTTTACTGTTAAAACATGCAGTTGTATTGATTACGGTGAAATGAAAATGGCCGACCAAAACAGACGGCTTCCTCAAAGTGAAAGAAACAAGGGGAGGTTACTCTCATTTATGTAGCTAATGTTCAGATTACCTAAAGCTTTATAAGAAAAACAACCAAGTCTTGTTGATTATTAAACAAGAAATTACCAGTCCAACAAGAATGAAGAAAGAACCAACAAGAAGTAAAAACAACCAAATGATCAGCCTGAGAAATTAGACTGAGATGAACATGGCATCCAGCCGAGTTAGAAGCAGTAGAAGTGGCCGAGTTAACAAGTAAAAGTCCTCATCTCTCATCATCATCCATCTCTATACTCTATCTGTCTCTATATACTCTATCTGTCTCTCTCTCTCTTCTCTCTCTCCATTATACTCTATCTGTCTCTCTCTCTCTCCATTATCTCTGTCTCTCTCTCCATTATACTCTCTCTCTCTCTCTCTCTCCATTATACTCTATCTGTCTCTCTCTCTCCTCTCTCTCTCTCTCCATTATACTCTATACTCTATCTTCTCTCTCTCTCTCTCTCTCTCCATATACTCTATCTGTCTCTCTCTCTCTCCATTATACTCTATCTGTCTCTCTCTCTCTCCATTATATCTCTCTCTGTCTCTCTCTCTCTCTCTCTCTTTCTCTCTCCATTATACTCTATCTGTCTCTCTCTCTCTCCATTATACTCTGTCTGTCTGTCTCTCTCTCTCCATGTCTCTCCTCTCTCTCCATTATACTCTGTCTGTCTGTCTCTCTCTCTCTCATTATACTCTATCTGTCTCTCTCTCTCTCTCCATTATATACCCAAGATATGTTAATGGGTATATAACACAGTCTCTTCTATGAAAGAGATGAAATATTTATCTTGATAATTCAAAGAACAAAGATGAGAAAAACCATGTCTTTACCATCTTTAGAATACACCAACTGCAATTTTAATGTGGCCTCTATCGGCTGTGGTTGGCGACCCGTGATGCTTAACAATGGAACCCTGTTGGCTGAGCAGTCCATCATATGCCACACTACACTTTGGTCTTTATTTAAGCTAGACAGACAGTTGGAGAGGCCCTCTCTGTGTTACATAATTATTAGATTCCTAATATTTATGTACAGAAGTGTAGAAACCAAAATGGCTTATAAGTTGCAGCCGGTGGCCTTGAAGGATGAATGACAAGGCTTGACCTCAGCCCTGATCCTCCTTCGGTGGATACCGTGAGAACCGGTGGAAAAGACCCTCTTCCAGTTTAGATTAGAAAGAGATTTTAGTTAGTTCGGCCAAAGACCACGACGGTGGTAAGTCGTGTCATGCACGCTCCGACTCAATCTGCGCAGGTAGTCTGGTGGGGATTTCGAGAATAAAATATGATCTAAGTAAATCGAAGTCTTGTGTTATTATCTAAAAACTACCAATGACACAGGGATTCTGATAAAGAGAAATCCCCAATGGAAGACCAGTCACGAAGTCCCCAAGACGAAGTCCAGATGCTAGAAGAGACGCTAGAAGAGACGCTAGAAGAAGAACCTAAGATAGAAAAGTTGAACAGAAGAAGAATAGAAGTAAGAAAGTAAGGATATGCAACATCTGATCAATCAAGCTCTAGCACCTCTGCAGAGGTGCAACCGCTGTATTTTAACCCTTTATTTTTACCCCTTTATTGCAATTACTCCCAGATCCACCTTGACCCTGACTGGTAGTATCTGTTAGGGTCCCATTATGGGTGAAACAGATATGTTTTAAAGGTACTAGAATTAGATATAATACTTAATACCATATTACTCGTTCGGCTAGAAACCATAAGTTTCCTAGTTCGATACCCGCCCTCGCCAACTCAGCATATGAGTAGCACAGGGATCTGTGCGGTAAAGTAAGGAGCTGAAGGTAGGTTTGGCGCTCCACCTCAGACGCTAAAATAATCTCCTTGGTCTAGCGCTAGTGAAAAAGGGATAGACTCCCTCGCTGCATGACTGATACCGACATTAGGCCACCCTGACGACTTTACTTTTATTATTAGATTAGTTACTTGCAGCTATGGTTGTTTACTATTCATTTTGGTTTTAGTTACTGGAAACCATACAACATATGAGCAAAGGTGATGAAAAAAGCAAAAAGGATTCTGAATTCTCATGTGACCAATGGACACACCCACAATCCAAGGGGAGACAATTAACGTCTGCTGTTTCACTCTCCAGTTTTCCATCACTTTTCTGATGAAGTCCATTACTTTCTTGCAGATTTTAAACATTTTAAACATTCTAACATTTATAGATGTGCATATTGTAAGTCTTAGTGCATATCGCATAAATGCATCCTGGCCTCCTGCCCTAAAAAGTGCTAAGTGGTGCCTGCTGAAAATCCAACCTGTGCTACTTATGAATTCCCTAGCTGTTTGAAGGCGTTTTTAAAAAAGTTAATGCAATATGAAAGCGATATTTTAATGGGGGGGGGGGTAAAATATTTACATTTGTGTAAAAAACCAGGGCTTGGCTTACATTTAAACCCCCCAAACCACTAAAACAAACTTATTTGTTGATAAAAATGTCTTTAAACTGCTAAAAAAAATAATCTTATAGAGGTGGGGGTTGAAATATTTACATTTACTAGTCGAGAAAAGACTGGGGGCCCCCAGGAACCGGAACTTTGTGGTTCCTAGTCAGACCCTCTTCTGACTGAGCTAAATGTTTAGCCCTCAACTCATTGATAAACTTACGCAATTCCTGAGAGTATTTTGACGTAAGCAGTTGTATAAGTAGAATAGAGTGATCTGCCCCTGGGTTTAGGCTGAACAGAGTAATCTGCCCTTGTCAGATAAAGGTATAAATAAAACAGCAGAAACGGCCATTTACAATTCGTCTCTCAACGACTGAACACTGCTGATCACATCTTTTGTACTTTATAGCAGTGACGTAGTTTCGGTTACAGACACCAAATCTCCATCATAATAAGATTATTATTGTTATCCTTTTGAGTTTTCACACCAGTTTTAGCTGATGGTATTTCGCTGGAGTCTGAGTGACAGCAAGTCTCCTCAGGTCTCCCGGACTCTTCTGAGTATTCTGGCAGATTGCAGCAGTGCAGTGTTTTGAAAGGTTTCAACCCTTCTGCTGATATCCACACTTTCCAGACCCTTTTCTAATCCTTTTGGGACCGTTCAAAGTGCACTAACTACAATTGGTATCACTTTCACTTTATATTCCACTTTTTTTTTTCTTTGAATTTTCTTGCAAGATCCAAGTACTTGTCTATCTTCGTTTTCTTTCATTTTACCCTATGATCTTCTGGAACTGCAAAATCTACCCTTTGATATAAGTTTTCTTTTTCTTGTTAATCAATATCATTATTATTTGCTCCTTTTGAGTTTTCACATCAGCATTAGCTGGTGGTCTTTCACTGGAGTCTGAGTGACAGCAAGTCTCCTCAGGTCTCCAGGACTCTTCTGAGTATTCTGGCAGATTGCAGCAGTGCAGTGTTCTGAATGGTTTCAACCCTTCCAAACATTCCAAACCCTTTTCGAATCTTTTTGTTGTGCACCAACTACAATTGGTATCACCTTCACTTTCATATTCCATAACTTTTTCAGTTCTCTGGCAAGGTCCAGATAATTGTCCATTTTTTCATTTCCCTTTAGATTCACCCTGTGATCTGCTGGCACTGCAAAATCCACCAGTTGACAAGTTCTTTGTTTTTTTGTTTATCAACACTAGGTCTGGTCTTCTTACTGGGATAAGGTGATCTGTTTTTATTTCAAAGTCCCAGAGAATTTTATGCGTTTCGTTCTCAAGAACAGATTCTGGTTTATGCATATACCATTTTTTTGCATGGTCAAAATTAAATTTTTTGCATAATTCCCAGTGGATCACCTTCCCAACCCAGTCATGTCTAGTTTTGTATTCTCGTTGTGCTAGTTTGCTACATTTGCAGAGTATATGGTTTACAGTCTCATCTCTATTACCGCAAAGTCTACATTTACTATTTTGTTGGGTCTTATCAATTTTCGCTTTGATGTAGTTTGTCCTTATGGCATTATTTTGTGCAGCAATTATAAGTGATTCTGTTTCTCTTTTGAGGTTCCCCTTTCTTAACCATGTCCAAGTCTTTTCATGTGCAACCTCTTCTATTTATTGTTTGAAGCATCCATATAATTGTTTTTCTTCCCATTTTTGTTTTCTAGTCTTTGTCGTTTTTCTGTTTGTCCATCTACTATTGTTGGCCGCCATAAGTAGTTTGTCTTTGCTCTTTCTTGTGTAATCTTCAAGTTGTTGGATTGTGGTTTCTACGCATTCCTCTATGTTGGCAAGACCTCTTCCCCCTTCCTTTTTGACACATATAATCTATCTCTATCATCTCTAGGGTGGAGAGCCTTGTGCATGGTCATTAATTTTCTCGTTCTTTGGTCAATCTGTCTGAGTTCTTTTTTTGTCCATTTTAAGAATGGTCCTGAGTATCTTATAATGGGGACGGCCCAGGTATTGATTCCTTTGATCAGATTTCTGCTGTTAAGTTTGATTTCTAGAAGTTTATTATTATTTTATTATTATTGTTATTGTTATTGTTATTATTATTGTTGTTGTTGTTGTTGTGGTGGTGGTGGTGGGTGTGTATGACTTTTATTCTTCTTATTCAAAGCCCTTTTATTGTCATGATTATTGCCTTTGCAATCATAAAAAGTCTTTTGTATAAAAGACAAAAATGATTATTTCTTTCCTTGGCAATAATATTTTTCTTAGAACTCAGACAAAATGCTTCCAGTTACATCCTTGACTGATAATATTTTCTTTTCCAATTTTTCTATGAATATTGTGGCATTTATTATTCTCAATCAATTCGCAACATATTAAGTGTTGTATTTGTATTTACTTGGTTGAAAGGTTCTGTCATCATGGAATGGAGGTACATCTTGGCATTCCTTCATCAACCTGAATATTGAATTTGTTCAGCAAACCAAAAAATATTTGATGATTAAGCAAAAATACAAATAACATTTGGCAGAGATTTAGACCTAGAATACATAAAAATGTTCCAGAGGCAAAATTTAATTGCCGTTATATATATATATATATATATATATATATATATATATATGTGTGTGTGTGTATTTAGGCAGCATTTTTTCTTGTAGGCATATATTGTTAAATAATGCAGCTATTTTCTGTCTGCAAGTCTTGTCCTTTGTTTTTTCATATTGCCGGATTATTTTTGTAATATCTGGCGAAATTGGCTGATGTATTCACCATATGTCATAGACCGAGTACTTTTGCCCTATCGTGGGCCATCTTCAAGGTATTTTTAACCTTACAACAATGGGATATTCCATTTACCATTTATATAGGTTGTGTTTATTATTGTTGTTGTTGTTTTTATTATTAGTTTTTATTATTAGTTATTATTATTATATATACTAGCAAATATATGCACCCTCCGGGTGCAAGTATTTAAGTTTTAATGTAATGAAATATCGTATTAAATTAGAAAGTCTAATAAGAATGCAGATAAAAAGATTTGAAACAGAGTGGGGGTATAATAGAAAAATAGAAATTAAACTTACTCTTCCATCACTCCCGTCTTTCATTGCTGAAATTTATTTATTTAACTATTTAGTTGAATTAGAAAATAAAGAATAAAATTACACTTATTTTTTCTTGTTAATGGATTTCATTTAAGATTCATTGGAGAGATTTTTGCTTATATTGATTAAAATAAAATTAAACAGTTAGAAATCAATAATACTAAGCACATATTTAATAAAATCACATTTTTAATATCAATATGCAAATTAGCCTTCCCGTTCACACTGCAAACCACTATTTTTTGTATATATAAATACAATAGCATGTTATTAGTATGTAGATATGGACAACACTAATAAAAAGGTGAAGCAATTTTATTAATAATTGAGGTTTAAATTTAAATA
This sequence comes from Doryteuthis pealeii, assembly GCA_023376005.1. NCBI lineage: Eukaryota > Metazoa > Mollusca > Cephalopoda > Myopsida > Loliginidae > Doryteuthis > Doryteuthis pealeii. The sequence continues at coordinate 14,395,960 of CM042140.1, read as the reverse complement.
TAAAAAAAATCATGCAGAATTTGATGTAAATAACTATGTTAATTGTGACTCGATTAGTAATATAGTTTCGGTTACAGACAGAAAAACACACAATCTCCATTATAATAAGATATATATATATAAACAGTAAGACAATTAAGTAAGTTGAAAAAATTCTTTTGAAAAAAGCACAGAATATAAGGAGCATACATAAACTTTCTGTAACATATATATATATATATATATATATATATATATATATAAACTTCGTAGGAAATAGACTCATCAACACAAGTTCAATTCTTGGACGAAGCTGTTGGAATTTCATATGGCACTAATACCCTTGGGAAAGGTATGAATCCAATTCTCCCTCCAGCTATGGGTAAAATAGCAGGTCAGACTGGACTCTTTAACCATGGTTAGGTAACCAGTCTAGGAAAAGGAAAACTCTGAATTCAAACCTGTTAAACTCCGCTTAAGAAATAATGATTAAGCAAAAATACAAATAAAATTTGGCAGAGATTTAGACTAGAATACATAAAAATGTTCCAGAGGCAAAATTTAATTGCCGTTTATATATACTAGCAAATATATGCACCCTCCGGTGCAAGTATTTAAGTTTTACTATGATAAAATATCATATTAAATTAGAAAGGCTAATGAAACTGAATAAGAATGCAGATAAAAAGATTTGGAACAGAGGGGGTATGATTGAAAAATAGAACAGCTTTGAAACGAACTCTTCCATCATTTTCCGTTACTCCCGTCTTTCATTGGTAAATTTTCCTAATTTAACTATTTAGTTAAAATAGGAAGTAAAGAATAAAATTACAATTATTTCTTCTTGTAAATGGATTTCTTTTAAGATTTATCCGAGATTTTTGCTCATATTCAATAAGATAAAACCAAACAATAAGAAATCAATAATACTAAGCATATATTTATTAAAATCAAATTTTTAAGATCAATATGCAAATTAGCCTTCCCATTCACAATGTAAACCGCTATTTTGTTGTATATATAATTACAATTGCATGTTATTAGTATGTAGATATGGTTAACAGTATTAATAATGTAAAACAATTTTATTGATAATTGAGATTTAAATAAAAATAAAATCATGAAGAATGTGATGTAAATAATAAAGGGAATTGTAACTTGTATAGTAATATAGTTTCGGTTAGAGACAGACAAACCCACAATCTCCATTATAATAAGATATATATATATATATATATATATATATATATATATATATATAAACAGTAAGACAATTAAGTAAGTTGAAAAAAGCACATATAAGGAGCATACATAGACTTTCTGTAACATATATATATATATATATAATATATATATGAGAGTACGTAAATAACAATGTGTTTATTTGATATGGCTTGTAGTCGACAATTTTTGGAGGATATGTGCTTAATTGAAGTCATACCTAATTTTTGAAAATTAATTAGTTAATAATTAATGAATTTAGGCGGCATATATGTTCAAATGTAAGGCTAAACAAATTGAGAAAATGTCAATCCCTGAATGTACATTTCGAACTATTAGGTCTCATTAGTAAGGTTATAGACATGAGAGACTGCTCCATGTGTGACTCGAAATCTCGACTGCCAAGCTGACAGGCAGAGATTCTAACCACTACACCAGCTGGCCATTCCCAGATTCTTTGTCTGTTTTGAAAATATATATATATATATTGTTTTGAATATATATATATATATTGTTTTGAAAATATATATATATATATATATATATAAAACTTCGTAGGAAATGGACTCCTCAACACGAGTTCAATTCCTGGACGAAGCTGTTGGAATTTCATATGGCGCTAATACCCTTGGGAAAGTATGAATCCAATTCTCCCTCTAGCTATGGGTAAAATAGCAGGGCAGACTGGACTCTTTAACCATGGTTAGGTAACCAGTCTAGGAAAGGAACTCTGAATTCAAACCTGTTAAACTCCGCTTAAGAAATTGACCTGCTCGTGCGGAGGGCTTGGTAAATATATATATATATATAAACTTTAAATTTACTTCATTGTCTGGTACAAGGCACATCGAGCTCTTACTATGGTTTACTTGTATCACTACAGTTAAACTATGCAAGGAATGATCCTCATTACCACAAATATATATATTTCTCTGAATTTTTGAGATGAGGCTTGATAATTAGTATTATTTGGATTATTCGGACTATTGTCCTCATCTTCATTGTTATCTGTACAACATTTCGGTTGATGTGCTCTCCAGCCTTCTTCAGGTATTTCTTGTCGGACTTGGGAACCTTCTCAAATTCACAAATAACACAACTGTACTTCAGTAGTTTGTTTCATAAACTTAAAATTATAGTACAAACAATATAGGCAAATATAGAGAGAGTGAATCAGAGAGAAGTAATAGAGTACATGCACTCTATATAATGCAATACATACACAGTATGTACGAAGGATATCCAAAAGCATTTACTTATCCAACATATTTATTACAATATGAATTAAAAAGGAGGTGCTCATGGTGTGTAATGGTTATCAATAGGAAATAGACTCGATAACCCAAGTTCAAATCCTGTTTGCAATACTCTTGGGAAAGGTATGCATCTAACTATTTCCCTCCTGCCACGAGTAAATGATAGGGCAGAATTTTTAATCTTGGTATAGCAATTGGTCTAGTAAAAGGAAAACTCTGAATTCAAATTTATTAAATTCTGCTCAAAAATTTACCTTGTGTTTTGGTTTGGTTTTGTTTTACGGCATATCAACCTCAGTGGGTCATTTAATGCCGATAAAGTTTTGAAATAAATCAATTCTTAATGGATAATACAATTTTTTTATAAATACATTTTTCTATTTAACCCATAGATGGGACCCTAACAAGTACTACCACTCCGGGTCAGAGTGGACCAGGGAGCAATGGTGATGAAGGGGTGCTCCACATTCCCCAAACCTCCAAAACTGGAACCTCACCATCAGATAGAGTTTAACGTCATTTCCAGGACATGTAGACCCTCAGCCACCGCCTTCTAGCACCCATAGGATAAAAAGGGTTGGGGCTTTCTATAAGTTTATAATATATATATAATAGTTTACCTTGTGTCACATCCTGCTTGTACAGAGGAGTTGAGTAAATACATATATATATATTTATCAACCCCTCCGCACGAGCAGGATGTGACACAAGGTCAATTTCTTAAGCGGAGTTTAACAGGTTTGAATTCAGAGTTTTCTTTCTCCTAGACTGGTTGCCTAACCAAGGTTAAAGAGCCCAGTCTGCCCTACTATTTACCCATAGCTGGGGGAGAGTAGGATTCATACCTTTCCCAAGGGTATTAGCGAAAAGTGAAATGCAATTACCACGCCCAGGATTTGAACTCGGGGCAACGAGTCCATTTCCCATGACTTTAAACATTATACCACGCGCTTTCCTGAGTAAATACATAAATGAATAAAATATTATGCATATATTACAAGATCTTTGGTGCTAGGCAAAGTATGCAGATACTACACTCTAGTCCTAGGCAAAGGTGCCTGATAGTATCAGGTTGATCTTAAGCAAAGTAAAGATGCTACACTCTAATCTAAAGCAAAAGCACTGGGAGCAAACTTTGATCTCAGATATAGTGTGCAGATACTACACTCTGATCCTAAGCAAAAGTACCAGGTATCAAAGTATGCAGATACTACTCTCTGAACCAAGGCAAAAGTGTCAGGTAGCGACATTTTGATGTTAGGTAAAACACACAGATACTACACTCTGATCCTAGGCAAAAGTACTAGGTAGCAAAATTTTGATGTTAGGTAATATCCTGTTTGTATAGAGGGGTTGGGTAAATACATATATGAGTAAAATATTGTGCATATATTACCAGCACTTTCATGCTTTGACAAAGTATGCAATTACAACACTCAGCACACAGATACTACACACTGATCCAAGGAAAAAGTACTGGAAGAAAACTTTGATCTTAGTATTAACACTTTGGTCTGCATCAAAGCATGCAGATACTACACTTTGATCCCAGGCAAAATTACCAGGTAAAGGACCAGGTAGAGACACTTTGATATTAGCCAAAGTATGCAGGTACTACACTCTGATCCTAAGAAAAAGTACCAGGTAGCGACATTTTCAAGTTTAGGTAAATCACACAGATACTACACTCTGATCCAAGGCAAAAATACTGGGTAGTGACATTTTCATGTTAGGTAAATCAAACAGATACTACACTCTGATCCAAAGTAAAAGTACTGGGTAGTGACATTTTCATGTTAGGTAAATCAAAAAGATACTACACTCTGATCCTAGGCAAAAGTACTGGGTAGCGACATTTTCATGTTAGGTAAATCACACAGATACTACACTCTGATCCAAGGCAAAAGTACTGGGTAGCGACATTTTCATGTTAGGTAAATCACACAGATACTACACTCTGATCCAAGGCAAAAGTACTGGGTAGAGACATTTTCATGTTAGGTAAATCACACAGATACTACACTCTGATCCAAGACAAAAGTACTGGGTAGTGACATTTTCGTGTGAGGTAAATCACACAGATAGTACACTCTGATCCAAGACAAAAGTACTGGGTAGTGAAATTTTCGTGTTAGGTAAATCACACAGATAGTACACTCTGATCCAAGACAAAAGTACTGGGTAGTGACATTTTCATGTTAGGTAAATCAAACAGACACTACACTCTGATCCAAGACAAAGTACTGGGTAGTGACATTTTCATGTTAGGTAAATCAAACAGATAGTACACTCTGATCCAAGGCAAAAGTACTGGGTAGTGACATTTATATCTTAGGCCAAGCATGCAGATACTACACTCTAATCCAATTGATTCATTTGTAGATAATCATGTCACTTATTACGACAATTGTGCTAGTATAAATAAGAAGAACAACATTTTCCAAATATTGATTGACTTCAAATTTTTATATTCTTGACTCTAAAAAACTGAAACCTATCACCTGGTTGGTTATTATCTTGAAAGCCCAGAACTGCATTTAAATCTCTTCATGCAGGAGACAATAGTTTAGTATGTAACTGTTACCCACGCACATATACTGTGGTGTCTGCAGTCCTACTTAGCATTTTGAAAGGGCGGTGCCCAAACTTTGGAGAAGGCAAATCTGACATACCAATAAATCTTAGCCAAATAATTCTTGGTGCATCCCCCCTCCCATATAACTATTGTGAAATGTGATACCCAGCAACGTTGATGCATAGACCAAAATGTTCCTTTTGTTTTTTTTCTATCTCATTGCAAATGTGTCAAATTCATACAGAAAGGAGTTTTGGGGGTTTGTTTGTTGTTGTTTTTTACCCTGTCTCATATGTTGAATATGTATTATTATATATTTTGAGCGACATGTAATTATGTGCATTTTTTTCTTACCTTGTTTTATATTTGAGATATTTATTTTAGGAAAGCTTGCTCAAAATAAAAGATTTTATCATTTTTTTTTCTCGCCTAAATTGGTATTTTGCTTAAATATTAAATTAAAACTTTTTTTTATTTATTGATCTGAAATCTTCATATTTTGAAAAATTAATTAATTTTAAAAATTTATAAGATTGAAATTTAAAATTTTTATTTTTTACTTAACCTCAAATTCTAATAATACTGTTTTAATAAATTTTAAACCAAATTAAATCAGAGAGTTTTTTTTCTCTTAATTTTATTTGTGGTATATCCAGTTAAGGAGGGAATCCCCATGGCGTAGTGGCTAACATCCTAGACTCCAACTTCATAGTAAGCAAGTTCAAACTCCAGTCATGCTAGTACATTTCCTTTCTGACTAATACTCTTAATAAAAGGTATAAACTCCCTTAAATAGTACCACTAATGTTCTTCTACAAGGTTGGCTTGGGCATTAAGTAACCCAAGAAGGTTGATATGCTATTAAAAAAAGAAATCAAACAAAACCAAAATCCAGTTAACTGTTCATATTAGTAGATTTTAGGTTTGGTTTGGTTGGTTGAGTTTTCGGCATGTCAACCCCTTGGGTTATTTTATGCCGAATACTTCTTTTGGTAATTTGGTATTCAAAAATGTTTAATGCCGACAAAGATTTGAAATAATTTCATTTTTAATGAATAATACAATTTTGTTTATAAACTCATGTTTTCTATTTAACCCATAGATGGGACCCTAACAGGTACTACCACTCCGGGTCAGAGTGGACCAGGGAGCAATGGTAATGAAGGAGTGCTCCACATTCCCCAAACCTCCAAAACTGGAACCTCACCATCAGATAGAGTTTATAGTCATTCCCAGGACATGTAGACCCTCAGCCACCGCCTTCTAGCACCCATATGATGAAATGGGTTGGGGCTTGCCATAAGGGCATAAGTGCAGCCACCGCCTTCTAGGACCCATATGTAGATTTTAGGAATGTAGTGAGTAAAGTAAAGTTGTCAGAATAGCCTAATGTTGGTATCAGCCAGACAGCCAGGGAGTCTATCCCCTTTTCACTAGCGCTAGACCAAGGAGATTGTTTTTGGCATCTGAGGTAGAGCGCCACACCTACCATCAGCTCCTTGCTTTACTGCACAGATCCCTGTGCTACTCATACGGTGAGGGCCGGTATCGAACTCGGAACCTTGTGGTTCCTAGTCAGCCGCTCTACCGACTGAGCTAAACCGGTCCTTAGGAGGAAGAATAGAAACGACTAGAGATCACCAAATGGCCAAAGAAGTAAGTAATGCAAAATGCATATGCATCTCTCTCTCTACCTATGTCTATCTCTCTCCCCTCTCTCCAGTAAAAGAACACTTGTGTATATACCCAACATGGGTGTATGTGTATGAGTATGTAACACAAGGTTAAAGAGCTCAGCCTGCTCTATTGTTTTACCCGTAGCTGATGGGGGAATAGTTGGATTCATACCTTCCCCAAGGGTATTAGCACTATGTGAACAGCATTGTCTTGGATTTGAACTTAGGTCTCCACTTCCTACAACTATAACCATTACACAACAAACACCACCATTGACTCTTAATATTATTGACCATTTGTAACACAACAAGCAATACTCTGCACTGCAACAGTATGTTTTATAAATTTAAAATTACAGGCTCAGCAATGTAGGCTAAGAGTGAAAGAGAGAGAGAGAGAGGGGGGAATGAGAGATTGAGTGAGAGGGAGGCAATACAGTGCATGTGCACTATATGATGCATTGCAAGTACAGCACATGTATTTATGGTAATAAATGATGAAACGGATTATTAATAATACATGTGTGATTACTTGTTAAACTGTTGTGTTTCCATTGAAAAAATGGTTAAATCGAACTTAATGGACCTAAATTCCACCATCATATGTCACCTCACCAAAAGAAAAAAAATACCAAAAATCAGGGAATAAACCGAATTTAATGAAATTTTCAGTGTTGATATATTAATGAATAAAAGATATAATGCACCAGTTATTTTATTTAAAAACTTTTACATTTTTTCAGGTCAGTTAATTTTGAACCATGTATCTTTGAGAATCTATGTTACACCTCAGAAACTTTATGACTACTCAAGTCACATCACAATTCCCTTAGTTATTTACATCACATACTCCATGATTTTATTTAAATCTCAGTTATTAATAACTTTTTTTTACATTATTAATACTGTTGACCATATCTACATGATATTTTCCACATACCCCATTTGTACGAGTCAGGCACAAGGCCCTATTAACGTGGGACCACCCACAAACCGAAGCTCATGGGTGGCAGGTGAAAAATTGTGTCGATCCCGTCGGCATTCCCCCTCAAGGGGGGCGCCTCAGGCACTGGGCAGTAAACCCAGCCCTGCCCCTTTAAATCAAGGGGACAGGTGTTTCTAATTGTTTGGTTTTATCTTAATAAATATGAGCAAAAATCTCTTCAATAAATCTTAAAAGAAATCTATTAACAAGAAGAAATAATTGTAATTTTGTTCTTTACTTCCTATTTTAACTAAATAGTTAAATTAGGAAAATTTAGCAATGAAAGACGGGAGTGATGGAAGAGTAAATTCCAGTTGTTCTACTTTTCGATTACCCCCCCACACACACACACACACTCTGTTTCAAATCTTTTTATCTGCTTCCTTATTTAGTTTCATTTGCCTTATGTAATATAATATTTTATTGCATCATTAGTGAATGCCCCATCTCTAAACTCCTTCAAGGCAAAGTTGGATAATCTGTGGAATGATATAAAATATTCTGTGGATTTAAAATGAATATTTATAAGGAACAGCTGACAGGTCTCAGACCTAATATAGTAGCTGAAAAGATATTATTATTATTATTATATTATATATATTATTATTATATTATTATTATTATATTATTATTATTATCATTATTATTATTATTAAAACGGGGTGCATATTTTTGCTAGTTTTTATAATATCTTTTCTTTTGATTATATTTCAATGAGTAAAGATGCTATGCTCTGATTCTAATTCTGTATTCACATAATTTGTAGTCCCATCCTTATTTTGTGTAATAATAAAATGACACCATCAACAAACGTGTTCTAAGAACTAAATGATAAAAAGGCTTCTTATCATGAATCGTAATCCTGATTTCCTGTCGTAATTATAACATACTTTTGATCTGTAATAAGCAAATGGAGGTATGCATGTTTGGTTAAAGTAATTATTATAGCCAGCCACAGACAAAACATAGGATGTTAGGTAAATACTTACATGTGTATACAAGACATATATACATACTAGCCTATGGATATACCACAATATGATAATTTAATTATTACAACGTTTGATATGTTTACTTAAGAGCTACTGCAAATAGTTCAATATGGAAAAAGTATAATAATCTTGATTTAACTCTCTCTCTTTTTTTCTTCTTCTTTCTTTCCTTTTTTTCATTATGTTCGATTGAAACAGATTTGCATTATAGCTTTCATACGCTCACCCCCTCTCTCTATCTTCCCCCTACTCTCTTTCTTTCTTTCCTTCTTTTCATCTTTTCCTTATGTTCAATTGAAACAGATTTGCGTTATCACTTCCGTGCACTCACCCCTCTCTCTATCCTTCCCCTACTCTCTTTGTTTGTTTGTTTCTTTTTTTCTTATAATATTTTTTCTGTGTAGCATGTCTTTTTTCTTACCTCTCTTTCTTTATAATAAAAATGGAATGGTCCATTATTTAACTGAGGTGACGATATTCATAAGAAGCAAGAATTTGGCAGATAAGCAACATCAGATAATCAGGATTTCATCTGGGACGATTTGGACGGTCTGATTTTTAACCAGAGGGTGTTGCAAGATGATATCAGCCGGAAGATTAAGGAACAAGAGTATTGATATATAGATTATATTTAGTCCAGGTTAATGCACATTCACTATCACCCGATCTTGCTTCTTGTGCAAAAATAATGAAGATTTTATTTATATCTGGGAAGATATTTAAAAATTAGTATTTAAATAGAAAGAGAAGGGAAATAAAAGTCATTGGTTGCGTTTGTGATTAAAATATAAATCAGCTTTGTTAGTTTGGTTTAGTTTGTTTTATTTAAGGCATATCAACCTCGATGGGTCATTTAATGCCAACAAAATTTTGAAATAAATTCATTTTAATGGATACTCAATTTTTTTTATAAACACATTTTACTATTTAACCCATAGATGAGACCCTAGCAGGTACTACCACTCTGGGTCAGAGTGAACCAGGGAGCAATGGTGATGAAGGGGTGCTCCATATTCCCGAGACCTCCAGAACTGAAACCTCACCATCAGATAGAGTTTAACTTCATTCCCAGGATATGCAGACCCTCAGCCACTGCCTTCTAGCACATATATGATAAAAAGGGTTGAGGCTTGCCATAAGGGCAATAGGGTTTGGGACAATCATATAGGTTCTAGGGCTTGACGTGACCAGCCGATTGATCAGAGGGGCTCTCTGACCACCCGTCTAGCTTAAGTAAGGCCAAAGTGTAGTATTGCATGTCATGGACTGCTCATCCACCAGGATTCCATCCTTAAGCATCATGGGTCACCACCTACGGCCAACAGGTGGCCCCATTAAGGGGGTGTCTTACCCCTCTGCAGAGGTGCAGTTGGTGTATTCTAAAGCCCCAGCCAACAGGGTTGTTAGCTATGTAAGACCAAAACGATATAATGATACCATTATCGAACTTTTAACCTGGACTAATTTATATTTAATCAAATAAATCTTGTTCAATGAACTCTTTTGTGTTTGCCTCCATAGATTAATATGAAGATAATCCCAAATATAAGGTCTCAAAAATATTTAAAAATCATAGAAATGTCTATTTTTCTATTGTCAATGATGTTTACATCATTTTAAAGTTTAAACATATATTGGTTTGGAGGTTGATTTTGAAGGCTATCACAATGCAGGTGTAAAGAATAAGGTAACAGTGGTGTTGTGTGTTAACCTGTATTTTATTCTTGAATTTTCGAGATAAAATCTCTTTTTCAGAAGATCACTGGAACTGAAGTCATTTCTAGTTAAATGAATTTTTTTTTTTAACGCACAACACCATTGTTACCTTATTATTTTTTCTTTACACCTGCATTGTGATAGCCTTTAAAATCAACCTCCAAACCAATATATACACAATACTTCAAGCAAATTATAAAACTCTCTTAAACATATATCTATTTTTCTACATAATCACCATTTCGGTTGATGCATTCTTATAGTTGTTTTTGTGTGCCTACTTCATACCTGCTTGATGCCATGTTATTGAAGAAGCATTAAACTTCATCGTCATTGCAAACTCCCTACACTACTTGCAGGCGTTTTTGACATCCATGCATGACTCACTATACAGTTCCGTTAATTAGCAATGAATTTCAATCTGTTTAATGCCTTTTGCATTCTAAAACTGAATAACTGCGCAAACTTCACACTTGCCAGTAGCGTCAAATGAGAGCTCCATCAGAAATTACTGCCAAGTTAAGACTGAGCATGGCAGCAAGGTGCATGTAGAGACAGGCGCAGGCACATGCACAACAAACACAACAGTGTTGCCAATAGCTGCACAAACAGTTTCCCTGCATTCCCAGTGCTTTGGAGACCTTACTTTTGGGATTACCTTCGTAAAATTTTAAAGATCTTTAGAAATACTAGTACAAAAAAAAACCCTCCGTAAAAATAAATTTTTGAAAGATATTGCATGAGAAGGTGGAAGTTAAAAATTAAATGTCAGAGAGTTTGAACCATAAATCATGAAATTATCAAATTTATTAAAGGAGTAAAAAAAAATAAAACAATTTGAAATTGAAACTAAGTTCTATTAACTTTGAATATCTATTAAAATAAAACAAACTATATATAAATACATGATACCGGGGATGTATCAATTAAAACTTATTTTAAAAAACAATGAGGACTGTCTAATGTTGCATTTTGAGTGAATTTATTCTGTTATGACGATTTCGGGTATAGTGACGTAAGCAGTAACGTAGTTTTTGTTACAGACAAAAACCGGAAGCGAATCTCCATTATTAACAAAGATATGTATGAGGTATATAAATAGAAAAATAATATTAGATATTTTGCTAACAGATATCTTTTTCAACCTGTGGGGTTTATAAGGTATAATTCAATTGAAATAATTTTAAAATTATTGTAAAAGATACTTTATAAACACTGGTCTTCATCAGAGCACATATTTTTGTTGAATGAAAAAAGGAGGAAAATTTAACCGTTTGACATGAGAGGTTCAAATAACGCTCACGTCTGGGCCGGAATGTCTTTAAAATTTTTTTATAAAAAACGTATTTTGGTTTAAAAATAATGTAAATTCTATTTTTAAACTTAAAAGCTAAATGTATATGTAAAAAACTAATTTCATTTATCATAATTGTTTTCATTTATAGCAAGTGAACAAAGCAGAGGATAAATCTTTATTGTAATCTAATTCTAGTTTAATATTCAGAAGGTGTTAAACATAAACCAAAAAATGCCGAGCAAAATATAGTTTTTGATATTTTATAAGTACATTGCAATCAGTAAATCTCTAGATTATAGATACAAATGTCAGTGTGTCATATTCAACTTTACTCCTATAGGCCATAGCCGAGCGTATCATACCATTTTGGAATGAAGTTGACTCTGTGAGCAAATCAAAAACATTCTTGAATCCAGATCTGCAATCCTGAAATTTGGGATTCACAAGTTTTGGGCATTTTTTTTTTTTATGTACGATAACAATTCTTATAACTGGGAAATATATTTGGGAATGATCAAAATTAATTTCAATTAGCTTAATTGCTGCCCGATAGGGTGTCTTTTAAGCTAGCTACATATATATTTCTGTCATTTTTTAATAGCATGAGTTATGATACAGATTATTCATTTTAAATTTCTTTCTTCTTCTTTTTTTTTTTTCTTATTTTTCCTTTTGTTTAATTTCATATCCTCTTCTTTCTTCTCTTTCCACTTTCTTTTTGTCTCTCACATTTTTTTTTCTCTTTCTGATCCATTTTTTTTCTATTTTACCTTTTTAAATATTTCTTCTTCTTCTTCTTCTTCTTCTTCTTCTTCTTCTTCTTCTTCTTCTAATTGATTTCTTACTTTCTTCTCTCTCTCACTCTCTCTCTCTCTCACTCACTCACTATCTCTGTCTGTCTGTCTCTCTCACACACACACACACACACACACACACGCTCTCTCTCTCTCACTCTCACCCTCTCACTAAATTCTCTCCCCCCCCCTCTCTCTCTCTCTCTTTCTCTCTCACTCACTCACTATCTCTCTCTGTCTGTCTCTCTCACACACATACACACACACGCTCTCTCTCTCACTCTCACCCTCTCACTAACTTTCTCTCCCCCCCCTCTCTCTCTTCCCATTCTCTTTTTGTTCCTTACAATTCTGGCCATGAATCATTGTCAAAAAATTTCTCCAATGCGCACACAGCCAGATCAAAGATATGTACTCTCAGGCCACAGAGAGTAACCCAGGTCTTTGATCCTCTGTGTAGAATTTCAATCCAATTCCAAGTTCTAAGTTCTTCCCTTGTATAAATGACCCACCCGATTCCACGCTCATAAATGCAAGCATACCATCAAGTCAATTTCACTCACTCCAACAACTGAAGTGGCCCCTAAACATAGCGTTTCACAATGAAACAAAATCAATACCAAAAAGAGGCTACCTATTGCTCATGCCACGAAACAGATGTCTCAGATTTTTTTCAAGATATTGTTTGTCGCAATTTACAAAGAGTGAGTAAGTCATGCAAAAACCTCGGGCCAAGCGTTTGCAAAACGGTCCACTGCTGATAACAGTAATTATAACAGGGTGCACCAGGTATTTGAGAATGCACCTTTAGCAGGATGTTAATGGATGACAACCCAGTGTAATGTTCCATGGCATGTGCCAAATTTTGATATCTTCATATCTTCATTTCTCTTTCAGTCACAAGAGGGAATTAATACGGCATCTTCCAGTATGACACATAAAACAAAAAGATACATTCCACTTTTGGCACTAGCTGCCAGCCACCACCACCATCATCATCATCATCATCATCAAGGCATGCTGGCAGCATGGATCCCTTGAGTGTGTTTCACCATCCGTTCCTATGTCTCATCACTCTTGGCAAGTCCTCTACACGGCATCCAGTGTTCGTACAGAGATGATCAATTTAAGTTTTTTGCTGGTCTGCCAACACTGGTGTGTCCATGTGTGGGAGTCCATAGGAGAATGCTGCTTATATTTGTTCTTACTTCGTCAGCATTTCTTTTTTTCATTCGTGTTCTTTCTTTCATTCATTCATTCATTTTCTTTCTTTCTTTCTTTCTTTCTTTTTTTCATTTATGTTCTTTCTTTCTTTTTTCTTTTTTTTCATTCAAAATTTTATTTATTTATTTATCTTTTTTTTTCATGTTCTTTCTTTCTTTATTTTGTTCTTTCTTTCTTTCTTTCTTTCATGTTCTTTCTTTCTTTCGTGTTCTTTTCTTCTTTCTCCCGCTTCAATATTTTTTCGCTTTTCTTTTCTTTTTCTTCTTCTCATTCTTTTTCTTTTTTCTATTTCTTCAATTGAACTTCAATTTATTTTTTGACTTCATTCTTTTTTTCATATATTGCTCATCTAACTTGAATGGATTGTGTGATGTGAGCTAATTGACCGTACAATTGCTGTTTTGTAGGGTGGTGCTTCTAGGATTTGTTCAAAACAGCACTGGTAGGGCTTTTTTTCATAGGCATTTCATTAGAGTCCAGGTAGTGCAACTATACAGTAGTACTGAGACAGCTACTGTCTGGAATAATTCCACACTTGATTAGGTTATTTATATTAATTGAATCATGTACCTTTTGGAATTGGTGTACTTAGAAGAGGTTCACTTATTTTTTTTTTGTATTTCTTGTTTGTATTTATAAAAACAGAATGGTCCATTATTTAGCTGAGGTGATAATACTGATAAGAAATAAGAATTAAGGGATTAAGCGAAACCAGATAATCAGGATTTACATTTTTGTATTTCATCTTGAACGATTTGGACGGTCTCATTTTTAACCAGAGTGTGTTGCAAGATGTTAATGGTCAGAAGATTAAGGAACAAGAGTATTAATATATAGATAAAACAAATATATAGAAAAAGAATTTTGATTAATCTATTGATTAATCAAAATTCTTTTCCTATATATGATAATAGATAATAGATTCATTTTTAACTTTTTAAATTCAGGGGCAATACTAGGTAGCTCTACTAGTATATATATATATATATATATATATATATATATATATATATATATATATATATATATAAAAAGAAGGTCCGCAAAATGTATTATGTTTTTAGGAAAAATTTTTTATCTTACATATGCAACACATGTTTCAGATCTTCTGGTATCTTCTTCAGGCTTTTATCATATTTTCATATTATCAATCAAAGCCTGAAGAAGATACCAGAAGATCTGAAACACGTGTTGCATATGTAAGATAAAAAGAATTAAAAATTTTTCTAAAAACATAATACATTTTGCAGACCTCCTTTTTTTTATAAAATATTGAATTTTCTCCCGTTGGAGCCAGAACAACATTTATATATATATATATATATATATATATATATATATATATATATATATCAATAAAGGAAGGAAGAACTCAATACAGTAATCCCATAATAAATTTATTTCGACGAAAATTGGGGCCCATATAAATCTAAGTTGATTTAAACTGGCTCCCCAAATTTTCGCCTCATCAGATGGGTCTCAATTCACTTATGGACAAGCATATCACAAAAAACCCCAAAGAGCTGAATATATATAAATTCAAACAAAAATAAGAAATAATAAAAAAAAAGGTTATTTTACATTGAGCTCTCTTTAGTGATTTAATGATTCACTGTATTTATACATACTGGATCATCAATATTAGTACAGTGGATCTTAGAAATCACATATAGAATCATCCCTTACTACCAAGTTTTGGATAAATCTTATATATATATATATATATATATATATATATATTTGTGTTAAGGTAGCATGGACATGGAGTCAAGACCTGGTTACTGATAGTTTCTTGCCTAAGAGATCTTCAGACCAAAAGAAACATTTTTTTGGGGGGGTCTGAAGATTGCATATTGAAAAATAGTTTCAAATTTGAAAACTATTTCCAACTGATATTTCTTTTATATGTCATGGTAAGTACAAAACTCAGTCTATATAAAAATTTCTCATCTATGGGATCTTTAGACCAAAATAAATTATTTTTGTCTAAAGATCGCATAGGCAAAAAACTGTCAGTAACCAGATGTTGACTCCATGTCCACGCTATCTTAACTCAAATATAAACGCTCTATCAATTATATTGAACACTATCTGCTTAGAAATATAGCACCCACATTATCCACAATATATAATATATATATATATATATATATATATATATATATATATATATATATCTTATTATAATGGAGATTGTGTGTTTGTCGGTCTGTAACCGAAACTAAATCACTATTCAAGTCACAATTCCCTTAGTTATTGACGTCACATTTACCATCAATTTATTTTCATTTAAACCTCAATTATTGATAAAATTGTTATACCTTATTAATACTGTTGACCATATCTACGTACTAATAGAATGTAATTGTATTTATATATACAACAAAATAGCGGTTTACAGTGTGAACGAGAAGGCTAATTTGCATATTGATATTTAAAATTTGATTTTAATAAATATATGCTTAGTATTCTTGATTTCTAATTGTTTGGTTTTCTCTTAACGAATCTGAGCAAAAATCTCGGGGATAAATCTTAAAAGAAATCCATAAACAAGACGAAAGAACTGTAATTTTATTAAATACTTCATAATCTAACTAAATAGATAAATTAGGAAAAATGAAAGATGGGGGTGAAAGAAAATGATGGAAGAGTTCAATCTAAAGCTGTTCTATTTTTCGATTATACCCCTCAGTTTATCATTTTCTAAATAATTTATAATTTGATACAATATTTTATTACATCAAAACCTAAATACTTGCACCCGAAGGGTGCATATATTTGCTAGTATATATAAGATTTTTGGATGTTTGTTTTTTTAGAAGCATTGTTGATTAAAGTATATATTATATTTTGCTTGAAGGCAATTACAATGCATGTATCGCATAAAATTCTATACTTTTTTTTTTTTATAGAAAATGAACTTGACAAATGTAATACCAGCAAAGGATCGCTCAGTGTGTAGAACATCCTACAGACTGTTTCGACTTTATTAAGTCTCATCAGTGATGTATACTAACGACTTTCCTCCGACAGAAATCGAAACCAGGACCTCAGCAGGCATAGTTTCGATTTCTGTCGAAGTCATTAGTATACATCGCTGATGAGACTTGATAAAGGCCCAGGGCACTTCTAGGTAAGGGGCCCCTCAAGTTCCCCCAGTATAGAAATTAAATTAGCTGCATGAGAAATATATTTTAAAAAAAACACCTAGTAGATGTATTTTAAGTAAGTGTTCATGTTTTTAAATTTTGTACATTTTTCTATGGCCTTTTATTCAATAATGAGAATCTTGGTCAATGTTCAAAAATAGTTTCAAATTTGAAATGTACTTATTTATGTCATGGTAAGTACAAAACTCAGTCTAACATTTAATATGATTATTTTTATATTTAGATATATATATATATGTGTGTGTGTGTGTGTGTGTGTGTGTGTGTGCGTACAATAGAAATAAATTTATAAAAGAATTATTGAATTTGTTGCATATTTATAATGATTACAAAAATAAACACATTGTCCTGATTAAAAGAGAGAAAGAGAGAAAGAAATGAAGAAATGAAGAAAGAAAGAATAAAAACTGAAAAGAAATAAAGAAAGAGAAAAAATACCAAAATTTAATTACTGATTTTCCTTCAACAAGCATCTCATGTGATATAATGCTTTCTTTGTTTAATGGCATATCAACCTTTGTGTGTTATCTAATGCTAAAACTGTAGAAGGACAGTAGTGGTACTATTTAATGGCTGAGATAATAAAAGGACGTTCATGCCTTTTGCAAGGCTATTAGTCTAAAACTGTATGTAATAGTGTGACTGGGGTTTGAACTTGATTACAAGACATTATAAATCCCTAGCATAAAATTATCTGAAATGAACTTAATTGTTATTAAGAACACATTTATGATATTTTTGTGTTAAAGCATGCAGTTGTATTGTTTTCGAAAAAGTTTCAAAGATTTGTTTATTTCACACGGAGACTTTCAAAATAGCTACCGGCTTAGTTCAAATTGAAAGTCAAGGGAGGTTACTCTAATTGCCTTATTTGCTAGGAATTTTAACAACCAAAGGTGAAAATTACCGCAAAAAGAATGCCAGAAGCAGACTAGAAGCATGGGGAACCAACTAATAATCAAACTCACTAGTAAGAGTTTGCAAGCCTAGCTAATAGTTATTTATCTAGGTTAGCTTAGTTTGGCACAAGGCCAGAAATATGCAGTACCTAGTGAGGATTTTACTCACTGACAAGGGTCTGTTAGCATAGCCCAATGATCATTACACCAGGTGAGTCCCTGTGGCATAGTGGTTAACATGCTGGACTGCAACATCATAGTAAGCGAGTTCAAACTTTAGTGGTGCTGTTATGTTTACTTTCAGTCTCATACTCTTGGGAAAGGTATGAAACCCCCTCATCCCACAAACTATGGGTTAAATAGTACTTCTACTGTTCTTCTAAAAGAATGGTTTTGGTATTAAATAACCCACAAAGACTGATATGCCATTAAACAAAGAAACCAAACCAAACCACGTTTGAGGTGCCCAAAACCTAAGTACAGCTTAGATTTGGTACAAGGCTACAATTACAGGGTACCAAGTGAGGATTGAACTCACTAATAATAGTTTACAAGCATAGTTCACTAGTCATTACATTATGTGAGATGCCTAAAAACACTAAAAACAGAGCTTAGATTTTATACAAAGCTACTAGTATGGGACACCTAGTAAGGATTGAACTCACTAACAATGGTTTACAAGCATAGTTCACTAATCATTATTATGTGAAATGCCTAAAAACAAGGAAGAGCTTAGATTTTATACAAAGCTACTAGTATGGGACACCTAGTAAGGATTGAACTCACTAACAATGGTTTACAAGCATAGTTCACTAATCATTATTATGTGAAATGCCTAAAAACAAGGAAGAGCTTAGATTTTATACAAAGCTACTAGTATGGGACACCTAGTAAGGATTGAACTCACTAACAATGGTTTACAAGCATAGTTCACTAATCATTATTATGTGAAATGCCTAAAAACAAGGAAGAGCTTAGATTTTATACAAAGCTACTAGTATGGGACACCTAGTAAGGATTGAACTCACTAACAATGGTTTACAAGCATAGTTCACTAATCATATTATGTGAAATGCCTAAAAACAAGGAAGAGCTTAGATTTTATACAAAGCTACTAGTATGGGACACCTAGTAAGGATTGAACTCACTAACAATGGTTTACAAGCATAGTTCACTAATCATTATTATGTGAAATGCCTAAAAACAAGGAAGAGCTTAGATTTTATACAAAGCTACTAGTATGGGACACCTAGTAAGGATTGAACTCACTAACAATGGTTTACAAGCATAGTTCACTAATCATTATTATGTGAAATGCCTAAAAACAAGGAAGAGCTTAGATTTTATACAAAGCTACTAGTATGGGACACCTAGTAAGGATTGAACTCACTAACAATGGTTTACAAGCATAGTTCACTAATCATTATTATGTGAAATGCCTAAAAACAAGGAAGAGCTTAGATTTTATACAAAGCTACTAGTATGGGACACCTAGTAAGGATTGAACTCACTAACAATGGTTTACAAGCATAGTTCACTAATCATTATTATGTGAAATGCCTAAAAACAAGGAAGAGCTTAGATTTTATACAAAGCTACTAGTATGGGACACCTAGTAAGGATTGAACTCACTAACAATGGTTTACAAGCATAGTTCACTAATCATTATTATGTGAAATGCCTAAAAACAAGGAAGAGCTTAGATTTTATACAAAGCTACTAGTATGGGACACCTAGTAAGGATTGAACTCACTAACAATGGTTTACAAGCATAGTTCACTAATCATTATTATGTGAAATGCCTAAAAACAAGGAAGAGCTTAGATTTTATACAAAGCTACTAGTATGGGACACCTAGTAAGGATTGAACTCACTAACAATGGTTTACAAGCATAGTTCACTAATCAATATTGACAATGGTTTACAAGCATAGTTCACTAATCATTATTATGTGAAATGCCTAAAAAGGAAGAGCTTAGATTTTATACAAAGCTACTAGTATGGGCACCTAGTGAGGATTGAATTCATTATTCAGTAATAATAGATTTCCAAGATTAACTCGCTAGCGATTATGCCTTATAAAGTGCTCTCTTGATTATGTATAGAAAATAAATAGATTGTAAAATCTGCTTCTGTTTTCATTGTGCAACTCTTGCAGGTTACGAATAACAATAAGAAAGTTAATTTGACTTAGTTAATGAGGTGACATTTAGGCTGCGTTGTTTGTTCAAAGAGAACAAACATTTTAGAAAAATTGGAAAGCTGAAAGACTCTGAAACTAAATACAGTTTAATCCCTATTTTTAGCAACCATTCATTGTTGAAAGCAATTGAAAAAAACACAAAAAAGAATAAAAAAAAAACCTGACAATAAAAAAACAGCAACAAAAATAAATAAATAAATAAATAACAAACAAAAAAAAAGAATACAAAAAAACCCAAAAAAAACAAGGCAAAAGCAGATTGTTAAATTAATTACTGCCACTTTCATTACAACTGTAAATACTGATCACATCATCACTTACTCCCTTTTTGGTTATTGTCACTTGAGTGTTTTGTCTATCATATGACAGTTTGTTAATGTTTTAAAAAAAATATGCTTTTGCCATTGCTGGTAATATAAGGTTTTATCACTTTTGGTCATACTGTAGCAATTGTCTTCCCTTGTTTGGATAAGGTAGAGATTGGCAAAGAGTTATCTTCCCTTGCCACCAGGGTTTGCCACTAGGGGGCATTACAACCTGGCTATTTAAACACAGCCCCGGGAAAACTAACCCTTGCTCTTCGATCTGGGGTCTCCAGACATGCACTAGTTGTCTCTGTCTTCCCTTGTTTGGATTGGGTAGAGATTGGCAAAAGGTTATCTTCCCTTGCCACCAGGGTTTGCCACTAGGGGGCATTGTAACCTGGCTATTTAAACTCAGCCTCAGGAAAACTAACCCTCTCTCTTCGATCTGGGGTCTCCAGACATGCACTAGTTGTGTCTCTGTCTTCCCTTATTTGGATGAGGTAGAGATTGGCAAAGGGTTACCTTCTCTTGCCACCAGGGTTTGCCACTAGGGGGTATTGCAACCTGGTTATTTAAACTCAGCCCCGGGAAAGCTAACCCTCTCTCTTTGATCTGGGATCTCCAGACATGCACTAGTTGTGTCTCTGTCTTCCCTTATTTGGATGAGGTAGAGATTGGCAAAGGGTTATCTTCCCTTGCCACCAGGGTTTGCCACTAGGGGGAATTGTAACCTGGCTATTTAAACACAGCCCTGGGAAAACTAACCCTCTCTCTTTGATCTGGGATCTCCAGACATGCACTAGTTGTGTCTCTGTCTTCCCTTATTTGGATGGGGTAGAGTTTGATCCTTGCTGAATGCTCCATATATGTGACCTAGTGTCATCCTACCCATGGCTAGTGGTGCCTGTAGTATACTAAACTAAGCAAAACTAAGTAAATGACTACAGAGATGAAATCTTTTCTTAAATCTTTAAAAATAATCAAGCGTTCATCACGTTTACTACTGTCATCATTATTATCATCTGATAATCCTGTCTAGAATCTAAAGAAGATAAAATATAAAAGAATGAAAATGAAAATTGGGTTCGAAAAAATTTACACATGAAAGACAAAATAATAACAAAGCCGTATCTATTTAATCATTGGCTTTCAGAAATGTTTATTCAAAAAAATTGATATTTAGGATAAAAGAAATAATAACTTAAAAAATGAAGGTTATAGAAATATATATTTTTTCAAAATTCCACGGGTTGTAGAATACACTTGCTTTTCCTTTTTCAGTGGAACAAGACAACGTTAATGACTTTGATTTTCTTTTCTATTTCTATTTCTATTTCTCATGTTTCTATATATTATTTCATATACACACACACAAACATACATGCTCACACACACACACACACACAAAGACATACACATACAGACACACAAAGACATACACACATACACACACATACACACACAGACATACACATACAGAGACACAAAGACATACACACACACACACACACACACAAGACATACACATACAGACACAAAGACATACACATACAGACACACAAAGACATACACACACACATACACACACACAAAGACATACACATACAGACACAAAGACATACACACACACACACACACACACAGACATACATATACAGACACAAAGACATACACATACAGAGACACAAAGACATACACATACAGACACACAAAGACACACACACACCCACACACACACACACACACACACAGACAACACACATACAGATAGATTTGAAAAGTTTTAGAAAATTTATGATCATTGAAAGATTCCATTTGTAGAGAATTCCATTATCTTCAAAGAACATACAAGTTGTAATCAAGAAATATCGAGATGGAATCTTTAATTTTTTTTATTTTCAAAATTTAGAATGTATAATTTAAATAAAAATGCAGACCCAGTTGAGTAACATATAATCATAATGAAATATAGTAAATAGTAGGATAGACTGGGTTCTGATTCCTCATTGTGTAATTGTAGTTGGGTGTCAGTAGTGCATTTATCAACTGCACAAAGCTTCAAGGTAGTCCACTGCCTATAATCAGAATCAGAGTTGACTTCTTCCTTATAAAGCCGTCTTGGAGGTGCATGGTCTAACGGTTAGAGTCATAGGAAATGGACTCGTCGATCCGAGTTCAATTCCTGGATTAAGCTGTTTGAATTTAACATAGCGCTGATACCCTTGGGAATGGTATGAATCCAATTCTCCCTCCAGCTATGGATAAATAGCAGGGCAGACTGGGTTCTATAACCATGGCTAGGTAACCAGTCTAGGAGAAGGAAAACTCTGAATTCAAAACCTGCGAAACTCCGCTTAAGAAATTGACCTTGTGTCACATCCTGCTTGTGCGGAGGGGTTGGTAAATATATATATATATAAAGCCATCTTGGAACAGTCCTTGTATCTCCAGGGGACATCAATGTTTGTATTGAAGGCTTCATATCTGTATACTCCTCGTGGATACTCTGCGATGAATGTGGCTCATAATAATCAGATGTGTCTGATGTTGAAATGAACAAAAGAAAAAAAAATAAGTTTACAAAAATAATTGATCTTTTAAATAAATTCAAGGGTCAGCTGAAAAGTTCATAGGCTGACCAATCAGCAATGCTTGGATCCCCATTAGTCAAAAAGTCATCAACAGCAGATATGACATCACATCATACAAATTTTTCAACCTGCCTTCATGAATATTATTCATTTTTTAATTTTAATTTTATTCTAAATGTCATTTATAGTATAAATTATAGATCTGAACTGATATATTTCTGTAGTGAGAGAGGAGACCTACCTCGTGCAACACGGTGTGACAGAGAGAGTGGCGAGCATGAAGACTTGCCGTATTCTCGAAGGAAACGGGCTAGGCTTTGCCTGGCGTGTAGGACTGACCTAGAGTCAAACCTGCGTCCTTCAGAATGTGGGAGTGCTGTGGACGAGCAGTGGAAATATACCAATGACGGTTATACCCCCCCCCCCACCGATCCCTGGAAAACTTGCCATGAGAAACACGTGATTATGCTGAATGATTAGTTTAGAGAATTAGATTCGACCGGACTTTGAAGCAGGATAGACGTGTCATTGCTGAGGTTGATCTCTCATCTGCGCAGTGATATGGGCTAGATAAAATAAAAGCTTGATCAAGCAACAAAATGTCATGTTAATTCAATTAATTGCAATTACTAAAATTAGCCCAAAAGCAAAGCCCTTAGTAGGAGAAGTTAGATAAAAGAACCCAACTAGATGAGATGTCGGCCAGAGAAGAAGAAGAGGAAACAGAAGACAGGAACATGGCAACTAGAAGCAGAAATAAAGTAACCAAGTAAGTCTCTAATATCTCTCTCTATCACCCGAGAACTCTCTCTGAAGTAACACTCTCTCACTAACCGTTTATATACCTGATGTTCGTGGTATGATGTTTGATGTGGTATATAACACATGGACTGGAATTTGAACTCGCTTACTAAGATGTCGCAGTTTCAGCATGATAAACACTGGGGAAAAGTTTGGAGACCCCCTGATATAGAAGGTCAGGTAATTAGGGTTCGTTCCAGTTTTATGTCAGATATTTTTTATGGCACAGACTTGAGGGCTTTCCACAATTGCGAGAAGAGATCTCTGCAGATCCCAACTGTGGAAAACCATTACTCCTCGGTCCACTCTGACCTGGAGTGGTAGTACCTGTTATGAATCAAATAGAAGCTTGAAAATTATTAGCATTAGATAGGAATACTTGAAATCATATAAAAGTAAGTAAAGTCGTCGGGGTGGCTTAAAGTTGGTATCAGCCAATCAGTGAGGGAGTCTATCCCCTTTTCACTTGCGCTCAACCAAGGAGATTATTTTAGCGTCTGAGGTAGAGTGCCACACCTACCATCAGCTCCTTACTTTACTGCACAGATCCCTGTGCTACTCATACGCTGAGTTGGCGAGGACCGGTATCGAACTAGGAACCTTGTGGTTTCTAGCCGAACGCTCTACCGACTGAGCTAACCAGACCCCTGTTAATTGAAGCTATAATTATTTATAATTTATTTTATTTTTTACTCCTTTAATAAATTTGATGATTTTACTTTACTTATGATACAAACTCTCTGATATTAAATTTTCAACTCCCATCCCCTCAGGCAATATTTATTTTACGCCGCCCAGAGGGCGTTTATTTATTTTGCTAGTACAAATAATAAACAGATCTATTTGACCCATAGATAGAACCCTAAAAGGTACTACCACTCCAGGTCAGAGTGGACCTGGGAATAATGGAAATGTAGGGATAGTCCACACCAGAGGGGTTGGTGAATACATACTATGAATAGAAGTCAACCATTTCACTGTTGGGCTTTTAAGATCTGCACTCTCCACGGATGGAGGTGCATGGCATAATGGTTATAGTCAGGAGAAATGGACTCATTGATCCGAGTTCAAATCCTAGACAAAACTGTTTGCATTTCACATAGCGCTAATACCCTTGGGGAAAGGTATGAATCCAAATATACTCCCTCCAGCTATGGGTAAATAGTAGGGCAGACTGGGCACTTCAACCTTGGTAAAGGAACCTGTCTAAAAGAAGGAAGACTCTGAATTCAAATGGACTCATTGATCCGAGTTCAAATCCTAGATAAAACTGTTTGCATTTCACATAGCACTAATACCCTTGGGGAAAGGTATGAATCCAAATATACTCCCTCCAGCTATGGGTAAATAGTAGGGCAGACTGGGCACTTCAACCTTGGTAAAGGAACCTGTCTAAAAGAAGGAAAACTGAATTCAAACCTGTTAAACTCCGCTTAAGAAATTGACCTTGTGTTGTATCCTGCTTGTGCGGAGGTAGTTGGTAAATATATATAGATGGCTGCTGCAAATGCAAAGGGCTTTTGAATTTGATAGTCAATTTGCTCAAACAGGCCACTTCCGTCCATTTTTCACAAGAGACCACACCTTCGATAATATACTCAATGCTTCCATGTAGGCAGTTGATAAAGACAACTGGTCGTCATGACAACACAATTGGATTCATCAATCAATATTCTTTAAATTCCAATGCTTATGCTTACCGTTCTTGCGGACGAGTCACAATTGGACGCACCTTTCATATTCTTGGATGTTTGAATAATTTGGATTCTGATGACTGGGTGGGTGGGTGTGCGTAGTTTCACTTTTGCAATCTTTGCTTTCTGACTCACTGCAGCTTTATCAGTTGCATCAAAAAAGAAAAAAAGAAAAAAGAAAAAAATAAGGGACATAATAATTGCATCCATACAGATCAGGTCATTTTGTGCATGATGTCATGCGTTATTTCATGGGGGGATCTTTTTTTTTCTATATTTTAGTTTTTATCTTCACAAAATTATTATTACCAAGACGAAGAGAAGTACACCTTTCTATTATTATTTATTTTTAAATATAATTTAAATATAATTTAAATATCTTATCTTATTATAATGGAGATTGTGTGCTTTTCTGTCTGTAACCGAAACTACATTACTACTTAAGTCATAATTCCCTTAAGTTATTGACATCAAATTCTCAATGATTTCATTTTTATTTAAACCTCAATGATTAATAAAATTGTTTTACTTTATTAATACTGTTAACCATATCTACATACTAATAACATGTAATTATATTTATATATACAACAAAATAGCGGTTTACAGTGTGGACGGGAATGCTAATTTGCATATTGATATTAAAAATGTGATATCATTAAATATGTGCTTAGTATTATTGATTTCTAACTGTTTGGTTTTATTTTAATAAATATAACCAAAAATCTCTTCAATGAATCTTAAATGAAATCCATTAACAAGAAAAGATAACTGTCATTTTATTATTTACTTCCTCTTATTTCCTCTTTAACTAAATACTTTAATTAGAAAAATAACAATGAAAGACGAGAGTGATGGAAGAGTAAGTTTCAGTTGTTCTATTTTTCGATTATACCCCCTTCTGTTTCAAATCTTTTTAACTGCATTCTTATTTAGTTTCATTAGCCTTTCTAATCTAATATGATATTCTATTACATTAAAACTTAAATACTTGCACCTGGAGGGTGCATATATTTGCTAGTATATTAAATGTATATTTTATATTTATATATAGAAAATGTAATATTTGGTTATATATATTTTATATTTAATATATATATATATATCTTATTATAATGGAGATTGTGGGTTTGTCTGTCTGTAACCAAAACTATATTACTATACAAGTCCCGACTCCCTTTGTTATTTACACCACATTCTCCATGATTTTATTTGTATTTATACCTTAATTATTAGTAAAATTGTTTTACATCATTAAGACTGTTAACAATATCTACATACTAATAACATACAATTGTATTTATATATACAACAAAATAGCGGTTTACAGTATGAATGGGAAGGCTAATTTGCATATTGATCTTAAAAATTGGATTTTAATAAATATATGCTTAGTATTATTGATTTCTAATTGTTTGGTTTTATCTTATTGAATATGAGCAAAAATCTCGGGGATAAATCTTAAAAGAAATTCATTAACAAGAAGAAATAACTGTAATATTATTCTTTACTTCCTATTTTAACTAAATAGTTAAATTAGGAAAATTTATCACTGAAAGACGGGAGTAATGGAAAATGATGGAAGAGTTAGTTTCAAAGTTGTTCTATTTTCCGATTATACCCCCTCTGTTCCAAATCTTTTTATCTGAATTCTTATTCAGTTTCATTAGCCTTTCTAATTTAACATGATATTTTATTATATTAAAACTTAGATACTTGCATCCGAAGGGTGCATATATTTGCTAGTATATTAAATATATATTTAAATATATATTTTTAAATATGATTTAATTTTATTAAATATAATTTTATTTAATTTATTTAAAAATGATATTTATTTCATGTGGTGATTTTCTTCTATATTTTAGTTTTTATCTTCACAAAATTTATGTATTATTACCAAGACGAAGAGAAATACACCTTTCTATTATGGCATATCAAAAGTATTTTCAATTAATGATATTTATTTAAAAATATTATTTAATTTAATTTTATTAAATATAAATATAATTTAATTTTAGATATAATTTAAATATATATTAGATTTATATTAAATATATATTAAATATTCATATAAAGTAAATGTAATATTTGGTATATATATATTTATATATATATATATATATATATATATATATATATATATATATATATATATATATATATTAAATATATATCTAAATATATATTTTTAAATATAATTTAATTTTATTAAATATAATTTTATTTAATTTATCTAAAAATGATATTTATTTCATGTGGTTATTTTTTTCTATATTTTAGTTTTTATCTTCACAAAATTTATGTATTATTACCAAGACGAAGAGAAATACACCTTTCTATTATGGCATATCAAAAGTATTTTCAATTAATGATATTTATTTAAAAATATTATTTAATTTAGTTTTATTAAATATAATTTATTTTTAAATATATATTAAATATATATCAAATATATATTAAATATATATTTTATATTTATATATAGTAAATGTAATATTTGGTTATATATATTTTATATTTAATATATATATATATATATATATATATATATATATATATATATATTAAATATATATCTAAATATATATTTTTAAATATAATTTAATTTTATTAAATATAATTTTATTTAATTTATTTAAAAATGATATTTATTTCATTGGTGATTTTTTCTATATTTTAGTTTTTATCTTAACAAAATTTATGTATTACTACCAAGACGAAGAGAAATACACCTTTCTATTATGGCATGAAAAAAAGTATTTTCATTTTTGCATTTTTACTATAAAGCTTACTACAGTTTGGTTTGGTTTGTTTTATGGCATATCAAACTCAGTGGGTCATTTAATGGTAATAAAGGACTATTTGCTCATAAATTCCTACCATAAAATAAACTGAGCCCCCACTTTATGTCCGTGTTTTTGTATTAAAAGTTTGTTTTTTTTTGCACCCGTTATGTTACAATACAAATATATTCTATTTATTTATTTTAATATTCATTTCAATGTGCATATTCTAAAAGTTTTTATTTTGTGAAATGTTTAGTTTTAAAGTGGGGGCTCGTTTTACAATTTAGGCATAAATTGGATCCTCCTTTTATGATCGTAATTTTGTTTTTTCGTAGACGATGATTAAAATCTGACGTTTTTATTTTAGAGTACCAAAGCCAAAAAAAAAAGAAATAACAACAACAAAAAGTAATATTCAACTTTTTACTCATAAATTCTTGCCATAAAATTAGGTTTGGGCATTTTATGGTAGGAATTTACGAGTAAAAAGTTGAAGTGTAAAAGCGAACCCCCACTTTAAAACTAAGCATTCTCACAAAATAAAAGCTTTTAGAATATACACATTGAAGTGAATATTAAAATAAATAAAGGAAATATATTTAGTATTGTAACATAACAGGTGCAAGAAATAATATAGATTTTCGAGGAATTCTGCTGTACAAACACAATCAGATTGTCTATGTTGCTTTCTTCTAGCCACAGCCTCATAGTCTTCATTGCAATTCTTCAGTTCATGCCTGATTGTTTTTAGAGTGTTCAGGGAGCATTGGGCAGCAACCATAACTGCTATTAGTGTCGATCACAACCACAATCCTGCTCCGGAACCTGGAGCAAGCTGATGTTACAGCTTCCCTGGGAAGGGCCTTAAAAACTACCTTAATTCTGTCGATTACCTGGACTTTTATAGTACTGGCACGGAGAATGGTGTCTTTCTCAACAGCGTCCCATACATAATAATCCATGGGGTTAAGATCTGGGGAGTTCGATTGCCAAACATTGGGACTGAAAAATTTAGCCAACAACCATTTTCCTAGAGGTGTGCAGGCTGAATCCTGCTGCCATACATATGGCCTACCATTGGCTACCCTTGTTATCTAAGGCTTGACTACAGTTTAGCAATTCCACGTAGGCATCTGAGGGTCCTCCAACACTTTTTTCTGCAGATTTTCAAGGAATTCTGCTGTACAAACGCAATCAGATTGTCTATGTTGCTTTCTTCTAGCCACAGCCTCATAGTCTTCATTGCAATTCTCCAGTTCATGCCTGATTGTTTTTACAGTGTTCAAGGAGCATTAGGCAGCAACCATAATCTCCTTATTTTGATGGCCAGTGCTGATGATCATGATACAAATTATTCTCTTCCATGATTCAGGTGAGTTCCAGTCATCCATTCTATCTGTCATCATGTATATGAAGGGTCCAAGCTTTTGAATGATGCGTAGAGTGCGTCAATACCTCCAACCTAAGGAGAAAAATACATTATGTCATAATTATGACATACTGTACCGTTCATAGCAAAAGACACATACATATAATTGTCTACAATCAACCAACATCTTAATTTACACAGTGGAGTTAGCCCTGAAGATCCTCAACATGGCGAAACTCGAGTAGGTTATCACTTGGACCTATATTAAAATATATACATATAATATATATATATATATATATATATATATATATATACTGGCTGTCTATTTAGCCTATAATAACATGGGTAGGACTGAGCAAACAAATACTTTAAAATTTTCAGTCACCCAGGTAATATCCTGGTTCTGATACCAGTTGTTATACCCCCCCCCATATATGGTAATGCGAAGGAAGAGAGAAAGAGAGAGGAGAAGAGGAAAGACTGTCTTAATGAGAACAATATTGTACCACTCGGAATATACAAGGCAATTTTACAGTATAAATATCTGTTGAGGGAAAGTGAAAATTTTCTTGTTCAGACTTCTGGTTATGATTCATATATTCAGCTGCTGCTCGTCCTATGCATTAGGTGTAGTCACATGACCCCAAAAGTTGTAAGTGAGAAACCTGTTGTTTGTCGAGAGGGAAGGTTGTCACTCAGAGAATAGACATGTTTGTGGTTCTCATTTTGTTGTCATAGTGGAAAGGAAAGGTCAGTGTTCAGACTGTGGACTTTTACTACTTCTGATTTTTCTAATGTTTTGCTTTGTTGATAGATGTGGTATAAGGGCTGGTTTAGCTCAGTCGGTAGAGTATCCGACTAGGAAACACAAGCTCAATGCTAAAGTGGTATATGTGGGAGAAACATCTACATCTTTTAGACTAAGATTGAATAACCACAAATCCACAATAAAACTCAAATCACCCCATAGTACGATAGCACTTCACTTTAACACCCCACCACACAACCTTACACACCTCAAATGTATCTTAATAGACCACGCATTTCCAACAACACAATCTCGAAAACAAGCAGAAACCAAATGGATTTTAAAACTATGAACACATGTGAGGGGACTAAACACCGATATCAGAATAATCCAACAATGCCTTAAACCAACCAACCAACCAACCAACCCTATCTAATCCAATGCTAGAGTAAGAAGACCTTGGAGAAAGTCAATTTTTATGAGAATATCTTATCAGCTGCTCCAGGACAATCATCCTTTATTGCTATGTGCTGATTGTCTTGAACTCCTATCTGATTCACTGTTAAATATGAAGACCCAGGACAAAGAAAATACTTATGCAATATCTTGTGTGTTGCTCCAGAAGAAAAAATTATTACTTTTCCTGGATTCATTGATATCTACAAATGTGAATGTCTATCTGATTCACTGTAACAAAAGTAACAAAAGAAAGTAAAAGAAAGTTTGAGTGAAGAAATTTCATCAGCTGCTTCATCAACGGCTTCAGAGATGTACGAACACTGAACAGTAAAACAGCATGCAGCAGCAATGGATCTGCTGTGTTTTATGAGAGTGTGGGAAAAACTGAAAGTGTTACACACTCTACGTACAATGTCTATGTTCAAACAAAACCCGGTTTATGTCACCAGGGGCACATAACAACCACATAAAGCGAGACTGTGCGCAATTTACTGATAGCATCATATTGCAAGTTAAGAATGCTTATTTTATCTGTTCAGAAGAAAATTTTTTGAAACAATCCAATTTCCATAAGATCAAGAATATGAGTAAAATGTTCAAAGAGCATATATATATATATATATATATATATATATATATATATTATATATATATTAAAATTGTATTTTGCAGCATCTTTTTTTTATACAAGTTTGTTAAACTTACAGACAATTGCTGTTGGAAAGTTTTTCATGATCAGTTCCAATTTTCAGGCCATCTTTCTGGTTAATTACCCCCCACTTCTAATTCCTTGCTACTACTCGTTCTCGTTAAAAACGAGACACGAAATCATTCACACCTGAGGATGGCAAATTGTATTGCCAAAAGCGCTTGTTTGGAAACCTTTGGGGGACTGTTATACCAGTTACACCCCGACACCAGAAAGATGGACCGAAAAATTTGAACGGATCAATGAAAAACTTGTCCGACAGCAATTGTCTGTACAGTTTAACGAAACTTATATATATATATATATATATATATATATATATTTATATATATTTTTTATGTTGAAGTTAGGCATTATTATGAAGCATTTAAAAATAAATGAAGGAACTCGATGTTATGGAGTACTGGATTCACTTATTTTTTTATTATTTATTATCATAAATTTTCGGGATCGTTAGATTCCCTTCCTCAGATGAATGTCGTTCCTGTTGAACGGATCCTTTGTCTTTGTTGTTATTGACAGCGCAGCGTCTGTAAAATATTTGTAATAACGGAGTATTCTGATATCAGCATTTAGTCCCCTCACGTGTATTCATAGTTTTAAAATCCATTTGGTTTCTGCTTGTTTTCAAGATTGTGTTGTTGGAAATGCGTGGTCTATTAAGATACATTTGAGGTGTGTAAGGTTGTGTGGTGGGGTGTTAAAGTGAAGTGCTATCATGCTATGGGGTGATTTGAGTTTTATTGTGGATTTGTGGTTATTCAATCTTAGCCTAAAAGATGTAGATGTTTCTCCCACATATCTGCTATTTATGCACTGTGTGCAGTATATGTAATATATGACATTAGGGCTATCGCATGTTAGGTGTGGCGGATGGATTGTTATGTTCGTGTAG
>CM042140.1:14288610-14358610 GCA_023376005.1 Doryteuthis pealeii | reverse complement strand
TAGACTCTCTCGCTGTCTGGCTAATACTGATTTTAGGTCACCCTGTCGACTTTACTTTTATTTACTTATAATATAAATTTACAATATAACTTATAATATATAATTTACTTATAATATAAAGATAATTTTAAAGAATATACAAAAATATATACAATTTTATAAAAAATTTTATTTATTTTTAATAAATTTATTTGCATGTTAGAATTTTAATTTGTACACATTTACCAACCCCTCTGCACAAGCAGAATGTGACACAACGTCTATTTTTAAGCAGAATTTAAGAGGTTTATATTCAGAGTTTTCCTTCACCTAGACCAGTTACCATACAAAGGTTAAAGAGCCCAGAATGTCCTACTATTTACTCATTACTGGAGGGAAAATAGTTGGATGCATACCTTTCCCAAGGGTATTAGTACAATGTGAAATTCAACCAGCCTCGTCCAGGATCTGAACTCATGTCACTGTGTTCATTTCTTATGATGTTAACCATTACACCACATGTGCCTCCAGAATTTTAATTTGTAGAATTCTAATTTTTAAAATTGAATTTTGTAAAATTAGAATTATCAAGTAGAATCAAAATTTTCTTGAAAAATTAAATTTTGAAGAAACTTATTTGTAAAATATTCATTTTACATATTCAAATATTCATATAAAATTAAATTTATTATATAAATAATGGCTGGTTTAGCTCAGTCAGTAGAGCGTCCAACTAGGAACCACAAGGTTCCAGGTTCGATATCAGCCCTTGCCAACTCAGCATATGAGTAGCACAAGGATCTGTGCGGTAAAGTGAGGAGCTGATGGTAGGTGTGGTACTCGGCCTCAGACACCAAAAACAAGCTCATTGGTCTAGCACTAGGAAAAAGGGGATAGACTCCCTCGCTATCTGGCTGATGCCAACTTTAGGCCACTCCGACAACTTACTTATTATATAAGTGATATACAAGGTGTGTCAAAAAAGTATCAAGATTTTTTGTACTTTTTGACACACCTTGTATTCTGAAAAAACGTTCCATTCATTATTTTTTTTCAGAATACAAGGTGTGTCAAAAAAGTACCAAGTTTAAAGCTGTATTTACCAAGATAGAAATGAAGAATGAATGGAATGTTATTTCTTTTCAGAATACAAGGTGTGTCAAAAAAGTACCAAGTTTAAAGCTGTATTTACCAAGATAGAAATGAAGAATGAACGGAATGTTATTTCTTTTCAGAATACAAGATGTGTCAAAAAAGTACCAAGTTTAAAGCTGTATTTACCAAGATAGAAATGAAGAATGAACGGAACGTTATTTCTTTTCAGAATACAAGGTGTGTCAAAAAGTACTAAAAATCTCAATACTTTTTTGACACACCTTGTATAAGATTTGATAAAAATATTAAAAAATGTAAATCAAATATTTAAAAATAGTTCAAATGTGCCGTTTTTGCACTCCCCATACTAAAACTGCATATGTTTTCTGTATCCATGAATATCTACATTGACCTCAAGCAAGTCTTACTAATAATTCTTTTTTTTTTATGCTTATTATCTGAATTTCATTTACCCACTGAAAATGGCTCCTGAATTATTGACATTTAATCTGATAAATCAAAGAACTAATTCTAATTTAATTTCCAAATGGACCCATTCCACACAGTCTTGTATTCTTGTAGACTGGTCTGAGGAAATTAAACATACCATTAACCATTCTTTATTGATCCCCCCTACCCCCCCCCCCACCAATCAATAACCGGATTATCATATTTGACCTATAAAATAAAAAAAGTCTCTCTTTGATGAGAGATTCATTTACATTTTTTTTTTTTTCTGTCTAAAATTTGCCTCATGTCCCCTGAAGTAGAAGTAAATATTATTTTTTGTCCTAGTCGTGTGTATCGAAAAGAAAGCATTGTGCATTTTTTAGGTGTGTGGTTACACACACTTACACAGTCCCATACTCACACAGTAAAAGAGAATATTTGACGTCATATTTCAAACCGTCTCCTTTTTTCAAACCTCAAATTTTAAACAGACTGATAAACAAGGACTATCACTCGCTTTTCTCGTTATTCTGTGATAAAAATTTCTTATTACCTTCCATATACCAACAAATGCTCTGAAGATGATCTAATTAATAGATCAAAACACTGCAGCGTCGGCCAATAAACTCACCATTTAACTCATTCAAACCTCTGTTTTTTCATTCTTTCTTAATATACTATATACCGTCGGATTCACTTCCTTTTCTTCACACACACACACACACATATATATATATATATATATATATACATATATATATATATATATACATATAGATATATATATCCCACCACTCACCTTATGGAAAGAAATTCAAATCGTCTAGGCATCAAAACTATTAGTCATTCATCAAAAAACCACAACACACACACACACACACACACACACATACACACACACACACACACACACACATTGATTTTTAATCTTTTTCTTTACCAATTATATATATATATATATATATATATATATATATATATATATATAAGCTGATTTCCTAGTCAGCAGCATTCTTTGACATTTACTGTGTAAAACTTGGCTTCTTTCTAATTTTATTCGAGTTGATTTTAAGTGGACAGGTGTCATGTTATATTTATTGCAAAAACACACTTGGAACTTGTTGCAGTTGGCCTTCTGCAGGTATTAGCATTGTATACAAAAAGAAAAAGTCTAATGATAGCACCTGAGACTGTGATCCGAGAGGTGAGAGAGTTAAGAAGAATGAGAGACTAAGCTGAAGAAATTTCACACCCCACACCAATTCTTTGTTTGTATGAGTGACTATTCTATGTGAGGTATAATGATATATGTTTATTTCTGAAGTTTTATATATATAAAATCAAATGTGTTGAATACCAGCTCAACTGGGGATCAAAAGCAGGGAACACTGAGTCATTAGATTTTATCCTGTTTTATATCTTATTTTTTTGTTATATACTTGTTTGACTTGGGGTAATTCCATGTCAAATCATCCAGTCACCCACCCTCTTAAATTTTTCTGAAATTTTGTGAACTATGTTAAAGTTTGACAATCTCCAAAATTTGAGCATTCAATTCCAAAAATGGGCGGAGTTATGTCGATTTTTAGCTTTCCAAATTCGTGAAAAATGGCAACTTTTTGGAATCTATTTTTGTCTGTAAAATGAGTTCTAGAGCTTCCCTACCTCTAAAAAAAAAAGTCTTAAAGTTAACCAATTTTAAGTTATTGATGATTTCTGATTTGCAAAATTTTAACTGATGTTGTAGCTTCAGTTCTGAGCAAAAACCAAACTTCTACCAGCTATGAGTAAATAATAGGGTAGCTTGGGCTCTTTAACCTTGGCACTGCAGCCAGTCTAATTCTGAATTCAAACTAGCAGTTGTTATTTTCCTGACGTTCCACCAAGCCGAATTAACACAAGGTCTTTTTAACTCTTAACATCCTGTTGAGTATTTTCTAAGCCCAGAGCATTTCTATAAGGATATTTAAATAAAATGGCTAAAAATGACCTTTGCATCTAAAGTTACCTGTTATTTCCCTTAAATCAAAGACTTCTAAATATGTTTAATATTACATTTAAATAAAAGCTATCATTTCGAGCGGATTAGGAAAATGAAGGAGACTTCCGGCCAGGTGGAATGAGGTGGTATAGGACTTTTTAATGTGGGGAACTCTGCATAAACTAAAACTCATAAGGTGGCCAGTGTAAAAAATACCTTTGGCATTCCGCATTTTAGGGTGCCTCAGCTACCAGGCAATAAACCTGGTCTGACCCCTTTTAGATGTGGGGCAGGTATTGCCTGGAGGGGGGTGAATGGCCCCCAGCTGAACTCTTGAGCAGAGATATTGTGAAAATACATTCTATAAGAAAACTAAGGCTACTGTGTCAGATTAAGTTTTTCTTAGTCTTGCCCAAACCAAAAATCATTCTGCCTCTCCAAATATTGGGGTCAGAATAATAATAATAATAATAATAATAATAATAATAATAATAATGATATAAATAAATAACATATATCATAATATATATATAAATAACATATATATAAATAACATATAAATAATATATATAAATGATATATAATAATGATATAAATAAAAAAAATAATATATATCATAATAATGATATAAATAACATATAATGATATGAATAACATATAATAATGATATAAATAAATAACAATAATAAATAATGAAATAAATAATAGTGGTATGATAATAATAAATAAACAATAATAAATAGATAATGATAAATAATGATGGTAATAATAAATGAATAAATAATAATCATAAATACATAATAACAATGATAAATAAATAAACCACTGGAATATAATAAATTAAACATAACAAATAAATAAATTAACAAAATACAAAATTGATAGGATATAGCCACGTAAGTAACCAGACATAAAATGATAAAATAAAATAAGTAAATAATTGAATCATGGAATTGCCACAATTTAATTTACCATCTTTGGATATATCAATGATCCAATCAGAATCATCCAAGACTCTCTATGACATTCAACACCAGTAAATAAAGGTCAAGGTCAAATTTTAGATAATGTTACCCACCACCAACTATATATATATATATATATATATATATATGTGTGTGTGTGTGTGTGTGTGTGTGTGTAAGTTAAACTAATGTGGACATGGAGTCAATGTGGCCTGGTTATTGACAATTTCTCGTCTATGCGATCTTCAGACCAATGTCCACACTACTTTAACTTAGATAAAAATGCTCTATACATGGTATTAAGCACTGTTTACCTATAAATATAGCATCCATATTATCTTATAATATATATATGTATGTATGTAAGAAAATGGCATTACTTTTTGACACACCCTCATAGTTACTTGAAACTAGAAATAGGAATACTTATCAATATATGTATTGATCAAAGCCTGAAGAAGATACCAGAATATCTGAAACACGTGTTGCGTATGTAAAATAAAAAGAATAAAACATTTTTTCGGAGAACGATACATTTTGCGGACCTTCTTCTCTTTTTTATAAATATTAAATTTTCTCCCGTTGGAACCAAAACAACATTTTTTATATATATGTATGTATGTATATATATATATTTCACAGCTAAGATCTACAAAACATGAATCAAAATAAATGAAAGAGGGAAAAAAATTAACAATTCTTATTACCCTGTGTAATGACATTAACTGTGAGGGATGTGCTTGGCTTGCTGCGGTACAAATTGTCAATTCTTGGTGATATTTTTGATAAAGATACACAAAATTCCTTTTGCCCAACAAGTCTTGGTCATCATATTGGTAAGAACTGAAAATGCTGTTTGTATAAAATGTTTTTGCAAAAGGTAGAAGCATTTTGAATTACCTTCTGAGATAACAATGGATACTGAGAAGCCAAGCTAAACCAAAATTTTAGGAGTGGTTGCTGTTTAAACTGAATTTTCATAGGTGTGTACTAGTAACTAGAAAAACAAATTTGTGGTTCTTTCGCTAATTGGATAATATCAATTTTCAAGACAACTTTGCAGCAGCTGCGGACACCTACTGCTGATGTGGTCCCTGGACCACAGTTTGAAAACAACTCATCTAAGGAATATAGTTTTTTGCTTAATAAAACCTGCAGAGTGGATTCCAGTCGGTGAAGACAAATTCTGATTGGTGAGAAATTGATGCCAGCCTTACTAACAATATTGGGAATGATGATGAATGAAAAAAATGAGGAATAACAAACACAGGGTATACAGTAATAACAACAAAAAATTTATTCCGTGGTCGGTCGGCAGAAATGGGATGAATCAGAAAGGTGTCAATTGATACTATATTTACTACTTTAAGGAAGCTCTTATCTCTGATAAGGATTTAAAAGATACTACATCGTTCTACAAAGAATGATAAACAGAAATGGATTTTACTGATACTACAACTTATCAGACAAGGATTCAAACTTATAACATATTTTTCTTCAAGGAAATGTTGACAAGGATTCTGTTACTCGTTCTTTCTAAATTCAATAAGGAAAAACTTTATGTGGGTCACCTTTAATGACTAATGGGCCTTAAAATGACATTGGTCTTCACCTTTTTCATTCTGCTTTCTTTCCTTCCTTTCTTCCTTCTTTCCTTCCTGTCTTTTCTTCTACTTTGCCTTTATTCATATTTTTCTTCCATCCTTTCTTTTCTTTTCATACTTCGTTTTTCCTTCTGTTTTTCCTTCCTTCTTCTTGAATCAGGAAAGGTGTCAATTACTCACAACCTGAAGACGAATGTCTCATTTGTTGGTTGAAATGGCAGAATGGAGATATATTTGGATAGTAATCAGACCCAGGCCAAAATGATTGGATATTGTTGCATCTCTACATGTTAACAGCACGTCTAGTGTTGAGCTGGTAGTGAAAATGTTCAAAGGTATCATGCCACGTGCCAAAGTAATGGGTCATTGTACAGTGGACAAAGTCACCCACCATGATGGTGGTCGAACCTCTGGCTGCTGGTTGAGTCTCTGGTGTTTACATGCCAAGTAGGTAAGGGCAGACTGGCTTGTTAATTTTTATTCCCATTCATATAATGTATTAGCCGGCTCCGATTTGGTATTTTTCTTCTTATGTGTAAACACCACTCATGACTTGCCTTATCCAATCAAATTGCTTAATTACTTTTTGAATCTTATTTGTGCAAAATTGTAGAAGTTTTTGAATTTGAATAGGAGTCATGGTTGGCGCGTCTTTTACGTTTTTTTCTTTTTCATTGTTGAGTAAATTATAGGAGTTTATCCTAAAACAGCCATAGCAAATTGACACATCATAGAATATGTCAAGTTATTTCTCTGCCAAATTACAACTCAGTAGACCAGATAGGTGTTGAAGAGTTCTTGAAATATTCTTCACAAGAAAACTTTTCATTGATCAGAATTTTGACATCTAATCTCTAGACATACTACTATGTCTGTGCAAGACAAATAAACATCTCTGACATTCGCTTCTTATCCTTATTTTCTCTTGAGGATGCCTCAGAGGTCAAAGATGTGTGAATTCTTTCTCCATCACATGACCTGACCAGTTTGGCAGTGACCCAATTACTAGTAGCCTTACCATTCCTATGCACTGCTAACAAAAATTGACTACTACACTTCTTTCTAAACCACACAAATATTCTCTCATCCTATTGTAAGATTCAAAGTGATAATACTTGAATATAAAACTCCGACATTGGTTGATAGACAAAACATTTTATATACAGCACAAGAATTAAACAGGGTATATAATACATAGAGGTGTACATAAACATACATACGTAAGTAATATAAATACATATACAAGAGTAGAGATAATGACACATTCATGAATGGAA
The DNA here is from genome assembly GCA_023376005.1 of Doryteuthis pealeii. Lineage (NCBI taxonomy): Eukaryota > Metazoa > Mollusca > Cephalopoda > Myopsida > Loliginidae > Doryteuthis > Doryteuthis pealeii. The sequence continues at coordinate 14,351,259 of CM042140.1, read as the reverse complement.
AAACATAAAAGCAACAGACATGAGACTAGGAATAGTCCATGCTGTATGAATCACTTACAGTACAAAGCCCCAACAAGAAGGGGTAGACCAGAGTCTAACCCATAGTGGTGTCTCGTAGGTCAAGCAATAGGAAAAAAGAGAAAGAGACGTTCAAATCAGCCGCTTAAATATCAAAGGTCCCTAGCGGAAACCAGCGAAACTAAACGGGCAGACAACTCCCCAGGTGAATACGAAAATAACACCTACAATCCTATTGTAAGAGTAAGATTTGAGAACATGGATATTAAAAGAAATACAATAGTGCTTGTAGTGTAATGGTTATTGTCATAGGAAATGGACATGGCAAATGGACAAATGTTCAAATCTTGGATGAAACTGTTTGCCTTTCACATAACACTAATACTTTGGGAGTAATTCTATGTCAAATTATCCAGGCCATGTCGCCCATTTCAATTTTTTCTGAAATTTTCTCCAGGTGTGGACTATGTTAAAGTTAGACAATCCCCCAAATTTGAGCTTCTAATGATAAAAATTGACCAAATTACGTCAATTTTTAGCACTCCAAATTGGAGGGGGGGGGGGCGAAATTGTGAACTATTGTAATCTATTTTTGTCTGGGTTCTGGAGCTTCCCTACTCCTAAAAATTGGTTTACAAAATCTTTCTGATCTGAAGAATCCAGAAATGCTATCAAAAAGTCTCAAAACTAACAAAGTTATTAATGATTTCTGACTTTTTCATAGTAAGATCTATAGGTGGGAAAATTCTGATAACCAAAAAAAAAAAATATTATTATCATTTTACATATATTGAACATTATTGTACCAAAAAGATAGTCTCAGGAGGAAGAAAAAGTCACACAGAACTTCAAGGTCTGGTGAATATGGAGAGTGATGCACTTGTACAATTCTGTGTTCCATCAAGAACTGCTGGTAAGAATTGAGAATTGGCTGACAGATTCTAGATTTCATCTCAATGTCTAGACTGCAGTCTAGATGTCTAGACATCATTACTTTATTTTATAAGTTGCTGTATTAACCTGTATTTAATTCTTGAATTTTCGAGATAATATCTCTTTTTCCACTGGAACTGAAGCAGTCTAGTTATGCCATTTCTCTATATATATATATATATAAGAAATGGCATAACTAAACTGCTTCAGTTCCATTGATCTTTTGAAAAAGAGATATTATCTCGAAAAATCAAGAATTAAATACAGGTTAACACACAACATCATTGTTACCGTATTATTATTTTTTCTTTACACCTGCATTGTGATAGCTTTCTAAATCAACCTCCTAACCAATATATACACAATGCTTCAAGCAAATTATAAAACTCTCTTATATATATATATATATATATATATATATATTTAAGAATGGAAAGGAGTAACCTACTCGAGTTTCATCGATTGATTCTTCAGGGTTACTTTAAATTAATCGAGTTTACGATTAATCTTAGGTGTTATAAACATGCCCGTTGGAATGGGACTTAACTTTTATATAATATATATATATATATATATATATACATGCAAAATTAATACAAATATTTTTGCTAGCATTATTTTATTTTATTTTATATTCCCACTTTGTTTATGAGAGTAAAATCTTTTATTCTTCTTGATCTATTGTAATGAATGTGGCAAGTCTGACATTGCCAATCACAAAGAAGACCTTTTTTTTTCTTTTTTTTCTTTTTTTTTATCAGGCAAGAAGTCAAGCAGAGGTCAAAAAGTGATCAGTGTTAATAAACAGAAAAAGAGAGAAATAAAAAGTCAACACTTAGAGAGTAAAGACCGGGGATAGAGTTGAGATTGGCTGAGTTCAGAGCAACCTAGCAGGCGAGGCTGGCTTCTGAATGACTTCTAAATAAACATATATGTCAAATGGCCACAAAGTTATAATGTTGTGAAAAGTAATTCATTGTAGAAAGGGAACAGCATGTCAACACTTATGAAAGACTGTGAAAAGAAGAGAGAGTGATAAACATAATCCCCTACAAGAGCAGTCTGAAGAAGAAGAAGAAGAAGAAGAAGAAGAAGAAGAAGAAGAAGAAGAGAAGAAGAGAGAAGAAGAGGAGAAAGAGAAGAGAAGAAAGAGAAGAAGAGAAGAAGAAGAAGAAGAAGAAGAAGAAGAAGAAGAAGAAGAAGAAGAAGAAGAAGAAGAAGAAGAAGAAGTATTCATGAGAAAAGAGAAGAAGAAGAAGAAGAAGAAGAAGAAGAAGAAGAAGAAGAGAAGAAGAAGAAGAAGAAGAAGAGAGGAGAAAGAAGAAGAGGATGAAAGAAGAAGAAGAAGAAGAAGAAGAAGAAGAAGAAGAAGAAGAAGAGGAAGTATTCATGAGTGAAAGAGAAGAAGAAGAAGAAGAAGAAGAAGAAGAAGAAGAAGGAGGAAGGGAAGGGAGGAGAAAGAAGAAGAGATGGAGAAAAGAGAAGGAGGATGAAGAAGAAGAAGAAGAAGAAGAAGAAGAAAGAAGAAGAGAAGAAGAAGAAGAAGAAGAAGAAGAAGGGGAAGGAGGAGAAAGAAGAAGAGATGGAGAAAGAGAAGGAGATGAAGAGAAGAAGAGAAGAAGAAGAAGAAGAAGAAGAAGAAGAGGAGGGGAGTAGGGGAGGAGAGGAAATTCAAAATCAGAAATGGTCAAGAATGAGTGTGTGTAGCTGTAGGGGGCGGGGGGGGGGCGGTGTTCACACACACCCTAATATAATAATAATAAGATTTTTTTAAAAATTTTGTTAGAAAAGCTGAACAAGATAAAAGGTTCCAAATCAGAAATAGCCAAGTAAGAGTGTAGGGTCAGCGTTCGCATTCACCCTAATATGATGACCTGTCTTTTTTGTATATTTTGTTAGAAAAGCTGAAAAGAAAATCATACTGATATTGAAAGAATGAAAAGTAATAAGTATAATGATATCTATGGGTGGGGCTTCAAAAGTAATATGGAGTGGTAGTACCTGTTAGGGTCCTATCTATGGGTCCAATAGATCTGTTTGCAAGTTAGTGTAAATTATTTCTACCAGTTTGTTTATACACATGAAGTTAATGAAAAATATAACATAAAATAATTTCCAGCAATACATTGATACACATTGAGTTAATGAAAATTATTTCTACCAGTTTATAAAAACAAACCAAGCAAAAATACTTACCATCAAACTGTTTGCTTACATATGATATATACAGAAAGTCAGGAATTGGCATTGGGTGACCCACAAGGGTTGAGATGCCTTTAAACAAAATAACCAACCAACTAACATAAAAATTATTTCTACCAATTTATCAATACACATGAATTTAGATGAAGATCAGCCATTTCATCTGATTCTTTGTCCAGGCAGCGCCTTCTAAGATATACACTTTCTTTCGGTGGCCTCGGTCCAGGCATTGGCAATGATCTTAGAAACTGCATCTACAAGACAAGAAGATGCTGGTCTTAGATACAATAAAAAATAATCTAAAAAAATCCCCTTGTAAAATAAATGTCTTACATGTATTTAGCCAACTCGTTCGCCACGAGCAGGATACAACTCTAGGTCAGTTTTTAAGTGGAGTGAAGCTGACTGTGAATTCAGAGTTTTACTTTTCCAGAGTTACCTTACCAAAGCTAAAGAACCCAATCTGCCCTACTATTTACCCATAGTGTAGAACAGATGGATTCATGCCTTTCAAAAGGGTGTAATGGTTGAAACAATGGCGTTTGGCTAGTGTTCTAAAAATAGAAAAATGTAGACACACTGGCACCAAGAATTTAAATTTGGGCGGTAAAATAAGGACCGTTTCTTTTGGATGGGAATAGGAGAGGTAGCAGTAAGAGGTAGATAATAATAGGAGGTAGAGGTAGTAGTAATTGTAAAGGTCTCTGAAAGGGACATGTGGAAGAAGGAGTTGACGACTAGAACCCAGAAGGGACAGACCAGATTTCCACGACAGTCACCGGAAAACCTCAGCTCAGCTTTCAGCTCCTGGATCCACACGACAGTTTAAGAGGTTACAACCAAGCTTAATACAACTTGATGTAAAAGCAGAATTTTTTTTTCTCAAACCAAAAATAAAACCTCATTTAAATCAACAGTTTGTATTTTCTGTTAATAATTCCACAAAGAAGAAATACAACAAGGGCATTAACTCCAAATAAAATGCAGTCAGCCTTGTACAGGACTTGAACTCAGGTTGCTGTGTCCATTTGTTTAGACAATAACTATTATACCATACTCCTCTTCATGAAATCCTGGTTGAGGCTGTTTACATAGTGCTAATACATTGGGAAAGGTATGAATCCAACTATTCTACCTCCAGCTATGGGTAAATAGTATGGCAGACTTAAGAAATTGCTCTTGCGTCACATCCTGCTTGAGGAGAAATGCTGGTGAATATATATATAACTCTTTAACCTTGATATGTCAACTGATCTAGGAGAAGGAAAATTGAATTCAAACCTGTTAAAGTCTGCATAAGAAATTGACCTTGTGTCACATCCTACTCAAGCAGAGGGGTTGGTAAATATATATATATATATAGGTTGACATATGACATATAATTAGCCAGTTTAGCAACTTTTTTTTTGTTGTGTTGATAACTGAAGTTGTGTGTCTATCATATTGAAAATGATAATGTTTACTTACATGTGTGAAGTACAAGAGCATTTTTTTTTTAAAGTTAAAATCAAGGAAGGTACCTAAATTTGATATAGACTTGTTTTAGTTTCTTCTTGCCTACTTATTATGTCTATTACAAATTCTATACTTTCTTAAAATAAATCATCTTCAATTTCCTCATTACACACACATTTCATAACTTGTTATTCTAATGGTGTTTAAAAACTCCATGCGATCCAATGATAATAAATATAGTCCAAGGTCGAATTTTCAAGGTTGGGCTATAATTACTATAGACTTGAGACTCACTACGATGGTACCAAGCACTTGGCTACATCAAGCTTCTACAAGATGCTACTTTAAATGATGATCTCTCACAAGTGTGAAGAATAAAAACTTTTAAACAGATCTCTGGTTGGTCTGCTTTTACCAACTTATGGTGTCAGAATCATAACCAGGTTCAAATGTTGGGGGTAAAGGGCACACGTAAAAAGACACTAAGACACATACAAAACGATTTAAAATTATCTTCATTGTTATTTTGTACTTAAAATCAAAATACAAAGAAAATATAGTTTTAAAGAAAGAACCATGATTGTTATTTTGTAATTAAAATCAAATCACAAGAAAGATACAGATTTAAAGGAAGGACATGATTGTTATGATAAAATTAAGGTTGCAAATTTTGAGTGTTTTTGTTGATACATATCAGTTCATTGTCAAATGTGGATGGAGGTTACTTAATTTTCTATTTCAGAAATAGTAACATTATGAGTATCATTATGTATGAAACATATATATCTAGTATTGCGACTATCTGTGGCTGTCATTTGGTTCAGTGATATATTTTAGAGGTGCATGGTGTATTGGAGGTGTATGGTGTAATGGTTAGAGTCGTAGGAAATGGACTCGTCAACCCGAGTTCAAATCCTGGACGAAGCTACAATTCACATAGTATTAATACCATTCGCAAAGTTATGAATCCAATTACTCTCTCTTCAACTATGGGTAAATAGTAGGGCAGACTGGACTCTTTAACCTTGGTTAGGCAACCAGCCTAGGAGAAGGAAAACTCTGAATTAAAACCTGTTAAACTCTGCTTGGGGTGATCACTAATAGAATAGGCTCAGTCCTAATTTGTGATCTATTTTTCTAATTTTAATTTTTTTTAATTTAATTTTTTTTTGTCTTCTTTTTTCTCTGTCCTCAAGTCTTTAGCCAATTCAGGCTCACTTTGTATATCAAGGCTAACCTTGGTATGCAAATTGAGCCTGGTCCATCAATTGAAAATTTAAGGCCAAGAAGTGATCAAATAGAGATGGGGGAGGGGCAGTTTAGGTACAAGACATGTATGCCAAAAATGGGAGAGGGTCCCTTAAGGAAAAATTGTATATGTAGTAAGTAAAGTTGACAGGGTGGCTTAAAGTCAGTATCAGCCATACAGTGAAGGAGTCTATCCCCTTTCACTAGCACTAGATCAAGGAGATTGTTTTTTGGAGTCTGAGGTGGAGCGCCACATCTACCATCAGCTCCTCACTTTACTGCACCGTTGCCACATCTATTTCTTACCACAATAACCTTAACTCTAAACACACCTCCTATTTCTGTCTTGGTAACTACAGCTTCAGTCTTAATACTTTTTGATCATGCCAAAGATGAATACCTTTGTAGAACTGGTAAATTATGATTTTATGGTTATTAGAAAATCTATTAATAATGGAGATTCAGTCTCAATTTGTCTGTAACTGAAACTACATCACTGCTTATGTCACATTACCCAAAATCGTCAATACATAAAATAAAGAATAACCTTGTATTATATACATGCCACCTTAGACGGTCCTCATTGTCGTTTAAAACAAGTTTTAATAAATACATGTCTGGTATTATATATTTATATATAGTTTGTTTTATTTTAATAAATCTTCAAAGTTATCTAACACACAGAGTTTTACAAGAAAATTATTTACAAACAAGAAATAATCATTTTTTTTCAGTATCAAGACGTTTACTAAAAAGTTTACAAATAAATAAATACCAACAATTTTGTGTAAAATTTATGTTTAAAATATTCCAAATAATTATTTAATTAATAATTAATAGATGCACACAAAATTTTATTTGAGAGGGACTGAACTAAGTTTCTATTTCAAATTGTCCTGCATGCATTGTCCTACATGCCTTGTCCGTCTCACTCAGATAGTTTGTGAGATGGGGGGCAGGTGACCGTACAGCTGTTTCCTTGTGGGGTGCTGTGTCCACAACTTGTTCAAGACTGCATGCAGCATTCTTGTGCAGCTCCCATCTAGCTTATTCTCAAGACACTTCGTTAGGGTCCAGGTGGTGCAGCCATATAGCAACACCGACACAACCACAGCCTGGAAGAACTGTCGCTTCAGCTTGTCAGGGAGATCGGACCTTCATATGACTGATAATCTATTTGTGGCCGACCATGCCTTTGCTATCCGTGTATTAACATCGCTCTCTGTGGAGGAGATATTACCACCCGGTATGTGAATTGTTCTATTGGCTTAAGAGCCTTGCAGTTGAGTGTGGAGATGTTTCCTTTATTTTGAAAAATATTTTTACATATATACACACCTATACATGTGCATGTACACATATGCATACATATATGCATAGATATACATAACTTTACATATATGCATACATATACATGCATATACAGAAATTTTTAGTTTAAAAAAATGAAGGAAGCAAGGGAGAAAGGAGAAGGAAAAGAAAAAAAGAAGCAATAAAAAAGAAAAGAAGAAAATAAATAAAAGATTAAAGAAAGATAGAAAGAAAAAAGAAAGAAAGAAAAAAGAAAAGAAAAAAAAGAAAAAGAAAAATACTGAATGAAAAAAAAGCAGAACATGAAGAAAAGAAAAAGAAGAAAAAAAAAAGAAAAAAAAAAAAGAAAAGAAAAAAGAAAAAGAAAAAGGAATAAAAAAGAAAAAAAGGAAGAAAAAAGAATGAATAAAAAAGAAAGAAAGAAAGAAAGAAAGAAAGAAAGAAAGGCAAAAGACTGAATGAAAAAAAAAAAAGAAAAAGCAGAATGCAAAAGAAAAGAAGGAAAGGAATGAAAAATTAAAAAAGACAGGAAGAAAGAAAAACATGAATGCAAAAGAAAGAAAGAAAGAAAGAAAGAAAAGAAGAAAAGGCAAAAGACTGAATGAAAAGTAAGACATAATGTGAAAGAAAAGAGGGAGAGACCTTACAAGAAGAAAAAAAAGAAGAAGCAGTAAAGAAAGTAAAGAAGGAAAGAAATAAAAAGAAATAAAGAAAAAGAATGAATGAAACAGAAAGAAAGAGAGAAAGTAAGAAAGAAAGAAAAAGTAAAAGACAGAATGAAAAAATGAAAAAAAGCTGAACACAAAAAATAGAAAGAAAGAAATAAAAGATAAAAAAAAGAAATGAAGAAAGAAAAAGAAGGAATTAGAAAGAAAGAAAGAAAGAAAGAAAGAAAAGAAAAGAAAGAAATAAAAAGCAAAAGACTGAATGAAAATATCAAACAAAAAAGCAGAACAGTGTAGAAAAGGGCAGAAACTCTCCAAGAAGAAAGAAAAAGAAAGAAAGAAGCAGCAGTAAGAAAGAAAAGAAGAAAAAAAGGAATATATCAAAAAAAAAGAAAAAAAAGAAAGAATGACTGCAAAAGAAAGAATGAAAGAAAAGTAAAAGACTGAAAATACAAAAGAAAAACAAAATAGAATGTGTTAGAAAAGAGAAAAACCTTACAAGAAGAAGAAAAAGAAAGAAAGAAGCAGTAAAGAAAGAAAAGAAAAAAAAAGAAATATATCAAAAAAGAAAGAAAGAAAGAAAGAAAAAAGAATGACTGCAAAAGAAAGAATGAAAGAAGAAGTAAAAGACTGAAAATACAAAAGAAAAACAAATAAGAATGTGTTAGAAAAGAGGGAAAAACCTTACAAGAAGAAAAGAAAACCCCGGTGAAAGGAGAAAAAAAAATGGAGTAGAAAGACCAATCCTCTAAATCATTGTCTGGTTCCTCGTGAATGCTGAAAGAAAACAAAACCCTGCATGATAAAATTGATGTTATATTTTGCAGGTACTCAGCTTTGGCAGCAGAATCAACTGAGAGAGATGATACAGGTGTTGGAATGGCAGAACCATTTGTCAGGCTTGGCTGGTTGATAACAGTATTATTAAGTACAGTGCTGAACACTAGCATCTTATGGTAGCATGTTTTTTTTTCTTTTTTCTTTTCTATATTTGCTTTCATTTGCTAGTTTATATCTTTACTTGTGTTCACTACCTGCAAGATTGGTTGCAATTGCTCATCAACACGTTATATATGTCTGATACTTTAATATCAGTGGTTCCCAACCTTTTAAAACTGACAACCCCATTCTAAATGGTAATTTTTATTCTATGGCCCTTAGCAGATACTATATATATATATATATATATATATATATATAATATAATATATCTATTATTATACTAAAGCTGAATGAATAAATTTTTGTTCCTAAAGGCTTTTTTACTGTTTAGTTTAATGACACAAAAGTTATACTAAAATATTACTTGGTTTTAGGATTGAGTTATGTTTGAAAAAATTCCATTTTAATTGGTTCTAATTAGTCATAATTTGTAATTAAGTCAAAAACTGATTCGTCACTTACTTCACATTCTGCCTGTCACTTTCCACCTCTCTATGTATATCTTGATTACCTTCTCATTATATGTTAGTTTCTCAGTGAATGTAGAGAGAGAGATAGGAGTTTTTATATCAGGATTTTGCAGGTTATTTCTAGTGAATTTGATCCTATATCCATGCTCTCTTATCAAGGCCTGTCAATACACCAACTGCACCTCTGCAGAGGGGTGAAATCCCTCTAATGGGGCCACCTGTTGGCAATGGGTGGTAAACCATGGTGCTTAATCTTATCACGTCCTTAGACCAGACTAGCTGAGATTTAATAAACATCTACTTTAGTAACTAAGCTTTGAAGAATTTTAAATACTGAAAACAACAAAAAATTTTTCTTTTTCTTTTCTATATTTGCTTTCATTTGCTAATTTATATCTTTACTTGTGTTCACTACCTGCAAGATTGGTTGCAATTGCTCATCAACACGTTATATATGTCTGATACTCTAATATCAGTGGTTCCCAACCTTTTATAAAGAAAATAACACTAGCAGCAGTACTCCGAGGTTTGTGTATGGAGTTAACCGCAAATGTGGCAGACAGGTTAAGAGTCAAAGAAGTAAAACGAACGATAAGATGTGAATAAAAGACTGTATTACATATAAAGAACTTGCAAACTTTAGTTTCGTTTGCACAAATATATAATATGTATATAATATGTATATAATTGTCACTTAGCTGTTTATCCTGGGATATGGGGTATTAATGGAGCCCCTTGCTACGGCCTTCTGATATAGTTCGGATATAGATGGACTTCTGTTTGCGTCCGACTCCGGTTCTGGTTGTCTGTTGAAATATAGTAGGAGCGACCTTTTGTTCGGTCTGTTCCCTTTCATTGCTGGTACAGAAGAGGATGAGTTTCACACTTTGGGTTTACCGCCAAAGTATGCTGGCTCATGATTGGTTGGTTTGAAATAGAGGCTCGCAGACAAGGGACGATAACCCCATACCCCAGAATTCTTAATACTTTTAAAGCTGACAACCCCATTCTAAATGGTAATTTTTATTCTATGGCCCTTAGCAGATACTATAAAAAAATAAATAAAACACACATTCCACTTATTATATCTATCTGAAAATACATATGAATTGGAACTATATTATATGGTTTAGTTCGTTTGTTTGCTTTTATTATTTAATGGCATAACAACTTTTGTGGATTATTTAATGCCAATGCAATCCTTCCAGAAGAACAGTAAGTAAAGAGGTTGGGTGGCCTAAAGTCGGTATCAGCCAGACAGCGAGAGAGTCTATCCCCTTTTCACTAACACTAGACCAAAGAGATTGTTTTGGCGTCTGAGGTGGAGTGCCACACCTACCATCAGCTCCTCACTTTACCGCACAGTTCCCTGTGTTACTCATACACTGAGTTGGCGAAGGCCAGTATCAAACTGGAACCTTGTGGTTCCTAGTCAGACACTCTACTGACTGAGTTAAACCAGCATTTAACCCATAGCTGGGGGGATGATTGGGTTTATACCTATCCCAAGGGTAGGTTTTACTTTGAAAAGATATCCATCACTGTTTAGACAACACTTTTTCCATCTTAATATCCTGATGAAGGTTTGATAAAAACTGAAACATTTTATTTTCTCCCCCTTTGATCCTATAAATTTTTTAAATAAATAATTAAAGTAATTTAAAAAAAATATTTTTTAAACAGGGCATTCAATCAAGAAAACAATTTTAAGTCACATTGTGCACAAATCTTATTTACATTCTTTTAGAAATCAAAAAAATATTTTATGCTTTGCCTCCCTCGATAAATTTTGAGTAGATTTTTGAGCTTGTAAATCGAAAGTTTAGTAAAAAAGCAACTTTCGAAATTTAAATATTAAAACTGTTAAGTTTTTAAATGCCATCCTTGGCCAGTTGATAAGGGCTTAAAGTAAGTAAGTCCTGAGTTATGGAATCCTTTGGTAAGCGAATAAGTCCTATCCTGCGTATTGTTAAAGGTCCAGTGATTTAATCCTATGTCCGTCGTCCACGAAAGTCGAAGTAATTATGGCCAGTATTGTCAGTTTAAGTATTGTATCAGCAGCAGAGTACTGCCAGCGATTGGCCAAGAGTTTGATCACATGATTCTCGCTGAGTCTATAAGTAGGAGTGGGCTTTCAACACACACCTTATATATAAAAAAAAGGCAACACACCCCCTATTTTGATATAAGGTGGGTGATTCTATTCAGAAATATTAAATCATTTCATTCAGAAATATTAAAATTATTTTTGTTTCATTACTTCTAATCCTATTTTTATTAATTAATCCTATTTTTATTAATATTTTTATTATTGTTATTATTTTGTTATTCTTAATCTAATTCCTAACCTTATCATTACTGCCAATATTATTGTTATTATTGTCCCCTTTTTTTCTTTTTTTTTTTTTTTTGTTAATTAGAAAAATACAATACAATACAAAACAATGCAAGTTAGTGAGTTAGTATTTGGTTGGACAAGTTTAATGTCATATCCATGACATCCATTTTAGGGGGGGGGGGTCTTACCCCTCTGCATGGAATACAGTCGGCCTATTCTACAGCCCAAGCCGACAGGGCGAAATCATAAGTTTAATTTTGGCCCCCATGATATCTTTTTTAAAAGTATTAAGTTTTATCTTGTTCAATGGTTTTGTGAACAGATCTGCAATATTCTTTTCTGATTCTATATGTTGCATAGCGCCTTCTTTACCGGCACTAAATAGGTATATGTTATATACTGGTCTTTTCACTAAGCCAAATCAGCATATAACGTTATATACCTTTCTTACTACTTCTTACTCTGGTCGTCTATTCTTCTGGCCTGGTATATCTTCTAAGGTCTCGTCTGGTCTTCTATTGAGGATTCCGTGTCTGGTTTCTGTTGCTAGGGATTTCTTGTTATCAGAAGCCTTGTGTCATTGTTAGTTTTTAGTAATAAACACAAGACTTCGATTTATGTTGATGTTACTTTATTCATAAATCCCCAGACCAGACAATGCACGCGGATCCTTACATCTTGCTAGCTTGGCTTCTAACTTCTAACTGACTAAGTTACTTACTTAGTATCCTTAAACCGGAAGGGCCTTCTATCGGGATTCCGGTTCTCACGGTTTATCCCGCAAGGCAAGGTCAGAGTGAGGTCAAGCATTGTCACTCACTCTCAAGGCCATCAGCTGTACTGATCGCCATAATGATTTCTACACTACCTTAAAAATGTATTAGGGATCCAATTATTATGTAACATATATACTGTAAGAGTATAGACCCCTTTTTAATTTCATTCCTTATAAATTGATATTTTATATCAATATGTTTTGATCGCTGTTGTATTAAGGGTTTTTTTTTGCCAGTAATATGCTTGATTGAAACTTTAAATCACAAAAGTTTGTGTTAATATGGTTCCAAATAATTTATAGCAGCATTGTTAAGATTGGCCAGAATACTCAGAAGAGTCCTGAAGATCTGAGAAGATTTGCTGTCACTCAGACTCCAGTGAAAGACTACCAGCTGGTGTGAAAAACCCGCAAGGAGTGAATAATAATAATAATCCTTTGTAAACAATAGCTTCAAGTAACTATTCTTAATACAAATAATTTGCCGACATTTATATGGTATTAAGTATTTCTATTTCTCAGAATTAATGAAGAAGGTTCCTGAGTTCGAAGAGAAGGTTCCCTAGTCTGAAAAGAAATACCTGAAGAAAGACGGAGGGCACATCAGGCAAAACAATAAAGATGAGGACAATAGTCTGAATAATTAAAATGATACAAATTAAGTATACACTGCTGGAGGCGCGACGTTCTCCTGTGGAAGCCAGCACATGGACATGCTAATGTGGGCCGCCCAGCAAGGATCTACATTGACCAACTCTGTATGGATATTGAATGCTGGACAGAGGACCTCCCTGGGGCAATGAATGATAGAGAAGGTTTGTGAGAGATTGTCATGGATATCCATGCTAATTGCGCAACATGATGATGATGATTTCCGTCTAATACTGATAATTTTCAAACAGATCTATTTGACCCATAGAGAGTATCCAAGCAGTTACTATCACTCTAGGTCGGAGTGGACTTGGCAGTAATGGCAATGAAAGGGTAAACCACACTTTTCAAAGCTCCAGAACTTAAGCCCCACAACCGGATGCAGTTTAGTGTCATGACCAGTACATTTTTTGTAGGGGTTGGAGGGTTCTGCGTCTCTGCAGAGGATGTAGTTGGCATGTTCTAAGCTGCTGACAGGGCTGGAAAGAGAGAGAGAGAGAGAGAGAGAGAGAGAGAGAGAGAGAGAGAGAGAGACTTTATAGATGTATAGGCATATACACAGAGGTTCAGTCCTTTTATTGCAAAGGTTTGTTTATATAAATAAAACTAGACAATGACATATCATTTAACAACCAGTCAAAATAATTATTCAGTTTTTTTTTTTTTTACTTTAATGGCATATATTATGATATAGGTTCAGTTTTACTTTTAATATTCATAATATAAAAAAAATAAAATTCATACTATTTAAAACTATATTTAATTGTCATATTTTTAATTAAAACTTATTAAACAGATATAATTTTGACATTGCTCTTAAGGAGCCCATCATGGCATAATGGTTATCACAAAACGGAGTGAACTCAGCTACTTGAGTTCAAATCCTGAACGAGGCTGTTTAAATTTCACATAGTTTTGATGCCCTTGTGACTGGTAGATATTTACCCAATCCATCTACCACAGGTAGGATGTGACGCAAGGTCACATGCATGGGACATCCAGCAAGGATCAAAGTCACTATTTAGTAGTAATAGATCTGCAAGTCTAGACTGCTAACAATTACATCAGGATGGGATGCCTTACTCTTAGGAAAGTTATAAATCCAACTATTCTCCCTCCAGCTATGGATAGATAATAGTGCAGACTGGGTTCTTCAACTTTGGTATGGCAACGAATCTAAGAGAAGGAAAACTCTTAGTTCAGACCAGTTGTAGTCCTGAGGAAGTATTACCAATCCAGGTTACCAGTCCTGAGGAAGTATTACCAATCCAGGTTACCAGTCCTGAAGAAGTATTACCAATCCAGGTTACCAGTCCTAAGTAAGTATTACCAATCCAGGTTACCAGACCTGAGGAAGTATTACCAATCTAGGTTACCAGACCTGAGGAAGTATTACCAATCCAGTTACCAGACCTGAGGAAGTATTACCAATCCAGGTTACCAGACCTGAGGAAGTATTACCAATCTAGGTTACCAGACCTGAGGAAGTATTACCAATCCAGGTTACCAGTCCTGAGGAAATATTACCAATCCAGGTTACCAGTCCTGAGGAAGTATTACCAATCCAGGTTACCAGACCAATGGAAAAAAAAAAGTTAATAAGTGTTTTTAGTTCAAATTCTATTTTTTTAAAAATTTAGATGGGTGGGGGATATTTGCTCTTAATCATACTATAAAAAAGTTTTAAAAAGTCAAGTCGACATGGCGGCCTAAAGTCGGTATCAGCCAGACAGCGAAGGAGTCTATCTCCTTTTCAATAGCGCTAGACCAAGGAGATTGTTTTAGCATCTGAGGTGGAGAGCCACACCTACCATCAGCTCCTTACTTTACCGCACAGATCCCTGTGCTACTCATACGCTGAGTTGGCGAGGACTGGTATCGAACTAGGAACCTTGTGGTTTCTAGCCGAACGCTCTACCGACTGAGCTAACCCGGCCCATTAAATTCTGTAAATAGGATTCAAACATAATAGCTGCCAAAGATGGCTTTTATGTATTTACCCCCCCCCTCCTACGAGCAGAGTGTGGCACAAGGTCAATTTCTAAGAGGAGTTTAACAGGTTTGAATTCATAGTTTTCTTTCTAGACTGGTTGCCATGCCAAGGTTAAAGAGTGCAGTCTGCCCTACTATTTATCCATAGCTGGAGGGAGAATCGTTGGATACATACCTTTCCGAAGGGTATTAGTACTATGTGAAATGCAAACAGCCTCGTCCAAGATTTGAATGCAGTTTGACAGGTCTTCAAGGATAACCATTACACCACAAACACCTCCTGCGTGGCCTTTAAGCATTTTACAGTAATAAATATTAATTATTTATTGACTAACAAAGATTAAAAAGAATAAAAGAAAAAACTCAAAGCTTTGGATGGCTGTTTTTTTTAGCTATTGTTCATGAAGGACAGGAAAAACAAAAAGAAGAAAAAAAAAACAGTTCATTAACAAATGGTTCTTTCTTTGTTTTGTTGCACTTAAATGACAATTTAATGTTCTGAGGGATAATGTCAATGAGTTCCAAAAATATAAACCAAATCTTTCTGACGCGTCATTTTTTTTTTTTTTTTTATCTCATAAAATAAAATGGGGGGGGGTAGACCTCGTAAAAAAATATTTCCCCTAATATATTTTAGAAAAAAATTATTTCAGATGTATTTACATCCAATGGTAAACATTTATGGAAATTTTCGTTAAAATCAGACTATTAATTGATTTTTCATAGAATTTAAAAAAAAAAAAACTCTTATCGTAACTTGTTTTTTGCTACGTTAAATTTCAGTTGTTTTTACAGTGCAAAAATGAAAACATTGTTAATCAATCATAATTTTCATTATTTCTGAAAGCTGAAAAAAATTTTTAAAAATCATCAGGATTTTATTTAATGTTTTTTCTTTCGAATGGAAAAAAAATTTCAAGAAAATATTAATTTTTCTGCAAGTTTCATTGTGTTAAATATAGGGGGGGTAAATTTCACAGGGAAAAATTGGTGGTAACTAGTGAATGGGAATGCTAATTTGCATATTGATATTAAAAATTTGATTTTGATAAATATGAGCAAAAATCTGGGATAAATCTTAAAAGAAATGCATTAACAAGAAGAAATAACTAATTTTATTGACAAGCAAATATTGATTATCTTCAAGTATGATTTTACAAAAACTCTTCTAATCCTGGTCCTTTGTTATATACCCCTTTAACATCTCGGGTATATAAATGGCAAGAGAGAGAGAGAGAGAGAGAGAGAGAGAGAGAGAGAGGGGGGATGAGGGGATGAAGCAGTGATGCTGATAGCTTTTTGATTTAGTGCATCCTGGGACACACATATTTGATTTGAATTAGTCACCGGAAAAATTTATGGGTCCCAACTAAAGTTTCTTAATAGATTGTAAGGTTTTTATTTATGATCTGGGGAAACAACTAAAGCCATCTAACTCCTACCTTGTAACCTATCCTGTGTAATTCATTTCAAAGAAACTATTGAAATGTATTTACAGTTAGCTTGAAATGGTGAGGGAAGAAAAAAGAAAAACACAGGGACGTATGGATACATGATTTTTGTGCATCAGGAATGTAGGACGCATACCTATCAGCATCTCTGATGAAGGATTCTTACTTTTCTCTACTTCATCAGCCACCATCTTCCTTTGGGCTGATTGTACCTCTTTGTTCGGGCTGTTGGTCTCTTCCCATTTCTTGTTGATTAATATTGTTTATTAAAAACAACACCAGATGACAAACTGGCATTTTGAGTAAGGGACCTCTGCTTCCACTCACACTGAATTTCTGTCGGCAACTGCTAGCTAAAACTAATTTCTGTTTACACGCTTCTATTCACAGGTTTCAGAGGGGGTCAAGTAGAGATCACCATCTGCCAGTCATAATGGTCAACAGTAACTTTCCACTCAACCCTCAGTCTTCCAAACTTCAATTCAAAAGAATCTACACTGCTTACACAATTCATAGGCTACTTATGAATTATGTAATACCTTTACCTGGATGCGAAAGTTAGGCATTGAGCTGAGCCACTCACAGCAACCTAAAAAAATATTTTCACTATAAAACACATGTTCAACAAATCAACTCAAAAGATCTTTTTTTATTGTTTTTTAATGATTTATAAAAAACAATTTGAATAAAGTCTGACATCTCCAGTGATGCATCCTGGGATGCACATATTTGCTTTGAATGAGTCCCCAGAAAAATGTATGGGTCCCAACTAAAGCCCTCTAACTCCAACCTTATAACCTATTCTGTGTTATGTTACATAGGGCCAAGTTGGAGTTGTAGTAGTAGTCGTTTAGTAGTAGTAGTCATCTTTAGTTCAGCAACAACATACTCATGTTGTATAGTCACAAGGGGCTGTTTATTTCTTTCTAGGCTTGTGGGTTCTTTTCAGAGAGAAAGAGAGAGAAAGATAGAGAATATGGTCAAATTAATCTATCATAAATCATGTTCGGTACTATTATATGAAACCCATACTGGAGAACCAGGAAAGACCCCATCTGTCTCCCACCAAAGCCCAGCCGAAAAAAGAAGGATTAGTAGTATATAATTCTGTCCTCCCATCACCATTATTCATTACATGGCTTTGAGAATAGACCTGCGGCGCCGTAGCCTCATTTTGAGGTCAGTATTCGGGCAATCACAGGACGGCCAATATTGGAATGTAGTACTAACTTTTAGGAAAAAATTTTACCGTCCCCGGTAAACTGTCCCGGATGACGTATTGATCATCCCAGATGTAATTTTTATTGTCCCCAAGACAACGGGACAGTGTTAATGTCGAACCCTGTTGTGTGGGCTGCCCAGCAAGGACCTACATTGACCAACCATGCAAGGATGCTGGTTGCTGTGCAGAGGAGCTCTCAGAGGCAATGAATGATAGGGAAGGTTAATGAGAGATTGTCATGGAGATCCGTGCTACCTGCACAAGCTGATGATGAGGATATATATATGAATGTACATATATATATATATAATCAATAGTAATGGTATTATGGATGATTTAAACTCATAACTTTAAGTTTCATGCTTATGCAATCTTCAGATGAGTCAAATGGTTGAGATTTTAAAAACCAGTAGTTTTTTAGCGTTTATATAAATGTGAAGTGTTTTCACACGATGGGATGATATAATGCTAAAATTTGTTTTTTTAAAACTGTGGCTTGTTTAACGTTTATGGGATGTGTATCCTAATTAATCCCTTAATTTGTGCACTCCTTTTATTTATTTAGAAAAAAAAAATCATCTGAACACCACGTGCATTAAAACCAAAGCAAGTTTGTTTTATTATCATTTTTTAACACAGATTTAGTGTCATAACATTACATCACGTGAACACGATCCATGTCACATAAACATTAAACAAGCCACAGTTTAAAAAAAAAAAAATTTTAGCATTATATCATCCCATCGCATGAAAACGCTTCACGTTTATATAAACGCTAAAAAAACTACTGGTTTTTAAAATCTCAACCATTTGACTCATCTGAAGATTGCATAATCATGAAACTTTAAGTTATGAGTCCAAATCATCCATAATACCATTACTATTGATTATAAATGTCTGCTCTGCTTTATTAGCATTGAGCACCTTTTTATGCCAATACTTTTCTCATTTATTCTCTATTCATTCTATATTATATATATATATATATATATATATATATATATATATATATATATATATATGATAAGTAAATACACATTAGCGATGTGTTTATGATATGGCTTTTTTTAGCCGACAATTTTTGGGAGAATATGTGCTTAATTGAAGTCGTACCTAATTTTTTTTAAAGTTAATTAATTAATAATTAATTAATTAATTAGGCGGGCATACCTATTTAAATGTAAGGCTAAACAAATCGAGAAAAATTAATCTGTATGTACATTTCGGCCTATTAGGCCTCATCAGCAGAGCTATAGATAGAAAGACCGCCTTGTGCGTGATTCGAAACCCGACTGTCAAGCTGACAGGCGAAGACCAGCTCTGCTGATGAGGCCTAATAGACCGAAATGTACATACAGAGATTGATTTTTCTCGATTTGTTTAGCCTTACATTTAAATAGGTATTCCCGCCTAATTAATTAATTAATCATTAATTAATTAACTTTCAAAAAAATTAGGTACAACTTCAATTAAGCACATATTCTCCCAAAAATATATATATATATAAAGCAGCTTATTCTGTGAGAGTAAATTTTATATATGTTTCCTACAAAGGTAATCATGAAACAGTAAGTGCCTCCAGAATAAAAGTAAAAGTATGTAACAAGAAAAGTTACTCTTTGCAAAGCAGTCAAAGGTGCAAGTATAGCGAGCCTGCTGCGAAGTGATGAAGCCGCCTGCAGGACCGAGTGCAAAGCTGTGTTATGCACAGCAGATTCACTCGTCTTCATAACAGCATTCTGTAACACTGGAAATAAACACCTTGCGAGATTTTTCTCTATAGACAGAGACAGCACAGATATTGTATCATATGTATATTATTATGGACTCTCTCGTCGATTTTCGATGCATGAGGGTTCACACACGCAATGAACACCCACACAGTGATTTGTTTATAGTGGTGAAGGCTTGTGTTGGACCATCCGCACTTTTTGGCACAGTCGATAGGAAAGAATTGGTGCATCAAGGGTTGCCACAAACCCAATCAACGACTGACCTCATGAATTTTGAATTCAGAGTTATCCCTCTCCTAGACTGGTTACCTACCCAAGGCTGAAGAGCCCAGTCTACCCTACTATTTAACCCATAGCTGGAGGGAATTTTGAATTCAGAGTTATCCCTCTCCTAGACTGGTTACCTACCCAAGGCTGAAGAGCCCAGTCTGCCCTACTATTTAACTCATAGCTGGAGGGAGAATATATGGATTCATAGATTTCCCAAGGGTATTAGCGCTATGTGAAATACCAACAGCTTCGTCAAGGAATTGAACTCGAATCAACGAATCCATTTTCCACGACTCTAATCACTAGCCCACGTGTCTCCATATATATATATATATATATATATATATATATATATATATATATATGTTGAAAGGATGAATAAATAAATGAAAGAAAATGTTGAATGGATAAAATTAGTTTAATGAATTACCAACACGTGTTTTGGTTGGGAGTTTGTTCATGTACACATTGTATTCTATTCATTATTATTTTAGATATGAAATAAATAATAATAAATAGAATACAATGTGTACATGAACAAACTCCAGGCCGAAACACGTCTTGGTAATTCATTAAACTAATTTTATCCATTCAACATTTTCTTTCATTTAGTTATTTATCCTTTCAACATATTGTCAGATTCATTTGCATTTTTCAACTTACACACACACACACACACACACAAAATTTGAAAATTTGACCTTGTATCCCAATGTGCTTGTGTGGAGGGGTTGGTAAATACATAGTTTCAAATTAGGGGTTTATCCCATAGAGTGAAATGTTGATGTGAAATCAGTGACTCTAAATTAGCTGAAATCATCTTTCAAGTCTTAATCACCAAAAAAGTGTTTTGGTCAGTTTTATCCTTTTTCTTACTCTTGAATAATTGTAACATGAAAATATATTTGATATTAAAAAGTTAAAATTGATAAAGTAATATTAGGATAGATGAAATCGGATCGCATATAGTGTCAAGGTTGTGTACCCAAAAATTCCTTCTGTAGAAAACAAAATAAATAACTATATGATCTTTTTCTTTCTTTTTTTAAATAGGATAAAAATAACAGTGTAATATAACCTATTTTTGCCTCCCAAGAATCTTAAATCCTTTTTTCCGCTCTAAGATCATCTCTGCATGATCTTTTGAAGCATATCTGCAATCTTGCGAAAAAATCAATTTTTTTTTTGGCAAATATCTGTTCCCATATTAATTTGAATATTTGTATTTTGAAAAATTGCATATGGAAAAAAAAAAATCTTTTGAATTCTAGCATAAATTTATCTAAAAGTTATTCAATGAAAATAATCCTTACCTTTTTTTTTTTCTTTTTTAAATTTTCTATTCTAAAAAAATATGTTTGTCTTGGATAGTAAAGCAGTTTATTGAGTTCTTTGAATTTGAGAAAGATTTTTGCACTTAGAAATTTGTGGAGTAAATTTACAAACATCAATACAATCATCATCATCATCATGTTGTGCTGGCAGTATAGATGTCCATGACAATCTCTCGCCAACCATCCCTATCCATCATCGCCCCCGGAAGGTCTCTGTGCAGCATCCAGAATCAATGCAAAGCTGATCGATTTAGGTCCTCGCTGGACAGTCCACACTGGTGTGCCAATGTGCAGGTTTCCACAAGAGAACGTCACTTATGAGTTCATCTTTGCTTCTACAACAGTATCCAATATGTCTTGTTCATCTTAACTGCCGCCCTGTCGGCTGGGGCGTTAGAATGCACTGACTGCACCTCTGCAGAGGGGTAAAACTCCCCCAATGGGGCCACCTGTTGGCCGTGGGTGGCGACCCGTGATGCTTAAGGATAGAGCCCAGGTGGATGAACAGTTCATGACATGCAATACTCCACTTTGGCCCTATCTTGGGCTAGACAGGCGGTCGGAGAGGCCCCATCCGATCAATCGCCTGGTCATGTCAAGCCCTAGCACCTATATGATTGTCCCAACCCTATTGCTCTTATGGCAAACCCCACCCCTTTTTATCATATGGGTGCTAGAAGGCGGTGGCTGCGGGTCTACATGTCCTGGAAATGACGTTAAACTCTATCTGATGGTGAGGTTCCAGTTTTGGAGGTTTGGGGAATGTGGAGCACCCCTTCATCACCATTGCTCCCAGGTCCACTCTGACCCAGAGTGGTAGTACCTGTTAGGGTCCCATCTATGGGTTAAATAGAAAAATGTATTTATAAAAAATTGTATTATCCATTAAGAATGAATTTATTTCAAAACTTTATCGGCATTAAATGACCCACTGAGGTTGATATGCCGTAAAACAAAACAAAACAAACAAAAACAAAACAAATCATCTTAACTGGATGGTTTGTGTGATAGCTGGCAAATGGCCGTATAGCTGCTTTCTTGTTGGGTGTTGTTTTCATGATCTATTTAAGACTGCACACAGCATTATTGAGCAACTCTCATCTAGCTTATTCTCTAGGTGCTTTGTTAGGGTCTAAGAAGTGCGGCCATACAGTAGCACTGATACAACTACGCCTTCGAAGAGTTGTCACTTTAACTTATCATTGAGATCAGATTTCCATATGATTGATAATCTCTCTATAGCAGTCCATGCCTTCTCTATGTGTGCATTAACATTGTTTACTATGGATGAGATATTACTGCCTAGGTACGAAAAATGGTCTACCAATTTTAGGGGCTTACCATCGAGTATGGAGATGTCTCCAGCCTGTTTAAAACCCTTGAACTCAGTTTTATCAGAGTTCACATAGAGGTCAACGTTCCTTCTCTTCTTCTGCAGGTGATATAGTAGTGATTAGGCTTGTGCAGGTGTATCTGCAAGAAGCACCAGATCATCTGCATAGTCTGTCAATACAAAGTAAAACAAAATAAAGAGACAGTTGTTATTTACATTATTTACCCAGCCCTGTTGGCTTGGGCTTTAGAATACACCGACTGAACCTCTGCAGAGGGGTAAATCCACCCCCAAATAGGGCCACCTGTTGGCCATATTGGCAACCAGTGATGCTTAAGGATGGAATCCTGGTGGATGAGCAGTCCATGACATGCAACACCCCACTTTGGACCTTAAGCTAGACAGGTGTTCAGAGAGGCCCCCTTCGATCAATCGGCTGGTTACATCAGGCCTTAGCACCTATATGATTGTCCCAACCCTTGTTGCCCTTATCGCAAGCACCAACCCTTTTTATCATAAGGGTGCTAGAAGGCAGTGGCTGAGGGTCTTCATGTCATAGGTATTGCTCTTGTAATGTCACTTTTCTTTTCTGTGTATTGAGGCAACAAAGTTGGTCATACCAAAGTTCGTATTTCGATTATTCGGACTATTGTCCTCATTTACACAACATTTCGGTCAGTGTTGCTGTCCCGGCCGAAACTTTGAGTATATAACAATAAGGAAGAGGACAACAGTTCAAATAATCCAAATATCCAAATTATCAAGCCTCATCTCAAAATTCAATCAATAGTAGATAAGTGTAACAAATAATTTTGTATTTGAGGTGTCTTCACACATCCTATCATTAACCCATTCAGGCTGTAACATAAATGGTTTTAATAATGATAGTCAAAATAGGGAGTTTTCAATATCAACAAATATCAACATCTCAGCATGAAATGTCAGGCCTATGGGTTTCCAGAGTTTAAAAAAGAAAAAAAATTGTATGCAATTAATTTTTGAAGCCAAAGAAAGAAAAAAGAAAAAGATCCTAAATTTCATGTCCCCCTCCCCCTGCCAAATTGATTGAGAAAAAAAAGGAAAAATTTTTTTATAATATTCTTAAAGAATGATTTCATAGTACTCACCCCAAAATGCCAGGCCTATTAATTTTTGAAGACAAAGCAAAAAAAAAAAAAAAAAAAAAAAATATCCTAAATTTCATATTACCCCACCCTCCCCATACCAAAATTTTATAGTGCTCAGCCCAATAGGGGAGGGGGGATAAAAATTTAAAGAATAAATTAAATTCTAGGTCGCCCTGCTGAAGCCAGGGATTGAACACACAACTTCTAGGTCACCCTGTTGAAATTTAGTGTCATGTTCATGTATTGACCGACCCATTGTTTTTGGGGGTGAAAAATTGGTCACAAAAAGTTGTTCGTTACACGGATATCTAGATATTTACCAACCCCTACACACAAGCAGGATGTGACGCAAGATCAATTTCTTAAGTGGAATTTAACAGGTTTGAATTCAGAGTTTTCCTTCTAGATTTGCCTAACAAACAGCCTCATCCGGATTTGAACTCATCTCGTCACGCCCATTACGCCACCATTTTTATCCATACATGAGTATAAAATGATAGTTTAGTTTCTTTTTGAATGCACTTTGTACACAAAGAAAGTTTGACATTACATTGGAAATGAAGTTAGATAATGGCAGTTACTAACTGTTGTTGAGGCTCAAACGAGGGAAAATGAACAAAGTGAACATTATCAGATGAAAAAGCCATTTATTGTCACTTTATGTTTTCACCCTCGGCACAAGATGCTTGTTGTTGCAATTCAACACTGAGGTCAGCTACAATCATTCTATCACAAGAAGAAAAGTTATTGGTAAGAAATAATGATTACTTTGCTAAATCAGAAGATGAAGGCAAGATTTCAGTACAATACACATCACGTCAGAAAACAATGCAGAATGATCTTAATAAACTATTTCTTTGAATTTATGAGATGAGGCTTGATAATTTATGTCATTTAGATTATTCGGACTATTGTCCTCATCTTTATTGTTATATACACAACTAGCAGCGGCTATAGAGGAGATAAAAACATGGTTTAATAATCGTTTGCAGATCTATTACTACTGAATACCGAGTTCGGTCCTCGAAGGATGACCCATAAATATCAACATTTAAAAACTTAATTTAATCCTGCCTGGTGGGAGGTCACGAAATTTTCTTTTTGTCAGATTTGAAGGGATGACATCATATGGCTAAACATGCGAATCGGTCGGAAAATGAAAACATATTACAGGTGACTTAGAAAAAACAGAATCCAAATTATTTATTTATTTTCCCATTAAACTAACCCTAAACTTAAATTTATGAGATGAGGTTTGATAATTTATATCATTTAGATTATTCAGACTATTGTCCTCATCTTTATTGTTATATACACAATGTTTCAGCTGATGTGCCTTCCGGTCTTCTTCAGGTATTTCTTGTCAGACAGACAGGCCAAAGGGCACAATGCAGAATGATCTTAATAAACTATTTCTTTGAATTTATGAGATGAGGCTTGATGATTTATATTATTTAGATTATTCAGACTATTGTCCTCATCTTTATTGTTATATACACAATGTTTCAGCTGATGTGCCTTCCGGGCTTCTTTTGGTATTTCTTGTCAGACAGTTGGCCAAAGGGCACATCGTTGTACAGATAACAATAAAGATGAGGACAATAGTCTGAATAATCCAAATAATACATCTTAATAAAGTTGGTCGGCTGTGTTTGTGTTATATACCCACTTCATATCGGGTATATAATAGGGAGGAGAGAGGAGATGGGTTCTTACTGGTTCAGCTTCGGTGGCAGCCATCTTCATCTGGGCTGATTTCTTCTTCATCTGGGCTGATTTCTTTCTTCATCTGGGCTGATTTCTTTCTTCATCTGGGCTGATTTCTTTCTTCATCTGGGCTGGGTTGTCTGAGCTCATTTCATTGTTGGTAAAAGGGTTGGTAATAATTAAGCAAGACTTGATTGTTTTACAAGACGTGTTTATTTTTTATTCTTTATTAAAGACCCGAAGCCCAAAAGGGTTTTCAACCGCGCAGTGAGAAGCTGGCATCTTAGGACAGATGAACATTATGTCTAGTCCCTTTGACTAATGACCAAAATTTAACTTAGTTCCCTTCTCATGCTCACCATCAGCCAATCAGCCTTTGGGTCAGAGAAAGTTGAACTCCCGTCAATAACTTTTACAACTTCCCATAACGGTTAATGGTAACTTTCCATTTACCATACTGTTATTTGAATTCTACTACACTTACAGACATAATTCGTAGGCTACCCACGAATTATGTAATATTTGTTAGGATTTGTGTGGCCATTTTAGGGCTATAGTTGAAAGCAGTTTTACAGTGGAGATTCTTCGGGGCATAAAGTTTTATCCTTTCTTAAAGTAGAAAGATGTAGTATCAGTTTTAATCCTTGTCTGCTGATCTGTCCTCAAAGCTGTTGATCTCAGAGTTTATCCGGTTTTGAAGTAGAAAGATGTAGTATGTTTAATCCTTGTCTGTTGATTTGTCCTCAAAGCTGTTGAAGTAGAAAGGAGTTGTATCAGAGTTGATCTTGTCTTGAAGTAGAAACGAGTTGTATAATACTTGTCTGTTGATCTGTCCATCCAGTGAGTAATTTTAGGACAATTTATCAACGCCTTTAAGTAGTAAATTAAATACATGTTTGGTTGTTTTTGATTAGCCGATTCAGCCACCGCTGTTTTGGAACAGTCTATAAATATAAGTTGCTGTCTTTAGCAGACCTTATACCATAAAAATACTTCAACAGTGTTGATAACAACTAGAAGCGGCTACCATCTTCTGGTTGAATTTTTCAATCACTTTTTTTTATATACACCAGCAAAAATATGTGCTCTCTGGACATAAGTATTTAAGTTTTAATATAATATTATACTGATTTAGAAAGACTAATGAAATTAAAAATTACACTTATTTTTACTTTATTCTAATTGATTTCAATATAAAATTATACACAGGATTGCTTTTAATACGTTACTTTGGATTTTTTTAGTAGTACGGCTCACCTGAAGATGAGACATGTGCCATGCAACCTGCTTCTTAAAAAAGCTTGACGTAGATCATATTATCTCTCTACCCACTCATATTTTATGCTGGTACAATAAGCAGTCAACAGTGTAAACTTTTAACGTCTACATACTTGGCAATTACTGTTAGGTCCAGTCACACAGATGCTTTCATATCTGAAATGTACAATAGACACATTAATATCGCACAACACTATTTACTTCCTTAAATACACAGAAATACTGTCTAAAAGGGAAAAAGATTTCATTTCAATTGTTTTCCATATTTGTTTACAAAAGTTACATAAATATATGCACGTCAACAAAATTTGAAGAGAGAGAGCGAGAGAGAGAGAGAGAGAGAGAGAGAGAAGAGGAGTCTATGTGTGTGTGTGTGTGTGAGAGAGAGAGAGAGAGAGAGAGAGAGAGAGAGAGAGAGAGAATGAGTCTGTGTGTGTGTGTGTGAGTGTGTGTGAGAGAGAGAGAGAGAGAGAGAGAGAAGGAGTATGTGTGTGTGTGTGTGAGAGAGAGAGAGAGAGAGAATGATGTGTGTTGAGTGTGTGTGAGAGAGAGAGAGAGAGTGAGTCTATGTGTGTGTGTGAGAGAGAGAGAGAGAGAGAGAGAGAGAGAGAGAGAAGGAGTCTATGTGTGTGTGTGTGAGTGTGTGTGAGAGAGAGAGAGAGAGAGAGAGAAGGAGTCTATGTGTGTGTGAGTGAGTGTGTGTGTGAGAGAGAGAGAGAGAGAGAGAGAGAGAAGAGAGAATGAGTATATGTGTGTGAGTGTGAGAGAGAGAGAGAGAGAGAGAGAGAGAGAGAAGGAGTCTATGTGTGTGTGTGTGAGTGTGTGTGAGAGAGAGGAGAGAGAAGGAGAGAAGGAATCTATATGTGTGTGTGTGTGTGTGTGTGTGAGAGAGAGAGAGAGAGAGAGAGAATGAGTCTATGTGTGTGAGTGTGAGAGAGAGAGAGAGAGAGAGAGAGTGTGTGTGAGTGTGTGTGCAGCCTAAAAACTTTGAGGAATTTGAACTGTGCGCGTAAACCGAATATAGTATAGACATTTGCCGCAACCTTTAAGAGCAGCACCAAACCACCTCATTTAAAAGCAAGGTAGTATCGATATTTACCCAATTTACTTCGGTAGGAAGTGACACAAGTTTGCAAGTATGGGGCATCCAGCGAGGATAGAACTCACTATTCAGCAGTACTGGATTTACGAGACTACCTTGCTAACTATTAAACAACGGGTAGTTAGCTCAGTCGGTAGAGTGTTCGGCTAGAAACCACAAGGTTCCTAGTTCGATACTGGTCCTCGCCAACTCAACATATGAGTAGCACAGGGATCTGTGCGGTAAAGTAAGGAGCTGATGGTAGGTATGGTGCTCCACCTCAGATGCTAAAACAATCTCCTTGGTCTAGCGCTATTGAAAAGTGGATAGACTCCCTTGCTGACTGGCTGATACCGACTTTAGGCCACCCTGACAACTTTACTTTTTACTTATATATATATATATATATATATATATATATATATATGTTGAAAAGAGAAAGAAAGGAAAGAAAGTATTGAATGGATAAAATAGGAAAAAGTTATCTTTTCATTTATAAGATGTAAATGTTCTTATAGATTGTTAGAAGGTTCAAAGTAACCTTCCATCGTGGGTACATAGGTGTACATGAAATAATCCGACAAAGAAGTTATATATAATAACAAACATAGACTTTATTCTGTGAGCACGTGGAGAAAATACATACATGATAGGTATACACATACTCATGATAAGGTACAGTAAGGTATCAAAAACCGTTACATTCATACATAAAGAATGTAGGACTAAGTCCTAAAGAAGTGATACAGAGTTACATGTAGAAATAAGTCACTTACTGATAGTTTGCTGGGGAGCAAAGCCCCCCACTTAAGGTGCAGAGGCACCAAGTGCCTAACCCATGTACATTGGTTTGCTGGACCCAGAGAAAAAAAGAGTGGTTTTCTCCTGGGCTACTGCCTAAAAACTCTAGCCACCTATCAGCGAAAACCTGCAGTAAGGGAAGATAACCGTATTGGACTCATGTCCATCCCAACACATTCAACATTGAACATTGTGCTTTAATCTAAACCTGAATCCTCTGAAACTAGGAAACACTGCAGTTTCTAATATTTATAGATAAAGAGTGCTCAATATCAGTGATAGAGAATATGTAGATCTAAGATAGGACAGGATAGACATAGAGTCAATGGCACTTGGTGACTGTCAGTTTCTCAGCTGTGCGATCATTGGCTTTATGATCACATATGTATTTATATATTTTACCCTCTAAACGAACAGGATGTGACACAAGGTCAATTTTTAAGCAGAATTTGGAAGACATGAGACAGAACAAATGAACAGCTACTAGCAACTACTTCAGTTCTAGTAATCTTCTGTAGAAGGGATTTTTATCCCGAAATATTAAGAATTGAGAATAAATCACAGGTTAACAAACAACACCACAGTTACCTTCTTTTTTCTTTACACTTGCATTGTGATAGCCTTCAAAACCAACCAACAAATTAATATATTTTGTTTCAATTTAATTTTTTTTTTTAATTTACAGTTTTCCTTCTCCTAGACCAGTTGCCATACCAAGATTAAAGAGCCCAGCCTGTCTTACTATCTACCCATAGCTGTAGGGAAAATAGTTGGATTCATTTCTTTATCAGGGGTATTAGCACTATATGAAATGTAAACAGGCTCGTCCAGAATTTGCCATGTCCATTATCTATGACAATAACCATTACCTCACAAGCGCCTCTAGAATAACATATGATCATATATTTCGAAGTTTACTTCTCATCAGTGCGGCTCGACTTTTTAACAGCTATCTCTAGCCAGGATCGAAACCCGACAGAATTTTTGTCAGCCAAGTCCCTTACCCTTGCGGCTATCAGCGGCTGTCAGTCTGAAATGAACAATTAATTGTTACATCCCTACACGGAATGTTTTTACAATCACCAGAGAACTCAAGACTATAAACAGCGGACAGACGAGTAACGGCTTTACGCCAAACGGTGAAATTTCAATTAATGTCCCTCCTTGCGGGTATCAGTGGTTGTCAGTCTGAAATGAACAATTAATTGATACATCCCTACATGGAATGTTTTGACAATCACCAGAGAACTCAAGACTATAAACAGCAGACAGACGAGTAACGGCTTTACGCCAAACGGTGAAATTTCAATTAATGTCCCTCCTTGCGGGTATCAGTGGTTGTCAGTCTGAAATGAACAATTAATTGATACATCCCTACATGGAATGTTTTGACAATCACCAGAGAACTCAAGACTATAAACAGCAGACAGACGAGTAACGGCTTTACGCCAAACAGTGAAATTTCAATTAATGTCCCTCCTACAGTGCTCAACCATGGGAGGTGGGAGCATATATATATATGATATTAATATAAAAACTCGCAATTATTTCCTATTACTTGACCTTCTTAAATGTAAATCCCTATGTAGGTAATGAGATGGAATAGGGTAAGTAATTATTTTGTCTAGATATTTTACTGTTTATCATATGACGTAAACAGTCATGTCTAACGTATATTTAAAAAAAACTTGTCACCTGTTGAAATATATCACATCATCTAAAATAATAAATGCAGTTTTCATTCTTCTTTTTAGATCTAAATTATTTTAAATATTTATCACCTGATCTAAACCAGTCATACAGTAACTTTCAATGATATTTGGTCCGATGTCTGCATTTGGATACCAACTCTGAGCATTTATTCAGCAACCTATTTTGTTTTGTGAATCCTATAATGAACAATTTCCCTTCTAAATATAATTTACACGATTTTGAATTGTTATATACTGGGGTTTTCACGTTACCAAATCAGCATATAACGTTGTATACCCTTCTTACTTCTTACTCTGGTCGTCTTTTCTTCTGGCCGGCTTTGGTTCTATCTTCTAACATCTTGGTCTGGTATATCTTCTAAGGTCTGGTCTTCTATGGAGGACTTCGGGTCTGGTTTCTGTTAGGGATCACTCCTCATCAGAAGCCCTGTGTCATTGTTAGTTTTTAGGTAATAAACACAAGACTTCGATTTACGTTGATGTTACTTTATCTGTAAATCCCCAACCAGACATTCTGCGCAGTGAGACTCACATCTTACAAGCTCGGCTTCTAACTTCTAACTGACTTAAACTTACTATATCCTTAAACCCGAAACAGGGTTTTCTATCCTTCCGGTTCTCACGATTTATCCCCGGAAGGTGAGAGTGAGGTCAAGCGCTGTCACTCACCCTCAAGGCCATCAGTTGCACTAATTGCCATTATGATTTCTACAATACCTTATAAAAGCATTATCCAATATAAAAGCATTATCCAATAATTATGTAACAGAATGACCAGTGATGATGTCTAGAAAAGAATATATTATATATAAAAATAGGTTCTACGTGTTGATGTTTTTTTTGTGATTGTGGGAGATTGTGTGTTCAGATTCCATACCCTTTTGCTGTGCTTATGGTGTTAGTGATAGAGAAATATTTATATGGGGGGAGAAATCCTAAATCTGTGTTTAATCCGTGTATGTGTGCATAAGCGTGTGACCCATTTAATTTCAGTGTGTTTGCGTGTTTGTGTGGATCAACACATAGAACGATGATAGCCATGAGACACCAAAAAGAAGGTAAGAGATCACTACAGGCAGCCGTACCGATACCACCCAAGGAGGTCACGGATGATACCACCAACATCAATGAAAGAGTATATATAGATGCTAATATCCTTGGGAAAGGTATGAATCCTACTCTCCTCCAGCTATGGGTAAATAGTAGGACAGACTGGGCTCTTTAACCTTGGTTAGGCAACCGGTCTAGGAGAAGGAAAACTCTGAATTCAAACCTGCTGAACTCCACTTAAGAAATTGACCTTGTGTCACATCCTGCTTGTGCGGAGGAGTTGATAAATATATATATATAGATGCCAAAAAGGACAGATCAGCCATTCTATTCACTCCTCTGAAGAAGGAGTATAACATCCCCGAAATATTTACGAAATAAATTATATTTCACACCTAATGCTTCATATTAAATCCCAAATGATATATATTATAGACATATATATATAAATACACATATATCAACTAAGAAGCATATGTGGACCCCACTACAATATATATATATATTATATATTAATATTTATATTTTTGCTTGAAGGCAATTACAATGCGCATATCGCATAAAA
Source organism: Doryteuthis pealeii (assembly GCA_023376005.1). Classification (NCBI taxonomy): domain Eukaryota; kingdom Metazoa; phylum Mollusca; class Cephalopoda; order Myopsida; family Loliginidae; genus Doryteuthis; species Doryteuthis pealeii. The sequence goes on along the minus strand of CM042140.1, from coordinate 14,319,595 downwards.
TTCGATAATTATAGAAGATAATAATGACAAGTGAATTTCGCAAAGAATTACTCAGTGTGTAGAATATCGTACAGACTGTTTCAACTTTATTAAGTCTCATCAGCGATATATACTAACGATTTCCCTCCAACAGAAATCGAAACCGGGACTTCAGCAGGATAGTCAGAAACTATACTGTTTCGGCCACGATACAGCACTGAGAAATTGCTGCAAAATTAACTTGTCAATGATACTGAGACGTCTCTACCATATAAGGTAAGTGGGCGCTGAGTGAACAATAACAAACTCGGGCTTTAAGCTCTTCGACGAAGGAAATAAGATTTTTGGATGTTTATTTTAGAAGCATTGTTGGATAAAGTATATATTAATATTTATATTTTTGCTTGAAGGCAATTACAATGCGCATATTGCATGAAATTCGATAATTATAGAAGATGAATATATATATATATATATATATATCGCCTAAATTATAGAATTATAAAATTATAAATGTAAAGAATATAAAATCTTAAAAAGATATAAACTTATAATTGTTTTCATATAACACTCATGTGTTAGAGACCTAATGCTAATATACTTATATTCAATTGAAGATTAAAGATTATCCTTGAGTCATCAATCAATTTACAAGAAATGATATATTCTGAACACAATGTAGGTATCATTAATGATTCATCTTATCTCAAGAAACAAACATACATTCCAAAAACAAAAACAGGTAGTTTAATGCTAGGAAGATGTTGACTTTGAGAAATGCTCATAACACAAAAGTTGACAAAAACTCAATGAAAAATTTCAGTCTGTTAGTATTACTTTGAGGTAGGAAAAATATTTAGTCAAGTTACCAAGGACCTATATTTACATTAGTATACCCATAATACATTAACACTGAATAAATGGAAGACATACAAGATATACGTAAAATACATACAAGAGGTGTTGAAAAATATACACTAATGTATTCTGACAGAAATATCTTTTTATGAACAAGCAGTATGTGAAAGGGGTGAAAAACAGAAAAAGGTTTACTTGTGATTGATGGATAGTAAAATAAATGACCATGCTAGCTTTACTGTATGAAGGCAAGAGTACAATATCTCTATTGTTCAAAGAAAAGGGGCAAAAAAGCGAATGAGTATGAATTCCTGGCATTGTCATCTAACTGTCCTTAAGTCACCTAATGGACTTGCCCATTATCCAAGCATATTTGTATTGATTTATGTAGAAAATGGTAAGTTGGGTTTTTTTTTTGGTTTGTTTTACGGCATATCAACCTCAGTGGGTCATTTAATGCCGATAAAGTTTTGAAATAAATCAATTCTTAATGGATAATACAATTTTTTTATAAATACATTTTTCTATTTAACCCATAGATGGAACCCTAACAGGTACTACCACTCCGGGTCAGAGTGGACCAGGGAGCAATGGTGATGAAGGGGTGCTCCACATTCCCCAAACCTCCAAAACTGGAACCTCACCATCAGATAGAGTTTAACGTCATTCCCAGGACATGTAGACCCGCAGCCACCGCCTTCTAGCACCCATATGATAAAAAGAGGTTGGGGCTTGCCATAAGGGCAATAGGGTTGGGGTAATCATATAGATGCTAGGGCTTGACGTGACCAGCCGATTGATCGGAGGGGACCAAAATGGTAAGTGTCAAAACAGATGAAATATGAAAATATCAAGAAATTATATATTTTGAACATAAGACAGATATCATTAATGATTCATTTTATCTCAAGAAACAAACATACATTCCAAAAACAAGAACAGGTAGCTGTAAGGATGTAGATCCGTCCCTCGGGGTGGGGGTCCAGTGGCTTTGGCCCTGGACTGTGGCTACAATTAACAGCATTGATCCCAGGGGGCTATCCCCCCAGGCAATACCTGTCCCCTCGATTTAAAGGGGCAGGGCTGGGTTTATTGCCCAGTGCCTGAGGTGCCCCTCTTGAAGGGGAATGCCGACGGGATCAACGCAATTTTTCACCCGCCACCCATGAGTCTCGGCTGGTGGGTGGTCCCACATTAATAATTGTGCCTGACCTGTACACGTGGGGTATGAGGTAAATACTAGGTAGCTGTAAGGAATGTTGTTTATAGAGCTGTGCTTAGTTAACCCATTAATGGGCTGGGTTAGCTCAGTCGGTAAAGCGTTCGGCTAGAAACCACAAGGTTCCTGGTTCGATACCGGTCCTTGCTAACTCAGCGTATGAGTAGCACAGGGGTCTGTGCGGTAAAGTAAGGAGCTGATGGTATGTGTGGCGCTCCATCTCAGATGCTAAAAAACAATCTCCTTGGTCTAGCGCTATTGAAAATGGGATAGACTCCCTCACTGACTGACTGATACTTACTTTACTTATATGGATTAAATACAGAAATTATTTTTTAAAAACTACATTTTTGAGACTAATGATAAAAATGGGTATGCCTTTCCAGATTTTGTGAGGAGACAATGTCTCTAAGATTATATGACAATGTCTCAAATACTGTATTGTGAGTTTGCAAGCACAGCAAGCCCTTTGCAAAGTGGTCAATAATGTAAGCCTAATTACCCTGTCACAACGCAAACAATCTGCCTGTAGTGCACAGCAGAGCCGAGTACAAAGCATGACATAAGCGCTTGCATGGCATAGCACAAGGTAGAGCCTAGCAGGCCTAACGCACACATGGCTTAGCGCATGGCCTAGCACAAAGCCACATTATGCATGATGAATTAATCTGTTATAATACAACAAAACCAAATAAATATTAAAATAAGATTTGTCAGTTTTTTGTTTTTTTGTATTAGCTGCATTAATATCAATTCTGTCAATTTTGAAGCTGAATATGAAGCTTTTTGCAATGTATTAATTATTTGGTTACATGAATGTGTTATGAGAAATTATGTTGTTATGCTAACACAAGTCATGTTTCCTTTCAAAATAATGCTTCATGTAAATGCAAGATAATTATCTCCCTTGTTTTGTTCGGCCATCCTATTGCATGGGTACAGGCACCGTTTGACACCGGTAAAAGTCACATTTTTGCGTGACGCTGGTTTTGAATTCTTTTAGCAGCAGGATTTGAGGCGACAAGAAGGTAAATACATGCTTGGAACTTTTCCTCCTCTTTTTCGATTTTATTAGTTATATTAGAGAAACTACATAGCCCTTTGTATTCTATTGTAGTCTCACATTGAAGACCAGTTGCGAAACAGGAGGATAAGTGACAACTCCCGTATTTACCTAAATAAAAGTGTCTTCACCAGTCGACTCTGTCATTACTCATTCCTCGCTTGGGTGTTGCTGTCACACTTCATCTTGCTATAACAATGGAATTTTTCAAAACATTGTAGTGAGATCAGGTTGTGTGAGGGGTAAATATATATACAAGGGAGATTCAAAAATTATGGAAGCCTAGCTCATCATGGATGATTTGATAAGCAGAACTATGACTAATCTGCAGAAAACAAGCTAACTCATCAATGATAACTCGCTGGTTTGCCATTACTATCTTGTGAGCTGGCTAAATCTTCTCATCGGTGGTGGAGGTTGACAGGCATCCTGCTCCCTTTCCATGTGTCACACTTGTCTAGCACTTTTAAACTCTCTATCCACTCATACACACTTATATGCAGTAATGCACCTATCCCATATAGTGCTAAAGGCTTCCGATGAATTTCAGCCCCTAATACTCCTTCTGACCAGAGTAATCAGGTAACTTCCTTGGTGCTTACTGCTAGTGGAGCAGCCATGTTTACACCGTAAAGACAGCAAGCAAAGTGGCATGATCAGGCTTAAATTTCGATCGTATGATCATAATAGTGCTAACTATAAGCACACATGTTCAGAATGCAGTGTGACAATAATAAAGATATGCTATGACGAAAGAGTGGATAATTTTTGACTCTCCATTGTATCTTTATAAAGTCATATTAGATTTTATATACAAGTTGAACACATATAGTTTCATGAGAAGAAGTTGTGGAGATTTTAAAAAAACGAAAATAAAAATTTAAAAAAAATAAAATAAAAAACAACAAACTCTCATGGGGCCTTGACCATAAGAACCCCTTTGCACATGTCCGACAAAAAGGACTGACTCCCTACTCCCAAAAGGATACCTTGGGCATTTGAATCTAGGCCGCAACTGAGTGTAGTCGCTGCTGGTAGTCAGGGGGCATGTACCCTTGCTACAGCCGACTATACCGTTCAATAAAGCCTAAGTCGTAAAACTACCTCTTGTCTTTGTCTCTTTCCTTTTCGTTCTCTTCGTTCTTTAAATTCCATTTCAGCTGATCAGCCCACAAGAATATAGAACCAAGCTTTTATTGGGGACAAGACACCAGTAGAAACAAACATAACTTAGCCCCATAAAGTAACTCATTTGAATGGAAAAGCCGGCAATATTCATCATCTCTCTTTAATTGACTTTATTCATTCAGAAAAAAAAGCTGATTAGATCCACCAAATCGAGTGTAATCAGCTAATAATCTTATAATCAAATTGCAACAAGTGTTTTTTTGTTTTTGTTTTTTTCCATTTCTCATCTATAACTGCTGAGCTTTTGAAGAGAGCAAGAATTTCCATCACACTAAATTGAAGGTTTTTGAGTATTAGTTTAATTTGGTGCAAGGAAGGATATTTAGTTTCCTCCCCACTCACTAGGGGATAATATTAGCATTAGTATTTCTAATGATTTCATGGGATGTTTGGTTTGGTTCAAGGTCATCAGAACCTTATCGTGGCTGTTTTATTGCCTTCTTGCTAGACTTAGAGATGAGTAGCAGTAGTTTCCTGATTGAGACTAATTCACATACATAGGTAGTAATATCTTATTTACTGAAAATGACAGCAAAGCATGCATAGCCAATATTTATTATTACACTAAAGCTGAGTGAATCAATGATTTTTTGCTAAAGGCTTTTTTTCCTATTTAGTTTAATGACACAAAATTCATATTAAAAAATTCCTTAGTTCTAGGATTGAATCCATTTTAATTGGTTTTAATTTATGGTCTGGAACAGTTATTCCCTACCCAATAGATGTCCAGTATTCAAAGAGAACAGACCCAATTTTTCTTGTTACTTCAACTGCTGGACTGAAATATTAGTGTGGGGATTAAAAAAAAAAGAAAAGAAAAATAAATAAAAAAAACAAAAACTCCTATGTGGCCTTGACTAGAAGAACCCCTTTGCGCATGTCTGACAAAAAGGACTGACTCCCTACCCCCAAAAGGATACCTCAGCCATTCGAACTTAGGCCGCAACTGAGTGTAGGTCGTTTCCTGGCCAGGGGTTATTCTCCTCGCCATGGCCGACTATGCCCCGTTCAATAAAGCCTGAGTCATAAAACTACCTCTTGTCTTTGTCTCTTTCCTCTTTCATGCCTTTTTGTTCCTAAGTTCCATTTCAGCATACCAGCCCACAAGAACAAAGAATCAACTTTTACTGGGGACAAGATACCAGCACCAACAAACATAACTTATCCCCATATTAGTTTAAAATTTTACAACAATAATCAAGAAATTCAGTACTAAAAAAAAAAAAAAAAAAATAAAAAGATTTATGCACACACATACAAAAATTAAAACATATACAAAAACATATCTTATTATAATGGAGATTGTGTGTTGTCTGTCTGTAACCGAAACTATGTCACCACCAACGTCCCAATTCCCTTAGTTATTTATGTTATATTCTCAATGGTTATTAAATAATCATTATTTAATCTTCATTAGCATCTTATTTATCAACAAATCTCTATTAAAGTCTTGCTGAGATAGATCTGTCTCAAAACAGCCATGTTATTAATGTATTTAAAATCCTACGATGTGTGTTATATATCATTAAGAAATAAATGTTTACATAGTCTATGATGTAAATAATTTGCATACTGGTTTTGACAAAGTTGTGTTTAATAGATAATTACTTGGTTTTATTGATTTCTAATATTATTACTTTATTCTCAAAAATATTAAAAGCAATCCTATGTATAATTTTATACTGAAATCAATTAGATTAAAGTAAAAATAAGCCTAATATTTTTTGTGTTCTTATCTAATTTCATTAGTCTTTCTAATTGAATATAATATTTAATTATATTAAAACTTAAAATCTTGTGACTGGAAGGTGCAATCTTTTGCTAGTTTGTAAAATATTGATTATTACCAAAAATCTATAAATGCATAAAGAGACAATGTCAGTTCAACTCACCCTCCTGTTATTTGTTTTGTGCGTACATATTTTTATTTATAATTAATTTCAGTATTAACCTTTTATCACAGTTACCTGGAAGACTACTCTGTATAATATCAAACTAAATATTTTTCCAATAACTTGTTATGCTAATTAAACTACATACTCTACCCTCGTAGCAGATGGCCATTTAGCTTTGTGCTACAATGTGCCATCTCCAAAAACCTATTGATTTTGTTTTCTATTTAAAAGAAAAATTAGAAAATAAGAATAAAAATGTATTTATTTATGGATGAATAAATACTTCTGCCTACATTCAAACGTTTCAGTTTTTATATATATTGAATATATTAACCATCACCAGGGCAATATTAAGGAGCATGGAGCACCTTCAAAAAATGTTATCACTAAAAGCGTTCCTTTTTTTTTCTTTCAAAATGTTGTTTGGATGAATAAATACTGCCTACATTCAAACGTTTCAGTTTTTATATATATTGAATATATTAACCATCACAGGGCAATATTAAGGAGCATGGAGCACTTCAAAAAATGTTATCACTAAAAGCGTTCCTTTTTTTTTTTCAAAATGTTGTTTGGATCATTAAATACTGCCTACATTCAAACATTTCAGTTTTTATATATATTGAATATATTAACCATCACCAGGGCAATATTAAGGAGCATGGAGCACCTTCAAAAAATGTTATCACTAAAAGCATTCCTTTTTTTTTTTCAAAATGTTGTTTGGATGAATAAATACTGCCTACATTCAAACGTTTCAGTTTTATATATATTGAATATATTAATCATCACCAGGGCAATATTAATGAGCATTGTCATGGAGCACCTTCAAAAAATGTTATCACTAAAAGCGTTCCGTTTTTTTTTTTTCAAAATGTTGTTTGGATGAATAAATACTGCCTACATTCAAAATGTTTCAATTTTTATATATATTGAATATATTAACCATCACCAGGGCAATATTAAGGAGCATGGAGCACCTTCAAAAAATGTTATCACTAAAAGCGTTCCTTTTTTTTTTTTCAAAATGTTGTTTGAATGAATAAATACTGCCTACATTCAAACATTTCAGTTTTATATATATTGAATATATTAACCATCACCAGGGCAATATTAAGGAGCAATGTCATGGAGCACCTTCAAAAAATGTTTTTTTCAAGTGATATGAAATGAAAATCTTTAAAAAATCTATTTGATTATCATTAAAAGCGTTCCTTTATTTTTTTTTCAGAATATTATTTTCGGTTTGCATGTTCATTTATAATTGATTTTAGCATTAACCTTTTATCACCGTTAACCGGAAATCTCTTGGACTATAATATTAAGCTACATATTTTTACAATAACTCATTATGCTAATTACACTAATTTGCTACCCACATAGTTTCATCTATTAAACAATTATAATGTATTATTTTCTCTCTTTTCTGGGGCTGATTTTTTGACTCCAGAAAGCCATAGACAAATTACAATCTCATTCAGTAAGATGTAACACACTCGCATGACAAATGCATGCCAGACCATATCAACATTTTTTATTCCTTCTTAAAAAAACAAGTATGAAATAAATTTACTGCAATCATAGTATTGGAAAAATTAGGGATTAATTATCTGCCCTTGGCACCAGGGGTGAATCAGCCAATACCATAGATTGGCACTCAAATTGATTAACTGTCTAGGGTTACTTGTAGTGTTGAGTACAAGACGTCTAAATCCAGTCTCTCCTAGAATTTAAAGGAACTCAGCAGATAAGTTTGGCAGCAAACACCATTAAGTTTGCAAATTGTACCTTTATGAATATGCTTTAGCTTCAATTGTTTGTTGTCTTCTTCATCTGAATTTAATTGCCTATCAGTTAATCTGGGAAAATATATGATGCCCAGCAAAAAAGACCATAACAGTGACACCAGCAAGCCATACATACACTTTACATACTTACCTTCCTTTTTTTCTACATAAGTCAACTCAAATACATTTGGAGAATGGGTGTGTCCATTAGGTGGCTTATGGACTGTCAATGACAATGCCATTAATTCATTCTCATTCTCTTTTTGACTCTGTCCTTTTAACAGTAGAGACAACATCCTTTGTACTGCATTCATACAGTAAAGCCAGCATGGTCATCAATTGACTGTCCATCAATCTCAAGTAAGCCTTTTTCTGTGTTTGTACCCCTTTCACGTACTACTTATTCATAGAATAACATGTAGATATTTTATCTGTTGGGAAAAGTAATAATCCAATTCTCCCTCCAGCTATGGGCAAATAGTGTTGTATACCCCTTCTTTACTTGTATTATTCTTCTGCTCATCTTTGGTATTTTACGTTCTTCTTCCAGTGTCTGGACCTAGTCTTGGGGACTTCATGTCTGGTCTTCTATTTCTCTGTTCTTGCTGGCTGGTCGTCCTTGATTCATTTCTTCTTCTAGGTCAGTCTTGTTGCCAAGACATTCATCAACCACAAAACCATATTATTTATTTAAGCTTTTATTTACTTAACTAAACATATTTCTCTAACTAACACAACGCGCATGTGCAGTGAGCCCCAGCTAAAGCAGACATATCTTATCTGCCTAACGTCCAAGCTGAAAACTGAAGACCCAACCATTTCACGGGCTTTCTGTAATATTCCATGGAAAGTCCCGCCGGTGATATGAAAAGGGGTCATCCCTTCAGAAATACAGGGGATTGACAATAATTTATGCATAGATTATGTAACAATAGCAGGGCACACTGGGCTCTTAACTTTGGCTAGGTAACCAGTCTAGAAGAAGGAAAACTCTGAATTCAAACCTGGTAAACTCCGCTTAAGAAATTGACCTTGTGTCACATCCTGCTCGTGCTGAGGGATTGGTAAATATATAGACTGGTGTTTGTTGCTGCAATGAAAAATCGGACAGATAAATTTATGGTCAGTCTATAATGCCTGCTTGTAGGGTGGGTTTTCAGCTAGTAACAATAGAACCTTCTATCAAGTCTCTACTCAAAAGAAGTCAATGGTCCTTATTCACAATATCTGCTTTATATGCGCTGTAGGTGATACTGATATAACAAGGATTTATTTTCTTTTAAAACTCAAATGTCATCCTTTGTTGATGTTCACATCATTTACAAAGCATCAGCTTTGAGTATTATGTAACTCATTTCCAATATAGATTTATTTACTTCATTAGTTTTTGCTTTCATTCTGTAATAAACATAATACCCATCAAAATGTTGGGATTGTTTAGCTCAGTCGGTACGGTGTCCAGCTCGGAAACCATAACATTCCAGGTTAGATACCGGCCCTCGCCAACTCAGCGAATGAGTAGCACAGGGATCTGTACGGTAAAATGAGGTATTGATGGTAGGTCTGATGCTCCACCTCAAACACTAAAAAACAATCTCCTTGGTCTAGCGCTAGTGGAAAGGGGATAGACTTTCTCACTGTCTGGCTGATACCAATTTTAGGCCACCCTGACGAATTTACTTTTTTACTTACTAATATATGGATTCACTCTTCTACCTAGTCCACACTGTCAGCCAGGGCTGTAATATACACTGACTGTATCTCTGAATTTTTGAGATGGGGCCTGATAATTAGTATTATTTGGGTTATTCAGACTATTGTCCTCATCTTTATTGTTATCTGCACAATGTTTCGGTCAATGTGCCCTCCGGCCTTCTTCAGGTATTTCTTGTCAGACTCAAGAGCCTTCTCGAACTCGGGAACCTTCTTTTTCAAAGTTCCGTGATGGTTCCTGATTACAACAAGAAGGTTACAGAGTTTGAAAAGAGGGGTCTCAAGTTCGAGTCTGACAAGAAATACCTGAAGAAGGCCGGAGAGCACATCAGCCAAAACGTTGTACAGATAAGAATAAAGATGAGGACAATTGTCCAAATAATCCAAATAATGCTAACACTGACTGTACTTGTGCAGAGGGGTAAGCTCCTTGCCAATGGGACCACCTGTTGGCCATGGGTGGTGACCTGTAATGCTTGAGGACAATACTGTGGTGGCTGAGCGGTCTGTGATTGTTATATACCCTACTTATGAACATTAATGGTATGTCCCAATCCTCATAAATACAGGAGCCAGCTCCATCCATTCAAAAATGGAGTGTCTTGGGAAAAGAGATCCCGCATGCAAACACTCTTGTTTGTCAGAGATTATCCAGCAGACAAAGGGATGAGAGGACCAAAAGTAATTGTTGGTTTCTGGTGCAGATGCCTCTTGGAATTTTCACCTATTGGCCAGGTTGTGGCCCTAATACCGTAAGGTGTCAGACCTGTTCTCCTTCGGTGGCTGTACGAGAAACTTAAGTTCCCAACAGCATGGCTATGACACTACCATGTTTACACTGCCCTGCCACGATGAGGAAGGGTTGGACTTTAGAAATAATGTGCAAGATGGCCATTGAGCAAAGAGCTTCCTCTGCCCTTTTATAGGTCTTGTTTTTCATCCTGCAGGTTGTCTAGCCACCCTCCTCACCAGGCAAAATCTGTGGGGTTATCAGTTAAGTTGTCAATGATCCAACTATGAAACATAGTTGGTTTATATTCTTTTGTTCAGACCATATTACCTTTAGGCACCCCTTTTTGATCTCAATTAAGAAAGGACATGCTTTTCATTTATACTGTCAATATCCAGTTGTTTGTTAGGGGTTAGGGTTAGGGTTAGGGGTTAGTTTTATCATTTTTTTTAAAAATCCAAAAATCGTCTGTTAAAACAACCGGATATTGATGGTGTAAATGAAAAACATGTCCTTTCTTAAACGAGATCAAAAAGGGGTGCCTAAAGGTCATATGGTCCTTTTGTTCCAACTATGAAACATAGTTGGTCTATATTCTTTTGTTTGGACCATATTACCTTTAGGCACCCCTTTTTGATCTCGATTAAGAAAGGAAATGCTTTTCATTTATACCGTCAATATCCGGTTGTTTGTTAGGGGTTAGGGTAAGGAGTTAGGATTAGGGTTAGGGTTAGGGGTTAGTTTTATCATTTTTTTTTAAATCTAAAAATCGTCTGTTAAAACAACTGGATATTGACGGTGTAAATGAAAAACATGTCCTTTCTTAAACGAGATCAAAAAGGGGTGCCTAAAGGTCATATGGTCCTTTTGTTCCAACTATGAAACATAGTTGGTTTATATTTTTTTGTTCGGACCATATTACCTTTAGGCATATGGTCCGAACAAAAGAATATAAACCAACTATGTTTCATAGTTGGAACAAAAGGACCATATGACCTTTAGGCACCCCTTTTTGATCTCGTTTAAGAAAGGACATGTTTTTCATTTACACCGTCAATATCCAGTTGTTTTAACAGACGATTTTTAGATTTAAAACAAAAAATGATTAAACTAACCCCTAACCCTAACCCTACCCCCTAACCCTAACCCCTAACAAATAACCGGATATTGACGGTGTAAATGAAAAACATGTCCTTTCTTAATCAAGATCAAAAAGGTCATATGGTCCTTTTGTTCTAGTGTAAATAAGCATGTTATATGTCAATAAATGTGTCACTGTCATTACCTAGAAAACAATTTCTTTAATGCAGTCAACAATTCAACATCAGTTTGGAAACATGTTATCATCATCATCATCATATCATGCTAACAGCACAGATTCTCTTCCCCGATTTACAATTCATCCAGACTCCTTTCCAAACCCTTAGGAACTGTTCCAAGGGCACCAATTACAATTGATTATTATTAATTCATTAATTAATCATCATTATCAAGTCATGATGATAGCACGGATTCCCTTGACTCTTTTTTACATTCTATCTCTATCAACTATTGCTCTTGGTAAATCCTCTAAACAGTATCCAGTGTCCGCACAGATCTGATCAATGTAAGTTTTTACTGGTCAGCCAACACTGGTATGTTCATGTGTAAGATCTCATGGGAGTGTTGAGAAATTTCTCTTATAAGGTGTGTGTTAAAAGCGCACATCTCTTTTTATAGACTCGCCAAGAACCATAGGATCAACCTCTTGGCCAATCGCTGGCAGTACTCTACTGCTGATACAATACTTATACCAGAAGTACTGGTGACTACCTACTCATAACTACTGCGACCTTCGTGGACGACGGACATAGGGTTCAATCACTGGACCTTTAACACTACGCAGGATAGGACTTATTCACTTACCAAAGGATTCCATAACTCAGGACTTACTTACTTTAAGTCCTTTTCAACTGGCCAAGGATGTCATTTAAAAACTTAACAGGTATTGAAGTCAGTAAGTCTACTGTTAGTTTGAATAACAGCAGCTAAGTACAACTTAAGTAGTGTTCAAGACAAATGGGTGATTTGGATGATTCCATTCCTTGAATTCTGATTGGCTGCTTGACTGCTTGATTTGAATGACATTGTGGAGTCTTATATATATCCTGTCATTCTGCAGTAGACTTTGTGACATTCGGGTTTGTATTTCAGTTACAACCGTTTGTTGCCGTGTCTTCCCAGTTTGACGGTAATTGGAACTTTAATTATTCTTCAACAGGGAGAACATTGCTTATGAGTTTGTCCTTATTTCTTCAGCAGTGCCCAGCTTGACTCATTTGTCGGTTTGTGAGATGCAAAGTAAATGACCCATATAGCTGTTGTATTGTAGGGTGTTGTTTCCAGGATTTATTCAAAAAAGCACATATCATCCTTCTGTAGTTCCCATCTAGCTTTTTGTTGTATCGTTTGAAGAATAATCAAAGTTCCAATTACCGTCGAATTGGGAAGACATGGCAACAAACGGTTGTAACCCAATACAAACCCGAATAGTCGCAAGTCTACTGCAAAATGACAGGATATTTATAAAACTACACAATATCATTCAAATTAAGCAGCCAATCAGAACTCAAGGAATGGAATCACCCAAATCACCCAAATTCATGAATGGATCATTCTTGATTTCTATATATACCAACTGTCTTGGACACTGCTTCAGTGGTACTTAGCTGCTGTTATTCAAACCAACAGTAGACTTACTGACTTCAATATCATTGAGGTGGTAAAAGATACACAGAGAAATAGTGTGCTTGATATATATTTTATTCAGCACTTGTATCTTGTGCTAACAGATACTTATACATAAAACAAGAAGTAGTATAATCACAAGACAAGCGTACAAGAATGAGGAGGGTCAAATGTCTGTAGTCAAATGCAGTGATTTCGTCTGAATATATTTTTCCCGACTTTATCATTGCTATGTCGACTCTTATAAGTCTATGAGCCAGTCCATCTTGTAGGGGTGTTATAGGTTCTATGAGCCAGTCCATCTTGTAGGGGTGTTAACTCCTCTACAACAATAAGGCTATGAGCCAGTCCATCTTGTAGGGGTGTAAACTCCTCTACAACACCTTTTTCTCAAGAATTTTGTTAGAGTCCAAATAGTGCAGCCATACAGTATTACTGATAAGACTTGTAAGTCTTATCTTATCAGGGAGATTAGATTTCCATATGGTTGATAACCTGTCAATAGCGGTCCATGCTTTGCCTAAGCGTATGTTGACATTTTCTGAGATACTTCCAGTGAGGCACATGAACTGGTCCACTAAACATCTTGCTGCCCTGGGCATGGAAACATTGAAACTCTGATGTCTGACAACTGACTTTGTAAATACACACAAGGTTATTAACCATCTTGCCAACCACAACCTTATGCACCTTTTGACACGTGTCTCTAACACACGTGGGCATGCCTTCAAAGCTGGAAAACAGCACTTGACTTTCAGAAATGTTTTACGTGCTCAGTGTTACTGAAGCATGGAACACGTTACCTGCATCAGTTGTTAGTTGCCAAGAGACAGCATCTTTCAAAACCTTCATGCTTCTTATAATTTGACAACAATATACTTGATATCCCCCATCCATACACACACAGACACACATATATATCCGCCCTGTCGGCTGGGGCATTAGAATGTACCGATTGCACCTCTGCAGAGGGGTAAGACTCCCTCAATACAATTTTGTTTATAAACTCATGTTTTCTATTTAACCCATAGATGGGACCCTAACAGGTACTACCACTCCGGATTAGAGTGGACCAGAGAGCAATGGTGATGAAGGGGTGCTCCACATTCCCCAAACCTCCAAAACTGGAACCTCACCATCAGATAGAGTTTAACGCCATTCCCAGGACATGTAGACCCGCAGCACCGCCTTCTAGCACCCATGTGATAAAAAGGGATTGGGGCTTGCCATAAGGGCAATAGGGTTGGGGCAATCATATAGGTGCTAGGGCTTGATGTGGCCAGCTGATTGATCGGAGGGGGCCTCTCCGACCGCCCGTCTAGCCCATGATAGGGCCAAAGTGGAGTATTGCAAGTCATGAACTGCTCATCCACCTGGGCTCTATCCTTAAGCATCACGGGTCGCCACCCATGACCAGCAGGTGGCCCCATTGGGGGAGTCTAACCCCTCTGCAGACGTGCAGTCAGTGCATTCTAACCCCCCAGCCGGCAGGGCGCTATCAAACAGGAATAGTTGCCTGAATCTGTATGATTGTGTACAAATCATTAGTATTAAAGAAGAATATTTGATAGCATATAACTGTGTGCATATCAATGGAGGCATGTGTGGTGTAATGGTTACCATTGTAGGAAATGGATATCGCAAGACAAATTCAAATTCTGAATGAGGCTGTTTAAATTTTAAATAGTAAAATTCAAACAGTAAAGGTGTAAATCCAGCTATTCTTCCTCCAGCTATGGGTAAATAGTAGGGCAGACAGAGGTCTTTACCTTTGGTATGGCAACCAATCTAGGAAAAGGAAAACTCTGAATTCAAACCTGTTAAACTCCATTTAAGAAATTGACATAGTGTCACATTCTACTTGTGTGGAGGGGTTGGTAGATACGTATGTATAACTGTGTGCAAACAAATGATTATTGTTGTTAAATATGAATAATTACTTGAAATCGTGTAACTATAGAATTTATTAGTATTAAAGAGGGACACTTGACACCATATAATTGTGTGTAAATTATTTGTACTAGCAAATATATGCTCCCTGAAATATTTAAGTTTAAATGTAATAAAATATATTAAAATAGAAAGACTGATGAAACTAAATAAGAATGCAGATAAAAAGATTTGAAATAGAGGTGGGTATAATTGAAAAATAGAACAACTAAAACTTACTCTTCCATCATTCCTGTCTTTCATTGCAAAATTTTAATAATTTAACTATTTACTTAAATCAGGAAGTAAAGAATAAAATTATAGTTATTTCTTCTTGTTAATGGATTTCTTTTAAGATTTATTGAAGAGATTTTTGCTTATATTCATTAAGATAAAACCAAACAATTAGAAATCAATAATACCAAGCACACATTTATTAAAATCCAATTTTTAATATCAATATGCAAATTAGCCTTCCCGTTTCCACTGTAAACCACAATTTTGTTGTATATATAAATACAATTGCATGTTATCACTATGTAGATAAGTATTAATAATGTAAAACAATTTTATAAATAATTGAGGTTTAGATAAAAATAAAATCAAGAAGAATGTGATGTAAATAACTAAGGGAATTGTGACTTGAGTATTGATATAATTTCGGTTACAGACAGACACACAATCTCCATTATAATAAGAGATAATATAGAAATACTTGATACTATATAACTGTGTTAAATGATTGTTATTAGAGACAAAAAAGTGTGACAAAAAACAATTGCAATAGAATATTGAAAATATAGATATTATAATAAAACATTTACAAGTGAATCTGAATTTGGTACTAAATAACTGATAAGGAGTTGATATGCGGTTAGATAAACCAAACTTGAGTGTCTAGTAGCATCCTGAACTTTTATTCCTCTGTCCATCACAAAAAAAAAAATTGAAAAAAATACAAAACTTATGGAAATTTATAAAATAAGCTTTTTATTCAAATTACATATCAATTGCCACATTTGTTACATGGAAATTCCTGAAACAAATGTAAAAATTGTGTAATTTTTTTGTGTGTTTATATTTCTCGATTTGATTGGATGGTACAAATGCAGAATAGTGCGCAAGAGATATCATTAGAATTGTATTTTACGTATAAATAGTATTAGATTACGGAAACTCCCAAAGTACCCTAACCCTAACCCTAAAACTAGCCCTAAACACTAACCCTAACCCTAAAACTAACCCTAATCTTTACCCTACCTGAAGTAGCCTAATCCTAACCCTAAAACTAACCGTATCCCTAACCCTAACCCTAAAACTAACCCTAACCCTTACCCTAACCCTAACCCTAATCCTAGCGTGTCAAAGGTTTCGGGTATTTCCGTGAAATGTCATGAAATGTAATGCTTTTTATACATAATCTAATGATATTATCTCTTGCACACCATTCTGCATTAGTAATGATTGGATGCCCCCCAAACTGGATGCCCTAGGCCAGCACCCTCGTCGCCCCCCCCCCCCCATCTCTGTGATTTTCAGACTAAGCTGAAGTTTAATAAATCAGAATACATTCACAACGTTGCCTTTTCAAAAGCACTCAAGAATACAATGTGTGTCAAAAAAGTATCGAGATTTTTTTGTACTTTTTGACACACCTTGTATGCTGAAAAAATTAACATTCCATTCATGTTTCTATCTTGGTAAATACAGCTTCAAACTCGGCACTTTTATGACACACCTTGTATTCTAAAAAAATTAATGTTCCATTCATTGTTCATTCCTACCTTGGTAAATACAGCTTCAAACTCGGCACTTTTATGACACACCTTGTATTCTAAAAAAAATTAACGTTCCATTCATTGTTCATTTCTATCTTGATAAATACAGCTTCAATCTCGGTACTTTTATGACGCACCTTGTATTCTGAAAAAATTAACGTTCCATTCATTGTTCATTTCTATCTTGATAAATACAGGTTCAATCTTGATACTTTTATGGCACACCTTGTATGTCTGGTATATAATTTCAGAAGAAGTCTCAGTTCAAGCGAATCAATTTGAAGAATCAACGAGGCATTTAGAAGAAGAACTGTCAACATTATGACATTGTATAAGTATTCGGTCATTGAATGGAGGTAACAAATCAAATATAATGATTTCTATTAGCACTGAATCTTGTACAAATATTACCTGTGACAATATCAACATTAAAAGATGATAAAATGATAGAATCTGTGTAAATATGAGTACAAAGGTAAAATACATTTGAGCGTTCGGTTACAAATGTAACCAATGTAAATTCTTCCTTTCCCCTTTTCTCACATTGACTATTAATGCATTAAAAATGATCTTACTATAAAAATGTATTAGAAATGATCTTACTAAAAATGATATTAAAAATGCATTAAAAATGATCTTACTATAAAAATGTATTAGAAATGATTTACTATAAAAAATGCATTAAAAATGATCTTACTATAAAATGTATTAGAAATGATCTTACTATAAAAATGCATTAAAAATGATCTTACTAAAAAATGTATTAGAAATGATCTTACTATAAAAATGCATTAAAATTATAAAAATGTATTAGAAATGATCTTACTATAAAAATGAATGATGTAAAAATGATTACTATAAAAATGTATTAAAAATGATCTTACTATAAAAATGCATTAAAAATGATTAAAACAACTTTACTAAGCTTTTAATGACCTTTTTTTTTTAGATTACTTTTTTGAGAACTATCGATTCTAAAGTGTGCAATCTTAATTGTTTTTTTGTTTTTTTCAATAAGGCTATGAAAGGCTGCACTTGATAGATGAGAAGGCTGCATGCGATTTTAAGGCTTCATGTTCCCTCTGCTTGATTCAAGATAACAGCAATAGAATAAGATCAAAATCTCACCAGATTTCCCGTTCCCCTTTCAGAAATCTAAAGAAAACAATTCCTTTCATCTGGCTCAGACCATTTGAAGAGAATGCTGGTCAAGAGAGAGTTGAGTCATGGAAGTGGATAATAATGATCAATGCACTCAAAGTGATTAACATCATGAATATGGAGCAATCCGGTTTTCAATGTGATAAGTCTCCAAAGATTGGTGCCTATCAGGTCAAAGTAAGATCAACTGTACTGAAGAGTAGACATTTATTAGGTCTCTAGCCATTACTCAAAGTACCCAAAGGACTCATTTACTTGGCTTAGTTCTGCTCAAGGTCAGAAGTATGGGGCACCCAGTGAGAATCAAACTCAGTAAAAATGGTTTGCTGGACTAGGTCTCTAGCCATTACATTACTCAAGGCATCCAAAGGACTCATTTACTTGGCTTAGTTCAGCACAAGGTCAGAAGTATCGGGCACCCAGTGAGAATCCAACTCACTAAAAATGATTTGCTAGCCTAGGTCTCTAGCCATTACATTACTCAAGGCATCCAAAGGACTCATTTACTTGGCTTAGTTCAGCACAAGGTCAGAAGTATCGGGCACCCAGTGAGAATCCAACTCACTAAAAATGATTTGCTAGCCTAGGTCTCTAGCCATTACATTACTCAAGGCATCCAAAAGACTCATTTACTTGGCTTAGTTCAGCACAAGGTCAGAAGTATCGGGCACCCAGTGAGAATCACACTCACTAAAAATGATTTGCTAGCCTAGGTCTCTAGCCATTACATTACTCAAGGCATCCAAAAGACTCATTTACTTGGCTTAGTTCAGCACAAGGTCAGAAGTATGGGACACCCAGTGAGAATCAAACTCACTAAAAATGATTTGCTGGACTAGGTCTCTAGACATTACATTACTCAAGGCATCCAAAGGACTCATTTACTTATTTCTGCTCAAGGTCAGAAGTATGGGACACCCAGTGAGAATCAAACTCACTAAAAATGATTTGCTAGCCTAGGTCTCTAGCCATTACATTACTCAAGGCATCCAAAGGACTCATTTACTTGGCTTAGTTCTGCTCAAGGTCAGAAGTATGGGGCACCCAGTGAGAATCAAACTCACTAAAAATGATTTGCTGGACTAGGTCTCTAGCCATTACATTCATCAAGGCATCCAAAGGACTCATTTACTTAGTTCTGCTCAAGGTCAGAAGTATGGGGCACCCAGTGAGAATCAAACTCAGTAAAAATGATTTGCTGGACTAGGTCTCTAGCCATTACATTCATCAAGGCATCCAAAGGACTCATTTACTTAGTTCTGCTCAAGGTCAGAAGTATGGGGCCCAGTGAGAATCAAACTCAGTAAAAATGATTTGCTGACCTAGGACTCTATCCATTACATTACTCAAGGCTTCCAAATGACTCATTTATTTAGTTTATTTTGATACAAGACCATAAGTATGGGGCACCCAGTGAGAATCACACTAAAAAGTTTTGCTGACCCAGGTCTCTAGTCATTACATTACTCAAGGCACCCAAATGACTCATTTATTTAGTTTATTTTGATACAAGGCCATAAGTATGGGGCACCCAGTGAGAATCAAACTCAGTAAAAAAATTTGCTGACCCAGGTCTCTAGTCATTACATTACTCAAGGCACCCAAATGACTCATTTATTTAGCTTAGCTTATTTTGAGACAAGTCCAAAATTTCTGTGATTTCTAAATATTATAAACTTTTAAATTCTTATCTTCTTCCTCAATCAATTCCATATGTATGTATGTATGTATGTATGTATGTACATATATATGTATGTATATGTTTATATGGGGGGTTGGAAATGTCAAACATGTGGTTGAATTCTGCTTTCTAAGGCTGGATATGTCAATCATAGGAAATATTATCATGGACAATTCATGAAAACTCTAGGAATAAACATAGGGTGGTGCATAAGCATCAAATTTTATCATCTGATCCATCTGTTACAACAGGAAGGACATCCTTCCTATGTCATATTTGCATCAAACTTTGTGGATCTGCAGCAGGTTTGATGAGTCATTTGAGGGCTCATGAGAGGAAAGATTCTGGATTGTGAGGGATGACAGTGATCTGTAAAGATTATGCTATTGTTATATGTTTGTATGTCACAGGTGTCACATGAGAGTTCACAGTGATGCATATACTGTGCCTGTCATCTCAGTCAACACCAATCATCATGAGTGCAAAATCTGTTCTAAGATGTGCAAGTCACTGGCAGAGTTGAGGAGTTATCAATGAGCTCACGATTGGACACCGCCCTGTCGGCTGGGGCATTAGAATGCACCGACTGCACCTCTGCAGAGGGGTAAGACTCCCCCGATGGGGCCACCTGTTGACCCATGATGCTTAAGGATAGAGCCCAGGTGGATGACCAGTCCATGACTTGCAATACTCCACTTTGGCCCTATCTTGGGCTAGACGGCATGTCAAGCCCAAGCACCTATATGATTTTCCCAACCCTATTGCCCTTATGGCAGGCCCCAACCCCTTTCTATCATATGGGTGCTAGAAGGCGGTGGCTGCGGGTCTACATGTCCTGGGAATGACGTTAAACTCTATCTGATGGTGAGGTGGAGCACCCCTTCATCACCATTGCTCCCTGGTCCACTCTGATCCAGAGTGGTAGTACCTGTTAGGGTCCCATCTATGGGTTAAATAGAAAAATGTATTTATAAAAAAATTGTATTATCCATTAAGAATTGATTTATTTCAAAACTTTATCGGCATTAAATGACCCACTGAGGTTGATATGCCATAAAACAAAACAAACCAAACCAAATGATTGGACAATAAATAAAGGAGAGGTATTTGTCTGACAAGCTGTTGCAATCAACATGTATGTATGTATATGTTTTGAAATATGTGTATTTGGGCAGCATTCTTTCATTTATACATGTGGAATTAAAGATAAGGCAGGTCTCCTGTTTAACAATTTTATTGGTGATCTTTTCAAGCTTTATGGCCAACTTTTTTATATTTGGATGGAATTCGTGGATTATCCCGAGTATTTTTCGGCACTTTGAAGTGCCATCATCAGGGGTGATGTGTTCCAGTTTTTTTCAAAGTATATTAATAGATGTGGAGGCTAGAAGGAGGAGAATTGATAGGAAAAGTGTTATAGGCATATACCGAAATATCCTAATGGAAAATACGCACATTCTGCACAAAGAAAAAAATAAACAAAAACTCCAAATGCTAGAAGCTTTATACATCAAACAATACAAACCATCCTTAAATAAAATGAATTCTCAATGCAGTACTCACATTTTAAAATGCCTATAACACTATAACGAAAGTACTCAGGATATGAACTTGGGTGAACTAATCCACGAATTCCATCCAAATATAAAAAAGTTGGCCAGAAAGCTTGAAAAGATCAACAATAAAATCGTTAAACAGGAGACTTGCCTTTTGTTTAATT
This sequence comes from Doryteuthis pealeii, assembly GCA_023376005.1. Lineage (NCBI taxonomy): Eukaryota > Metazoa > Mollusca > Cephalopoda > Myopsida > Loliginidae > Doryteuthis > Doryteuthis pealeii. The sequence continues at coordinate 14,298,167 of CM042140.1, read as the reverse complement.
TCACATGTATAAATGTATATGTTTGTATATATATTAGGGGATTGGACAATGGACAATTGGACAATGAATAAAGGAGAGGCATTTGTCTGACAAGATGTTGCAATCAACATGTATGTATGTATGTATATGTTTGTATATATATTAGGGGGTATCAGAATATTTTTGTTTTTGACAGAATTATATATAATGATACTCTATTTAGAATATTTATAAACATTGCGCAAACTCTTATGAAATAGAAGTACTTTTTTTTTGGCTCCAATAAAAATTAAATGAGAATTAAAAAATAATAATCCCCACTGCCATGAAATACAATATTTTGATCTATCCACCAAATTAGCTGAGTAGAAGTTTTGGTTATTAAAATCAGGAAGTTCTTTTAGCTGAACAGTTTATAAATAATTGATACAGTTTTTTTTTTTTTTTTTTTTGGTGGGCGGGGTTTTCATTTTTGAAATCAATTCCATTTTCTTTCATGATAATCTAGTTTTGCCATTTCTGTTGGGATGGACATGAGTCCAATAGGGTTATCTTCCCTTGCTGTCAGTTTTTGCTGATAGGTGGCTAGAGTATTCTCCAATGTATTAAAATCAATCCTATGAATGATTTTATATAGAAACTGATATAATGAATATGTAAATACCTTGGTACCCCCTCACTATAATCTGATTGGACAGTGTCATGCATAAATAGTCGACACTGCATTGGTCCAAGTACCTTATGCCTACAAGCTAACTTTACTCGATAGACGACACCACGACTGCACGACAGACGGATTGCTATTTCTGAAAAAAACAAAAAACAACTTGAATACCCAACAAGAACAAAGTGTCTTTGGCATGAAATAACCCAACAAAGGTTAACATGCTATAAAATCCAACCAACCAACTATATGGATTCCCAACTTTTTTTTTTCTTTCTTAAGTATTTTAATTTTCCATCTCCTTGTAAATCCTTGAAAAATTAAGCAGATCATGGATTAAATAAGATTATAACAAGATCTTATTTTATCTCATTTGAAATCTTGGCAATTTTTGGTGATAAAAGGCAAACTTTCAAATCTCTGCATTTACTTTCCTACATAAAACTGCTGCTAGTAATTTAGTATCAAATAGACTAAGTTAAACATATTTGTTCTTACCTCTTTACATATACATTGTTGTTATGTACCAATTACTACTGCGATAATATACCAAATACGAACTTCAGAATATATCCCTTAACCCGGATATATCAGAAACCAATTAAGATATAATTAGAATAAGTGTAATATCTTTATACAACAAAAGTACATCAATCAAAGATTCTTCCAAAGAAAAAAGTTCTAAAGGAAGAAAAATTCAAGATATAATGTCAAGAACAGCACATACCAAAAGTAATACTACTGTTGTGTCTACAAAAGAAAATGGACCTACTAGCATAAAACAAGAAATGATATACACTGAAAGTTTGCCATTGAATCTATCAACAAAAGCAGAAATCAAAACTACTAAAAAAGCAACATATCCAGAAAGTATATTGAAAATGGATTCTAAAAAAAAGAAACCTTTTACATACTTTACAACTCCATATTTTACAGATAAATCAACTGCATTGATAAAATTTATTCCTACAAATGTGAAACCATTCACTAAACATTTGAGAACTAAATCTATCACTTATTTTACTAATGAGAAAACAAAAACAACAGTTGTACCAGTTGATATAAAAAGACCAGAAATAATAGATAATAAAAGTGATTCTATTACTGTGGTTATTCCAGAAGTTACTACAGAGGCTATGCCCACTGTAACACTCACTCAAGATATGCTAATGACACATCAAATAAAAAAGTTTCCTACAGCTAAAATACCACAAACACAGGTATTATTAACAACTCTAAGTTCCAGAGAAACAACACCAAAATTGACCCACATAAAAAGTCTGTTATCAACTCCAGCTATGTATTGAATAAAAAGTATTGGTAGAATTAACGATTTCTCTGAATGTTTGAGATGAGGCTTGAAGATTAGTATTATTAGCGTTATTCGGACTATTGTCCCCATCTTCATTGTTATTTGTACAACGTTTCGGCTGATATACCCCCAAGTCCGACAAGAAATACCTGAAGAAGGCCGGAGGGTATATCGGCCGAAACCTTGTACAAATAACAATGAAGATGGGGACAATAGTCCGAATAACGCTAATAATACTAATCTTTATATGCGTTCTTATATAATTTCATTAGTCTTTCTAATTTAATATATTTAATAAAATTTAAATACTTATGCCTGGCAGGCGCATATTCTTGCTAGTCTAAATAAGTAAAAATGAAAGAAGATGAAAAGATAGGCAAGTACTTAGATCTTGCCAGAGAACTGAAAAAAACTGTGAAACTTGAGGTTGAAGCTGATATCAATTGTAGTTAGTATCCCAGGACAAATTGCATTAGTGATAACACTGTTGATATTGCATCTCACTCCCTTCCAAAAAATATTATTATTTGTTATTATTAAACTAGAAGTGGCTACCCAGCGTCGCCTATGTAGAGGTGGGTAAAAAAGGTAGTAACGCAGATCCATTATTGTTGAATCACGAGTTGGATACTCACCGGATACCGCATTAAAGTCCCTACATAAAAAAATACCTTGCATTGATCCAGACACTGTGAAAAGAAAAATTAATATATCCTATTTAAAATATTTAATTTTTTTTAAAGTTCCATGCGGTTACCATTTATATTTTATTTTTTAATTATCTTCATGGATATGAATCAAATTTTCATTATTTTTGCTCAAAAAGCAAGATCTGGTGATATGTAATGTGTATATATATTTTCTTTGTCATTAATTGTTTTATTTTCATAGTTTCCTTTGGACATACATACACACAAACAAACTAACCTTTATACATGTATAGATAGACGTAGGTTAACATTCACAAATTTCCATTGTAACATATACCCAATATGTACATTGAGCGATAGATATTGCTATACAATGGTGAACAAAATGAGATTTTAAAAGTGTATACTTAAATTTAGCTGGATACTATACAAGCCAGACAAGGCTGGGAACATACTGCTAGTATTTATATATTTCTTATTCTGTAATTTATGGAATTGATTGAATCATCCAGTCGAATGGTCTTTTGTTTGATGTTATACTAGTTGAATTTTATGAATTTTACATCGGCTAATTGTTGGCTGCACGAGTTTGGAGGTTGGTAAGGGTTTCATAGTTTGAATGATGAGATTTTATTATTGCAAGTCTTATGAATACACCAACTCATCTGTTTAATTCTATTAATTCTAACTGTCCTTATTTGCAATTTCTCTCTCTCTCTCTCCCCCCCCTCTCTCTCTCTCTCTCTCTCTCTCACACACACACACACACATATATACACATATATTTATACAACACATGTTTGAAACATTTGTTTCATAATTTCGATACCATTCTCTCTCTCTCTCTCTCTCTCTCTCTCTCTCTCTCTCTCTCTCACACACACACACACACACACACATATACACATATATTTATACAACACATGTTTGAAACATTTGTTTCATAATTTCAATACCATTCTCTCTCTCTCTCTCTCTCTCTCTCTCTCTCTCTCTCTCTCTCTCTCTCTCTCTCACTCACTCTCTCTGTCTCTCTCTCACACACACACACACATATATTTATTCAACACATGTTTGAAACATTTGTTTCATAATTTCGATACCATTCTCTTCTCTCTCTCTCTCTCTCTCTCTCTCTCTCTCTCTCTCTCTCTCTCTCTCTCACACACACACACACACACACACACGCACGCACACACACACACACACACACAAACACATATTATACAACACATATTTGAAACATTAGTTTCATAATTGCAATATCCCCCCTCTCTCTCTCTCTCTCTCTCTCTCTCTCTCTATCTATCTATCTATCTATCTCTCTCTCTCTCTCAAACACAATAGTAGGGTAGACAGGGGCAATCAGTCTAGGAGAAGTAAAAACCTTTAAGCCCCTTAATAAGATTTGACTGCATCAATTGCCTTCAGAAGTCACCTGTGTGCAAACTAAGCATCTAATATGTATCATGATCTTAGCATGTATATTGTGTTACAGCTGTTCTGAAAGGTCTAGCCACCCTCCTCACCAGGCAAGCTTGGTGGAGGTACCAGTTTAGTCGCCGATGATCCGACTATGAAGCAGGTAGTACGGGGTTACATAATACCCATAGCGCTTTGTGCGACCTGACATTTAAATACAAGTTTTTGAATATACGGTTGTAAATATTTACTCAGCCCCTTTGCCATTGGAAGGATGTGACACAAGGTCAATATTTAATTGGAGTAAAGCTGGTTTGAATTTAGAGTTTTCCTTCTCCTAGACTGGTTGCCTAACCAAGGCTAAAAACCTAGTTTACACTACTAATTACCCAAAGGTGGGTGTAGAACAGATGGTTTCATGCCTTTACCACAAGCATTAGTGCAAACAAAAATGCAAACAGCCTTGTCCAGGATTTGAACTCAGATCATCGATTCCTTTTCTTGCTACATATCTATATATTTGGTTGCTGTAGAGTTTGATAGGAAATAATACCTAATAATATCTGTTTTGATTGTATAATTTTCCATGAGAAATAATAAAATCTTGATATCTTTGGTTAAGAAGAAAATTAACTTTTCATAAAACATTGTTTGGGGTCTACTTATTGATGGGTAACACTAAGAAGATATTTGTATATGTTAGTTTCACAATATAAATGATTTTTAAAAAAAAAAGCCTTTAGCCTTGACACAAAAGCACATTATCAGTAAAGGAAGTTTTAGTGATAAGATTTTTCTCTCTCTATTTTTTTTTTTTTTAAAGGGAATCACTTAATTCTCAGCAAGTAAACACAGTTAGCTATATCATATTATGACAAAAGCAAGTATCTACCTATATTATATTATTTCATAACATTTCTATTATATTATTTTATCTTATCTATATTGTATTATTTCATATCTAAGTTACATTATTACCGTAGTAAGTATCTACCTATCTTTGTCCTGGTGAGTGTGTCATACTAAGAGTAGGAAGGGACAGTCTAAGCTAAGATAATGTTAACTTCACACATATTGCTTTTGTCATAATATGATATAGCTAACTGTGTTTACCTTGCTGAGAATTAGTCGTTCCTTTAAAAAAAAAAAAAAATAGAGGAGAACAATCTATCACAAAACTTCCTTTAACTGATAAATGTGCTTTTGTTTGTCAGGCTTAAAGGCTTTTTTTTTAAACATGCATTTATATTGTGAAACTAACATATACAAATATCTTCTTAGTGTTACCCATCAATAAGTAGACCCCAACAATGTTTTATGAAAAGTTAATTTTCTTCTTAACCAAAAGATATCAAGTATTTTATTTTTCTCATAGGAATTTAACAATAAAACAGATATTATTAGGTATTAATTTCCTATCAAACTCTAACAGCAACGCAAATATAATGATATGTAGCAAGAAAAGGAATGATGTCTGAGTTAAAATCCTGGACAAGGCTTTTGCACATTTTTGTTTGCACTAATGCTTGTGGTAAAGGCATGAAACATCTGTTCTACACCACCTTTGGGTAATTAGGTAGTTGTATAACTAGGTTTTTAGCCTTGCGGCTTAGGCACCCAGTCCTAGGAGAAGGAAAACTCTAATTCAAACCAGCTTTCTCAATTAAATATTGACTTGTGTCACATCTTCCAATGGGCAAAGGGGCTAGTAAATATTTACAACGTATATTCAAGAAACTTGTATTTAAATGTCGGTCGCACAAGCGCTATGGGTATATTATGTAACCCGCGTACTACTGCTTCATAGTCGGATCATGGGCGACTAACTGGTACTCCACCACGCTTGCCTGGTGAGGAGGGGTGGCTAGACCTGTTAGAACAGCTGTAAGCACATATACATTGCTAAGATCATTGATACATATCTAGATGCTTAGTTTGCACACAGGTGACTTTGAAGGCAATTGATGCAAGTCAAATCTTTATTAAGGGGCTTAAAGGTTTTTACTTCTCCTAGACTGATTGCCCCTGTTACCCTACTATTGTGTTTTGAGAGAGAGAGAGAGATAGATAGATAGATAGATAGAGAGAGAGAGAGAGAGAGAGAGAGAGAGAGGGGGGATATGCAATTTATGAACTTAATGTTCAAATATGTGTTTGTATAAATATGTGTTGTGTGTGGTGTGTGTGTGTGCGTGCGTGTGTGTGTTGTGGTGTTGTGGTGGAGAGAGAGAGAGGAGAGAGAGAGAGAGAGAGAGAGAGAGAGAAGAAGAGGAGAGAATGGTATCGAATTAATGAAACAAATGTTTTCAAACTGTGTTTGAATAAATATATGTGTGTGTGTGTGTGAGAGAGAGACAGAGAGAGTGAGTGAGAGAGAGAGAGAGAGAGAGAGAGAGAGAGAGAGAGAGAGAGAGAGAAGAGAGAATGGTATTGAAATTATGAAAACAAATGTTTCAAACATGTGTTGTATAATATATGGTTGTAATATGTGTGTTGTGTGTGTGTGTGTGTGAGAGAGAGAGAGAGAGAGAGAGAGAGAGAGAGAGAAGAAGAGAGAGAATGGTATCGAAATTATGAACAATGTTTCAACATGTGTTTGTATATATATGTGTATATATTGTGTGTGTGTGTGTGTGAGAGAGAGAGAGACGAGAGAGAGAGAGGGGGCGGGAGAGAGAGAGAGAGAAATTGGCAAATAAGGACAGTTAGAATAATGAGATATTAAACAGATGAGTTGGTGTTTCACATAGACTCTGGCAATAAAATAAAATCTCATGCATTCAAACTATGAAGCTTAACCACCTCCAACACTCGTGCAGCCAACAATTAGCCGATGTAAATTCAATAAAATTCAACGTAGTATAACTAAACAAAAGACATTCGACTGGATGATTCAATCAATTCCATAAATTACAGAATAAAGAAATATATAAATACTAGCAGTATGTTCCAGCCGTCTGGGCTTGTATACGTATCAGCTAAATTTAAGTATAACACTTTTAAAAATCTCATTTTGTTTCACATGTATAGCAATATTATCGCTCAATGTTACATATTGGGTATAATAGTTACACCTGGAAATTTGTGAAATGTTAACCTACGTCTATCTATACATGTATAAAGGTTAGTTTGTTTGTGTGTATGTATGTCCAAAGGAAACTATGAAAATAAAACAATTAATGGACAAAGGAAAATATATATACAACATTACATATCACCCACGATTCTTGCTTTTAGCAAAAATAATGAAATTTGATTCAATCCATGAGTAATTAAAAATAAAATATAATGTAACCGATGGAATTTAAAAAAATTAATATTTTAAATAGGAATATATTTTTTTCTTTTCACAGTGTCTGGATCAATGCAGGTATTTTTTTATGTAGGGACTTTAATGCGGTATCCGGTGAGTATCCACTCGTGATTCAACAATATGGATCTGCGTTTACTACCTTTTTTACCCACTCTACATGCGACGCTGGTTGCCACTTCTGTTTAATATAACAAGATTTACTATTTTTTGGAAGGGAGTGAGATGCAATATCAACAGCTGTTACATAATGCATTTGTCCTGGTAGATACTATCAATTGATATCAGCTCAACACTTCAAGTTTCACGTTTTTTTCCAGTTCATCTGGGCAAGATCTAAGTATTGCCTATCTTTTCAATCTTCTTTCATTTTTACTTATTTTATGACTAGAAGAATTGCCGCCTGCCAGGCATAAGTATTTAAATTTTATTAAATTATTATAATTGAAAGACTAATGAATTATATTTAAGAAGCAATCTAGATTAGTATTATTAGCGTTATTGGGACTATTGTCCCCATCTTCATTGTTATTTGTACAAAGGTTTCGGCCGATATACCTCCGGCCTTCTTCAGGTATTTCTGTCGGACTTTGGGGGTATCAGGCCGAAACGTTTGTCAAATAACAATGAAGATGGGGCAATAGTCGAATAACGCTAATAATATAATTCAAAGCTCATCTCAAACATTCAAGAGAAATCGTTAATTCTACCAATACTTTTATTCAATATAGTGAGTTGATAACCAGACTTTTTATGTGGTCAGATTTGGTGTTGTTCTCTCTTTCTCTTCTTCTGGACTTAGAGTTGTTAATAATACCTGTGTTGTTGGTATTTTAGCTGTGAAAATTTTTATTTGATGTGTCATTAGATATCTTGAGTGAGTGTTACAGTGGGCATAGCCTCGCTGTAGTATTCTGGAATAACCACAGTATAGAATCCTTTTAATTATCTATTTTCTGGTCTTTTTATATCACTGTTACACTGTTGTTTTGTTTTCTCATTAATAAAATTGATAGATTAAGTTCTCAAATGTTCTAGTGATGGTTTTCACATTTGTAGAATAAATTTTTATCATGCGTTGATTTATGCTGTAAAATTGGAGTTGTAAAGTATGTAAAAGGCTTTTTTTTTAGAATCCATTTTCCAATATACTTTCTGACCTATGTTGCTTTTTTAGTAGTTTTTGATTTCTGCTTTTGTTGATAGATTCATATGGCCACTTTCAGTGTATAATCATTTCTGTTTTTGCTAGTGGTCATTTTCTTTTTGTAGACACAACAGTAGTATTACTTTTGTGGTATGTGCTTGTTCTTGACAATTATATCTTGAATTTTTTCTTCCTTTAGAACTTTTTTCTTTGGAGAATCTTGATTGATGTATTTTGTTGTATAAGATATTACCTTATTCTAATTATATCATTACTTGTTTCTGATATATCGGGTTAGGGATATATTCTGAAGTTCGTATTTGGTATATTATGACCAGTAGTAATTGGTACTTAACAACATGTTTATATTAAAGGAGGGTAAGAACGAACTTGTTTAACTTAGTCTATTTGATCTAAATTACTAGGCAGCGTTTTATGTAGTAAAGTAAATGCAGGATTTGAAAGTTTGCCTTTTATCACAAAAATTGCGCAAAAGATTTCAAATGAGATAAATAAGATCTTGTTATCATCTATTTAATCCATGTCTGCTTAATTTTTTCAAAGGATTTACAAAGGAGATGGAAAATTAAAATACTTAAGAAAGAAAAAAAAAGTTGGGAATTCCATATAGTTGGTTGGTTGGATTTTATAGCTGTTAACCTTTGTTGGTTATTTCATGCCAGACACTTGTTCTTGTTGGGTATCAAGTTGATTTTTTGTTTTTTTCAGAAATTTGCTAATCCGTCTGTCGTCAGTCGTGGTGTCGTCCTATCGAGTAAGTTAGCTTGTAGGCATAAGGTCACTTGGACCAATTGCAGTGTCGACTATTTATGCATGACCTGTCCATCAGATTTACTAGTGAGGGGGTACGCAAGGTATTTACATATTCATTATAGTCAGTTTCTATATAATATCTCATAGGATTGATTTTATACATTGGAGAATATCTAGCACCCTAATCAGCAAAACCTGACAGCAGGAAGATAACGCCTATGTTGGACTCATGTCCATCCCAACAGAAATGGCAACTAGATTATCATGAAAGAAATGGAATTGATTTCAAAAATGAAAAC